>CAIGQW010052295.1:0-10406 GCA_903798125.1 Danio choprae | reverse complement strand
GTCAGGTGCCTGGCCCACTACGTTGTTGGCATGCCCGCTTGGTCAGCCCGCGTTCTGGGTATAGGTGCCCGCTATGTGCGATCCCCACTGGCGATCCCATACGCTTCACTCAGCCACGGTATAGTTCCCTCCTCTGGGCGGGCCCGTGTCTTCCCTCCCCGCTAACCATCTTCGTATGTGTACTCCCCCTTTATAGGGTTAGTCCATATGTCTTATTGCCACCAGGTCTCCCCATTGGGCAGCAGGTGGCCTCCGCAGCGTCCTCCCTATCGGGACTGCACGCTTTCCCAACGTACTGTCGTATCTTAAATTCCTAGAACTTAACTAGGTGCATTTTTGCGACTCCCCGAAAAATATAACTAAACCTTATCAGGTAAGTAGGTGAGTAAGGGCCAGGGGACACGTTGGAGGGCTGCGTCTATGGTGATGATGGTGCGCGCACGCTTATGCTTAACAAACCTCTCACCAATGACGTGGTAAGGTTCAGTCGCTGTGGCATTTTCCATACATTTCCCCATAGTGGAAGTGTCCACATAGCATTGTAGTTTCCCTCCCGCTGGGGAACGAAACGGTTACTAAAGTAACCCTCGTTCCCCGAGGGGGGGAACGGAAATGCTATGTTCCTTCGCCACAGCGATTGCGCCTTAGCTGACAGCTGTAGTTCGGCTTCTTCGGCTAGAAAAGGTATGGTTTCACGGCAGAGCTTGCATCTTATAGACAGACTGATTGTGATTGCTGCCAGCTGTGCGCGCTGACACTGCCAACTCATTGGCATTTCATTGGCCCGTTTTATTACTCTTCAGATGAGTGGCTTTCTGATGAAATCCCCATAGTGGAAGTGTCCACATAGCATTTCCGTTCCCCCCCTCGGGGAACGAGGGTTACTTTAGTAACCGTTTCGTTCTTTTTTCCCATAGGGATTTTACATAATCTTTCTGATAATGTTATAAGCCATGAACCAAACCATTCAGTTATGAGGGGAATTGCAGTATAAAAGACACATTTAAAGCAAAGAAGTATTTGAAAACGAGACCCAAAGCATCAGTTTTATTTCAAATGGTGCATAATACACTGTACACCTACTGTAAAGAATTATGAGAGGTAATTGCATCCGTCATTTCAAAATCCCGTACAAGCAGACAGTCTTCGAGTACTTTAAAATTCTTTATTTTATTCTGAAAATGGAGGCAATGTTAAGGAGATACTTTACTAAAACCATCATCCATATGAGCTGTTGTGTGTCAAGTATGCCCCATTCATAATATGACACATTAAATGCTACAGTATGATGCATTATGCAACATCTGAGCACTCTTATAAACATGTAAATGTGAAATTATTTTAATTAACTGAGCGCTCCTAAGCATTTCTAATTGTTTTGTGCTGAATATGAATATGCATCATATAAGGTGGAACATGCTTTCCTAATTCTGACCTTGATTATTGATTTTAACATGATGCTTGTCATGAATAAAAGAGTAGGCAGAGATGAAACACTTTGCATATATTTAATTAGGACTTACTATAAATAAGCATTCAACTGTTTCATGCATTGTTTGCGTGTGTGATTTTTCTTGCTATACGATACACTGGGCACTGACATGGGTGAATTTGTAAAGGAGTTAAGACTCACATTTTAGGGGAAAAAATATGTGAAATTAGTGAACATTTATCAAACTTTAATTAAGAAAAAATCATAAAGTAATGTATTAATTTGACTAATCTCAGGCTTCGAACTATCTTTAACCTTTTATTATGTTTCTAGGTAACCAATCCACACATTCTGGGTCACTAATCAGTTTTTAAAACATGTTTTGAGGAGCTAATATGTGACCCTGAGTCTTTGCTGGACAGATTTATTTCTGTAAAATATGTTTTATCAGTCCAAATGATAGATTTTTCTTTCATGCAAAAAAATCTTTAGGATATTATGTAAAGATAATGTTCTTATATAAATATAGTTTGTAAATATACACTCACTTTATTAGGTACACCTTACTAGTACCGGGTTGGACCCCCTTTTGCCTTCAGAACTGCCTTAATCCTTCGTGGCATAGTTTCAAAAAGTACTGGAAATATTCCTTAGAGATTTTGTTCCATATTGACATGATAGCATCACGCAGTTGGTGCAGATTTGTCAGCTGCACATCCGTGATGCTTATCTCCCATTCCACCACATCCCAAAGGTGCTCTATTGGATTGAGATCTGGTGACTGTGGAGGCCATTTGAGTACAGTGAACTCACTGTCATATGCAAGAAACCAGTCTGAGATGATTCACGCTTTACAGCATGGCGCGTTATCCTGCTGAAAGTAGCCATCATACGATGTGTACACTGTGGTCATAAAGGGAGGGACATGGTCAGCAACAATACTTAGGTAGACTTTGGCGTTAACACAATGCTCAATTGATACTAATGGGCTCAAAGTGTGCCAAGAAAATATCCCCCACACCATTACACCACCACTACCAGCCTGAACCGTTGATACAAGCCAGGATGGATCCATGCCTTCACGTTGTTGATGCCAAATTCTGACCCTACCAATCAAACTGAGACTCATCAGACCAGGCAACGTTTTTCCAATCTTCTATTGTCCAATTTTGGTGAGCCTGTGCAAATTGTAGCCTCAGTTTCCTGTTCTTAGCTGACAGGAGTGGCACCCGGTGTGGTCTTCTGCTGTTGTAGCCCATTCGCCTCAAGGTTGGACGTGTTGTGCGTTCAGAGATGCTCTTCTGCATACCTCGGTTGTAACAAGTGGTTATTTGAATTATTGTTGCCTTTCTATCAGCTCAAACCAGTCTGGCCATTCTCCTCTGACCTCTGACATCAACAAGTCATTTGTGCCCACAGAAATCGTGATTTAAATGGTAGATTCTTAATCAGAGTATTGTCTTAATGTGTCCATGTAAACGTACTCATTGAATTGAAAACCGATAGATAGATAGATAGATAGATAGATAGATAGATAGATAGATAGATCATTTAGAACCATTTCTGAGTCATTAAACAAGTTTATATTTGTTTTCATGTTAATAACTTTAATGAAGAAAAACAGCAATTTGCTAAATAAAAGCATTTTCAGTAACAGGCTCTCTCGCTCTGTATGTCTAATATAACCAAAATAGTAAACATTAAAAAAATACAATACACTGGACATGGTACAATAACTCCTCAAATCAAGCAGAATGATGACAAGCCTCAGTACGAAAGAGAGAGAGAGAGAGAGAGAGAGAGACAGAGACAGAAAGGAACCCAAGAGAAAGGCACAAATGAGTGAACCAGAAGGTTAAAGAAATGGACAAGTGCAAGGACAGAAGTGAACACATGTGCGCCCCGGGACAATAGCCGTGACAGTCACTCGCAACGGTGACTCATCTGTTAGACCCTCACCTCATAACCTTTGTTGTACCTGTACGGTTCCCTGACGCCTCGAGATTATACACTACAGCAGCCCCAATCACAATGTATTTGATGGCAAGAGTCTCCTACAGAAACAACACAGATATGCCCATTAGGATGATTGCTCCGAATCAAACGCAGACTGATTGGCTAATGACGAAAGGGTGAATCATATACTCAGGAAAGCTCTCGAGTTATTTGTGATTCATCTGAGGTTGTTTGTCTTTCGCCTCAGCTCTCCGTCATCGTTCACATATTTGTCTTCTTGTGTGACAGGAAAAATAATTTCAGTTTGACTAAAGCAGAATGTATGATATGACTGTCTGTTATCTTCAAAAGCATGAAAAGAGGAAGCTAAAGGATTACTTTAACCATAAATGAGAATTTTGTCTTCATTTGTGTTGTTCCAAAAGCTGATTTATTTTCTGTGATAAAACACAAAATGAGATTATTAGGCAGAATATACAAAATGCTCCTTTTGTTTCATAGACAAAATGGATTGATGATGATTATTACTGCCAAACTTACACATGTTCTCATTAAAATAGCAGCATAAGGTATAGTTCACACAAAAAAATGAATGTATATATCAATGTACAGTTGAAGTCAGAATTATTAGCCCTCCTGAATTATTAGCCCTCCTGTATATTTTATTTTCCCAATTTCTGTTTAACGGAAAGAATATTTTCAACACATTTCTAAACATATTAGTTTTAATAACTAATTTAAAATAACTGATTTATTTTATCTTTGCCATGATGACAGTACATACTATTTTATTCAATTCAATTCATCTTTATTTCTATAGTGCTTTTACAATGTAGATTGTGTCAAAGCAGCTTAACGTAGAAGTTCTAGTAAATTGAAATTGAAACTGTGTCAGTCCAGTTTTCAGAGTTGAAGTTCAGTTCAGTTCAGTGTGGTTTAATTTTCACTGCTGAAAGTCCAAACACAGAGGAGCAAGTTCATCAATGCAAGTTCATCAATAATCAATCAGTTCAAACAAGTCCCAAACCAAGCAAGCCAGTGGTAACAGTGGCGAGGAACAAACTTCACCAATTGACGAAAGTGAAGGAAAAAAAAGCGATATTTTTCGAGATACTAGAATTCAGCTTAAAGTGCAATTAAAAGGCTTAACTAGGTTAATTAGGCGGGTTAGGGTAATTAGGCGAATCATTGTATAACTTTGGATTGTTCTGTAGACAATCAAAAAAAAAATAGCTTAAAGAGGCTAATATTATATATAATAAAAAAAATAAAACTGCTTTTATTCTAGCCAAAATAAAGCAAATAAGACTTCCAGAAGAAAAAAAACGTATAGGAAATACTGTGAAAAATGTCTTGCTCTGTTAAACATTATTTGGGAAATATTCAAAGGAAAAAAAATTACAGGAGGGCTAATAATGCTGACTTCAAATGTATGTAAAAAATATATATTTTTGGTATGTGGTTTAATTAAGATAACACATTTAGAGTTAAGCTTATAATTTGTTGATTTTTTTTCTAGCAAGATCTTGCCACACAAATGAGCAGTCTTTTTTTATTTTTTGTTTTAAGTTTATTTATATAGCACATTTCATACACAGTGGCAATTCAAAGTGCTTTACCTAATCAGGAATAAAAGAGACAAGTATAAAAACATAAATAAAATAAAAACAAATAATATAAAAATAGATAAAACTGGAATGTGTTAAAAGAAAATGTGTTAAAACAGGTTATAAAAGAATGAAGAAGAAAAGAAAGACATAATAGTGCGATCTGTCGGACAGTGCTCATTCAGTAAAGGCACAGCTAAACAGATGTGTTTTCAGTCTTAATTTGAATGTGCCTAATGTTGGAGCACATCTGATTATTTCTGGAAGCTGATTCCAGCAGCAGGGGGCGTAGTAGCTAAAGGCCGATTCACCCTGCTTTGACTGGACTCTTGGAATTTCTAGTTTATGTGATCCTAAAGATCTATTAAGTTTGTATTCAGTGAGCATATCTGTAATGTTTTGAGGTCCTAGACCATTTAGTGATTTATAGACAAGTAATAAAACTTTAAGTCTATTCTGAATGTAATTGGGAGCCAGTGTAAAGACCTGAGGACAGGTGTGATGTGCTCTGATTTTCTAGTTCTGGTCAGAACTAGTCTTTTTGGGAAGGCCAGTGAGGAGTCCATTACAGTAATCCACCCTCCTGGTGATAAAAGCATGAACAAATTTCTCACTGGAAACAAAGCATCTAATTCTTGCAATGTTTTTGAGATGATGGTATGCTGATTTAGTTACTGCTTTGACATGACTACTGAAACTCATATCTGACTCCAGAATCACACCAAGATTCTTGACCTTATTTTTTGTTGTTTGACCCTTAGAGCCAAGGTATGGATGCACATTGAGAACCTCATCTCTGTTCAATGACTTCAGATTTTTTTGTTTAACTGAAGAAAGTTTTGGCACATCCAACTGTTCATTTTATCAATGCATTGGCAAAGGGTGTCAATGGGGCTGAAGTCATTAGGCAGTAAGGCTAAGTAGATCTGAGTGTCATCAGCATAGCTGTGGTAGGAGATTTGGTTCTTTCTCATCATTTGGTTAAGTGGGAGCATATAAAGGTTGAACAGGAGAGGTGCCAGAATTGAACCTTGTTGAGTTGTGAGTCTCTCTACCGTTGCAAAGAGAGTGCAAGCATTATTTAGGTTGCTGTTTATAAGGTTTGAAAAGAAAGTCTGTCTAGCAATGTTTAACTCCACATTAAAAGCATGACGACTGTCTTTATAGATGTTATAATGGACTACTAGTTTCGTCTTCCTCCACATATGCTCAGCTTTTCTGTCTTTTCATCATCTTTACCACTGTTGACCTTGTCCAAGGTGCTTTTTGTCTCCCAGTCATCTTACTGACTTTAACAGAAGCAATTTCATCAATGACATTCTTAACTTTAGAGTTAAACAAATCAAAGAGAGAATCAACAGAGTCTGCAGATATGCTTGGTGCTAGCGATATGGCCTTCATAAACTGCTCACTAGTGTTCTCATTTATACATCTCTTTCTGACAGGGACAGATCTGTCTTCAATGGCTGGAGTGATCAATATATCAAACACAATAAAGAAATGATCAGATAGTGCGACATCCTTAACAGCAGTCGATGAAATGTGTAAACCCTTAGTTATAATTAAATCTAGAGTGTGTTGACGATTGTGTGCTGGTCCTTGAACATGCTAAGTCAGATCAAAAGTCACGAGTTCTTTTGCAGCATTGATTTCTGGATTATTAATGTGAATGTTAAAATCCCCAGCAATTGTAAAATAGTCAAATTCAGAGGTTACTATTGATAACAGCTCTGTAAAATCATCAATAAAAGTTGGAGAATATTTTGGAGGTCTGTAGATAATGCTGTAAGATGCGAGGAGCACCCTTTAGTGCTATACTCAGATATTCAAATGACACTTGTTTACATTCATAGACATCTTTAAACAGGGCAGCAATACCTCCACCTCTTCTATTAGCTCTGCAGACACTCATAAAATCAAAGTTTGTAGAAGCAGCCTCATTCAGGACTGCTGCACTACAGCTGTCATCTAGCCAAGTTTCATTTAAAAGCATAAAATCAAGGCAATTTGTGTTGATAAAATCATTGACTAGAAGTAACTTATTGTTAAGTGATCGGATGTTTAAAAGTGCTAACTTAACAGTTTTAGCTGTTTTCCCTACAGTAGTCTCAGATCTACATTTAATGGACACCAGATTTGAATGATTTGCTATACGGCTTGAAGAGACCTTTGATTTTCTGTCACGTAATACAACACATATCTGTGTACAGGAAGCTACAGGTACACTGGGTTCCTGCTTGTTCTGTAAACATTTGATAAAAATACTGTTATCTAAGCAGGCAGTTTTTGCCATCGGTTATCATGTTCATTTTCAACAGTTTCATTCTGTTTTTCTGTGCTCAAAACTGTAGCTGGAGTAGATTTACGGGACTCACCGGCTGTATGCTGTGAGGGTCCACGATGAAATGGTCCTTTGTGATCCAGCAGTTCTGATCGGATCGCAAGTAACTTTGTTTCGAGAACTGCAATCTTTTGTAGAAGTCTGTGGTTGTTTGTGTAGCAGTGAGATTCTGAATTAATCCGATCCAGAGGCATTTTCACAGCCGTGTTTTCCCACCTCAGGAATGTAAGCAGCTGGTAGCGGGAGGATTGTTTAGTCGAGAATTCCCCTCTTGTTAGTAAACTTGTATTGCAGAAAGTTTGTAGATTCGATGTTGATCTTCAAGCTGTGTCGTTTGAGCACTGTGCTGATTGGCTCAAGTTAAAATTAGAGTAGTAGGCAAAGACGTCCGAACAGTAGCAAAGCAGGAAGTGGGTGTTTGGCATGTTCCTTAAAAAAAATAATTGGTTATAGTTACTAGTTAATTCTTACAAATAGTAACTGAGTTAGTAACTGAGTTACATAATTATAAAAGTATCTAATTACCAGAGAAAGTAACTATTGCAATACTATTGTAAAAACTCTAATTTATCAAATAACTATAAAATAAATATAAAAGATTGTACACTAATCTACAGTATTTTAATGTTGTTGTGGGACAATGTGAGAGACAACAGCAGCATGTCCTCAACTATATATCTAGATATTATTTTGTTTAATTCTGTCTGAGTAATAAGTGTTTAATAAGTTTTATTTGCTTTGACGTCATGGCTTCGTCTCCTCCTTTGGTAGCAGATCTCACCTTATTGCCTGCATAGCCACTAATTTTGTGGCAGCATGTGATGACGTGAGGTGCTTAATTAGATTAGAATTACTTGTCACCGACGCAGAGAGACTTTTTTTCCTGTCCATAAGTTGCACGATACATAAACATTCTTGCCTTTCACCTCAACAGTGTAGTGCTTATATTTCCAGTTTGCAAACGCTACCTTTGAACTTGTTGGATTTGCTATCGTTCTGATTCCTGGTCATTGGTGTGTGTCAATGACTGTGTGTGTGCTTGTGTGAACATCCACACTACTCTTCCTCTGATTGGCAAATGATGGAAATGTACTCTATATAAGCGTTCACAGACACACCAATCATCATCACTGGTTGGTTATGTGTCCCACCCCAGCTCCTACACACACACACACACACACACACACACACACACACACCCCAGAGAAAGAGAGGTCCTATGGCTATAACCTATAACCGTCCTATAACCGATTCAGTGTTCTCAATTATAGTAATGCGCATTTTATTGTCAGTAATGGTAACGGTGTTGTAACAGGGGAAACAATAATTCATTTGATTACTTGTTACTGAAAAAAGTATTGCTGTTACTAATGCCGTTTATTTATAGTGCTGTTCATCACTGCAAATGAGTCAGGAAGTACTTTTCCCCTCTCATTTTACAAACTTCACATAAAAAAGGCAAAGAGATGTGTTTAAATATGGCATTAACAACTACTTGGTCACTTCAGTTCCATAGATAGACATTACATAGAATTGCATCAGAGCTGCGTTTTACAGTATGTGAATTGGCTTAATTGTCACTGCCATAAATAATGTGTGTACAGAACAGAATTCATCATTGAAAGGTGAACTGACAACCAAGCAGCTGCAGTGTGTACTTGAAAAATGATGCTTTTCAATGTGTATTAATGTTGTCTTTTGTATGCATGTTATGTTTTGGCTCATTAGTGTTGCTAAGTTAGGTAGAAAAATAACCGCAATTAAGGCTAAACCTATATTATACTAAAACTCAATTGCCTTTTCTTGGAAATACAAAAGCTGCACATGACACGTAAGGCTATTACCTTCAAAAACGTTTAAGCTTAAACCTAAAAAAAAACATTGCTTATAATAAATGAACTTGGCAACACATCAAGAACATAGCAGCCTTTCAAAATGAAGCAAAACAAAACGCCTCTGGTAATAGTGGTTTAGTGTAGTTAAGGTTGCTGAAAATTACTTTGGCCAAAAATAGCACATACCAAACATGAATGATGGCAGAAATGCGTCGGTCATCAAAGTTTTGTGTGTCATATTTCATACATGCACAATGTCAAAATTGAGCTAATTTACTCCCAGATTTAAAGGCATCTGTCACTGCTGAATTTTCGCTGTGAACAAACCAAGATAAAACATTTTAAAACTTGTACAAGACTGAATGTTTGAACATTTAGAGAGCATCCTTTCCAATTCTTCTGAAGGCATATGAGTGTTGTCAACCAGAACTCACAAATCTCAATGCAAAAACAAAATATATTTAATTACTTACTAACTTTACTTACTTACTTACTTACTTACTTACTTACTTACATACTTACTAACTTTACTTACTTACATACTTACTAACTTTACTTAAGTACTTACTTTACTTACTTACTTGCATACTTACTTTACTTACTTACTTACTTTACTTACTTTTTTACTCCCAGGGCCGTTTATATCGAAGGTGATATTTAGCTGCACCATGTTGATGTTTTGTAACATCTAATTTTTACAAGGTGGGTCATTAGCCCAATGCTCAACCCCTAACCTGGAGGACCAGGACATACACACATACACTACAGACAACTAGCTTACCCAATTCCCCTATACTGCATGTCTTTGGACTTGTGGGGGAAACCGGAGCACCCGGAGGAAACCCACACGAACACAAGGAAAACATGTAAACTCCATACAGAAATGCCAACTGACCCAGCCCGGGCTCAAACCAGTGACCTTCTTGCTGTGAGGCGACAGCGATTCCCACTGCGCCACCATGCCACCCATAAAACTAAATATACATAAATAAATAAAAAATTGTGACTTTATCACAATGTGAAATGGTGGATTCAATGAGAATATAATTAACCATATTGTATTTAAATGTTCATGAAAAAAGTACAGTAATTTATAGTAAATACTACACTGTAAAAAAACAACCATCTACACATGAGAAATAAATGAATGATTTAAGAAGATACAAGATATAAGTCAAAGTATCTGCCAGTGCAGTAAGATAATTATACTTGGAACGATTTGGAACTCACCTACG
>CAIGQW010052289.1:0-16421 GCA_903798125.1 Danio choprae | reverse complement strand
ATTACCCTAACTTTACCCTAATTACCCTAGTGAAGCCTTTAAATGTCTCTGTAAGCTGAATACTAGTGTCTTGAAGAATATCTAGTCTAATATTATGTGCTGTCATCATGGCGAAGAGAAAAGATATCAATTATTATAAATGAGTTAGAAATTGGGGAGGCTAATAATTCTGACTGTATATCATATAAACAAAATAAAAATCTATCTTTTTTTGTGGTGTCACGAAATGCATTGTTAATCTATTTTCATAACTTATGTGAGAGCAATATTATATGCCATTGTGAGAAATTAAAAGCGTTTTAACTTTAGACTTGAAATCATTCGTTTTTGAAAAGCGTTTTATATTTGATTTATATATATTTTAGATTTCTACATTTTTAATCAAACTTTGGCCTGAATTTCTAAATAAAGCGAGAAATCTGATGTATATGAAGTATTGAATTTGGTACTATATCATGATACTATAGATATGAAACATAAATTTTTCGATATTATTTGTAACTTCAGAAATAAAAATAATAATAATTTTGTGTGTCTCTACGTTCTGCTCAAACGGTTGTAATACATCAGATTTAATGAATTGATTAGGTTTACGCTTGAGTAAAATGTAAATGTGTATTATTCTGCAAATGTTTAGATGCACAGCATTACTATTAATGTATTCATCCAAAATCTGCCAAATTCTGTAGCATTATACTGGTAATTCATTTTACTGGTAAATCAATTTTTCTGACTAGATTCTGTTATTCCACGTTCTGCACATTTGCACATATTATAGGACCCTAAAAAAAGATGAATTAATTTTTTTTACTTTTTATTAACTCATTTCAATCTGTATGCACAATATCATCTATTTCTTTGTATTTTGGGCTAAAACATGAGCTTGTTTTCTGCCCGATTCTTAGCGTTTGCCACCATTTCTCCTTTGTTTCCTCAAGGCAACAAGTGACTGAGATCATCTTTGTGTTAAAAGCCATCAGCACTCTCATGGATTCCCTGAAAAAGACGCAACCGGAGAACGGTGAGACGCGTTTGTCCTTCAGCATCGTGATTGTTTGAAAGCGTTTCTGCCACATTTTTTAACTACAAAAATCTTTTCCATCTTTGTTTTAAAATCCCAGTAGAGACTGGCCTATTGATGTAAAAAACAATCCCAATAGTTTAATAGTTAAATGATATTATTGATAGTCTAGATGATATTCACCAACATCATTTATTCATGTATTTTATGTACTTCCATTAAAATAAAAATCATCTTATGTTCGAGACAATATTGTACATTTATTCACAGCACAGACACATTGTAGAGTTTATTATTATTATTATTATTGTAGGAAGACTAATTCTTTTCATGGGGAGTATTTTAGACATATTTTGCTATTATATTTAATATATTTGCTGTGATAAGATATTGCTAGACACACACAGAATCTGCGCCCACAGAAATCTGCTGGTTTTTGAGCCCATCATTCAGTCTGTTTGTTTACTTACATAAATGTGTGTAAATATATATTTATTCTGTTTTTATATCATTTCAGTAATAGTATTGAATAAAATGCAGATTTTGTTGATAATTTATGCACAATAGAGTAAATTTTATAGAGTTATTAAATGACAGACTTACTGTAGTTTTGTTTACTGCACAAGTCCACAGGTATTTTATTACTGATAAATCCATATATATATATATATATATATATATGATTTTTTTTTTTTTTTATAAAACTCTGCGCAGAAGGTCCGCAGATTAGGGGCTAGGCTCTTGATATCTCACATCACTAAAACCCAGCCTACCTAGATAGCATTTTAAGCCCAGATCTAGATTCTGCATCCTTGTTTTTGTTTACTTCATGTACTTCTTGTCTGTTTCTCTCTCAGTGGATGGGAACGTTTGGGCTCAGGTGATTGCGTTGTACCCAACGCTGGTCGAATGCATCACCTGCACATCTCCTGAAGTCAGTTCGGCCCTTAAAGACGCCCTGGGGCCCTTTAAAGACTTCATGCAACCACCCGTCTCCAAAGTGCAGAACGGCGAATCGTGACTGAACGTTTTTACTCCACCGCGAACATGAATGTGACTCTTTCATACGCCAAGCGCAAGGACTCCGATTCAGCCCCATCGTCATGGTAACCGTTGACTGACAGCTCCAAAATCCCATCGTTCTGAAGTTTATTCTAATACGAGCTGACGGTAGACTCTGATTGGCCGACTTTAACGATGTATTAACTGCTATGTTAAATTTGCAGTGTTTGTTGTTTTTATGGGTTTATTTCTTGATCCCTCCCCATCTGGAGTTAATGTACAGTGTTTGGTGATAGTGTTAAAGATGTAATTAAGAAACGCGTATTTGGATTGAAGATCAGATCCAAAAATCATTTAAAAAGAGAGAAAGAAAAAACTAAAATCATGATAATTACATAAAGGATGGTCTTTTGTGTGTGTGAAATTTTCTCAACAGCAATGGATTTTATGCAAGATCTTACTGTAACATTCCACGTCATCTTTAGTCGCATTGAGAAGGGTTGAACCCGGTGTGTGTACAATAATAAATGGTACAGTTCTATGAACATCAAATGCATTGTCCTCTGGTCACTCAATAGCTGTGCTTCAAATGTACTTTCAAAAAAACATTTGAAGCTCGGAGTAGTTGACAATTGTCCACTGAAATATTGGAAAATAATAGCATGTCATGGCCATTGCATCTCAAGTGTGCATTCAACTCGTACTACGGTTACTACATTTTGTCCTTGAAATGCTCTTGTGTGAATGACTTGAATCTTACACGTCATCTCAAGCCTCCATTGATAATGCCAAAGTCATTTTAGAGCTAGTAATGGAGACTTCAACTCAACTCAGCTCTTATTTATAAAGCGCTTTTATACATTTTGAGAGTTGAGCCAACAATGCAAATCAATTATAGCTCTATGCTTTTAATAACGCAACTACATATGTTTGACTACTCACGCTACTGAAAAATGTGATGTTCCTATGCGAAACTAATTTACTGATAAAGTCACGGGGCACTGCAGACATGTTTCTGTGTGGGCTTGTGTGAGAGATTGTATTGAAGATAGACCAAGAATAACGGTATGTGTGTTACATGGATAAATTCATTTGTGTAAAGGGGAATATAAGGAAGTGGTTTGTCACTTGTATCCTGTTGCTCAATTTATGTACTGTATATTCTTGGTCTGTGCCTGGTTTTGTTTTTTGCTGTAAGGATCTTTGAAATATCTGAAATGATTTGGTGTAGCGATATGGACCTGCCTGGAGCTACTTTAGCTGTGCAATTCCTTGAAAATAATTGCACGTCTTAGAAAGATTGGCAACCCATCAGAGTCAAGCATTCAGCACTGGACTATAAGCATTTTTAACACAGTCAAGCACTAATTATTGCCTGTCCAGCATTGACATTTTATGCTGCTTGTTAATTGAGCAACTAATGTTACATGGAATATTCAGGTTTGGAAAAAGCTCCAATACATTAAAACACGACCAAAAAAGTGAACAAAATATCTAAAAACAAACAAATGCTGACGTAAAATTCCTGAATACGCCTTATTTTAAGGTACTATTCATTTTCTTTTGGCTTAGTCCCTTTATTAATCAGGGGTCGCCACAGCGGAATGAACCTCCAACTTATCCAGCATGTTTTTTACACAGCGAATGCCCTTTCAGCTGCAACCCAGTACTGGGAAACACCCATACACACTCATTTACACACCATGGCCAATTCAGTTCATCCAATTCAGTGGAGGAAACCCACGCCAACACGGGGGCGAACAAGCAAACTCCTCACAGAAATGCCAACTTACCCATCCAGGACTCGAACCAGCGACTTTTTTGCTGTGAGACGACGGTGCTAACCACTGAGCCACCGTGTCACCCTATTTTAAGGCACAATTCTCTCTAATAAAAAGGATTAGCTTTGATTTTTGCCTTAGTAAACTCCTAATTTGCTGCTTATTAACAGTAAGGTAGTTTGGTTTAGGTATGATTAGGGATGTAGAATAAGCTATTAGAGAATATGTGCTTATGAACAGACAATATCTTAATAATAGACTAGCTAATAGTGAGAATTGCTACTTAAAGCGTAACCCCATTCTTTATGCGTGTGGTATACAATCTTACCTTGTCTCTAGCATTTGTTTAAGATACTAATTAATTTGGACTGTCGTGTTGGTTTTTTTACTCCGCCATTGCGCCTCAGCCCGACTGAAAGGTTATTTGACAGTTTCTCGTTCAGCATATCGGTTTTATGTAGCATTTGTGGTGAATTATGCTTCTATTATTCATTATTTATTTCCTAAATCTAGCTCGTCTGTCAAAAATAAGCTTAATTTGCTGATTTATAACCTACTATTCGAGATCCCAACGTCTCTCTCAGGACTCCGGTTGTAGGTCTCCACGGCAACGGACTGTCAATCAAAATCAACTCATTCAAAATCACGAGCTCTGTCTCCAAGTGTAAACTCCGGATAACGCCATTGGCTGAGGAGCATGATGGGCGTGGCTTCTTTTGTGGGTGTGTGAGTCGTAGGCGGTGTCCCTCTGACACGCCATTGGCTGAGCTCCCAGCCAATAGGAGAGCAGCAGAAGGGAGTGTAACCAGCTCACGAGTACTACGACCATTCAGCTCGGCGTCTTCGCGCGCAATGGACCGTTTCGCGCGAATTCCTGGAATTCTTTGCAAATGGATGAAAATTCGGCGCGTTTTGCCGGGCTTTCAGCGCGGTTTGACCGAGTACTGGCTGAGGTAGTAGTTTGTGCTGTTGGTTGGGATGTGACATTGCCCGTTATGGAGATGACTGCGCAAGCTACTCCCTTGCCAGTGCTGGTTACACTCTTCCCGTGCTGGAATTAGCTGTGGAATCGACAACCTCACGGAAAATGTGATGTTTTTAGTTGTGTATGTGTGTGTGTGTGTGTGTGTGTGTGTGATAACTGAGAGAGTTCTGCGTGTTGGAGATGTTCTGAGAGTTGTATAGCTTTGTTAATGTGTGCTGAATGCTTAATGTTAATTTAATCTAATAAATGTACATATTATGAAGCATGTTGGTGTGTAATTAATCGTGCGTTTGGATTAAATGGTATTTTTCTTGTCACTGCGATTGTGAATTCACGAGGACTGCTCATATGTGGCAGTTTCCCCCCACTAAAGTACTGTTGTTTTCTGTCGAGCGCAGCAGAAATGCAGACGCTACCCTCGGGAACGCGACGGGCTGGGTTATTAATTTTAATAGGTAGTTGATTTTGCCCTTGGGATTGCAAATACATGTAGGTCATACTCTACTGTTGCTATGAAGAGAGCTGTGACGTGGCTTTTTCTGCCCACTACGGTAGAATCATCGATCGTGACGTCACGTGGTAACGAACGCCAGTACCTGAGAACTGGTTTTTGGGCTACTCGACCGGAGCACGTGCGTGGAAAATGATTAGTGTATGTGCTTCGGTTAACCATTAAACCACTGCAGGGGTGAAGTGTGGTTTATGTACATGTGGGGTATTGAATGACGTGCTCTGATGTCATAAAACAGACTCGGCCTCAGTTAACCTAAAGATCTCCAGTAAACTGTCAATACTATAGAAAAATCAGTCCCTTAAATGTCTATTTCACCTCAGAAACGGGTAAGTACTGT
The DNA here is from genome assembly GCA_903798125.1 of Danio choprae. Taxonomy (NCBI): domain Eukaryota; kingdom Metazoa; phylum Chordata; class Actinopteri; order Cypriniformes; family Danionidae; genus Danio; species Danio choprae. Next base: position 10,781 of record CAIGQW010052289.1, on the reverse strand, counting down.
TGAGTTGCGTGTATAATATTATGGTAATGAGGTTATTAAATATTGCTAATAAAGGAAAAACGGACGTATTCAATTTTATCGTGTACATTTTGCTAATTCACTTGTTGAACATTTATTGTATTACAGAAATCTACATTTGGTACACATCATTCACAGTAATAATCATTGGAATATTTATAATGGTGCCAATAAATAATAAAAAGAAGGAAAAAAACAATAGAAACAAACAAAAACAGAAACATCAATAGGTTATCTGGTCTGAGGATAGATATAAAGGAATTGAGAGCGAAGAGGGCAACGTAAGAACATAATAGCAATTTTGAGTTATTCATTAGATTATACATATTTAAGGTCGTGCAAATTGTACGTTTTGAGTGCTTTCTTGTTAAGTGAATCTGGAATTGTAAGTATTTGCAAACTCATTATGTCAGGTGGTCACAGCTAACGTGGAAATGCACGATTAGTGCAGATCATTTGCCTACGTCATACTGTGAACGCAGCGCGTAGGCTGAAAGCATGGTACGCTACTAAGTGAATGGTTCATATTTTCCTTTGAACCGAGTTCATGACCTGGAGAAACGCTGTCCTCCTGTTCAGAAATACCATGTTTTATAGATGTTTGAGGGTTCAATATAACGGCAGAAGATTCCTAACAAGCTTTATCAAACTCTTTGGGGAATATTATCACAGCTGTTGGTAAAATCCACCCATTTGTCAAATATTTTAACTCCGAGATCATCAGACTACGTGTAGTTTCCCTGCTACAAGGACGGTTTCCATTCGAGGATGTAAAAGTGTACCAGTCTTTAATGTTCAAGTTTGAACAGAATATGTGAAATTAGACGTCTTAGTCTTATGCTAATTCAATGTTTGTCTTTAGCTGATAAGGAAATTAGTTTTGTCTCATCTTGAACTCACGGCACTATTTTAGAAATAAACCAATTTGACTTTACCACACTTTATTTGACGGCATCAGCATTAAGTACGACGTCTAAAAAGGCGATTAAAAGCAGACTAACACACTCTACATCCCAGACTAAATAAAATGATGAATATTAGGCTAATCCTCTATCAAAATAAGTCATCACTTACCGAGAGTCGATCTCCAGCGCACGAACCCCTGAAATATGTCGGTTGGTAACGGCATAAATTTAAATTTCCAGCAGTGCGAGATTTGAAAGGTGTGGCGGGAATTCTTCCGTTAACGCTGTGAGTGTGAAAATCAATTGAGCCAATGGTAAATAACGACAAAATACGATGTGAACGTATGCTTTTATTGATTTGACAAATATCTTTAAGTCGAGTGTTGGTTTTGTTTTACATTAGGAGTGCCTGATATGGTAAAACATTACTGTTATTAGAGAAACATTTCAAATGAGCTTCTATTAAACTGTTGGCCATTTCACTAAGCATTAATGGAGCCACATAAGCAGTTCATGAATCATTTTCGCAGTGAATGTGTGTGCACTTCCCAGAAAGCTCCTTTAGTAAGCATGTGATGCCCTTGCAGTGCCGTCCACCCACACAAACGACTGCGCTAAAGTGTGTTAGAGAGCAATCCACACACACACACACACACACACACAGATAGCTGAATCTCTGGCCAAATTAGTCTTGTTTTGGTCACACTCAGGTTGTGCTGACCAGATGGCCACTCTCTTGGGGAGTGTGTATATGTGTGCGTTTGCACGTCGTGTGTATGTGTGTGTATGCGAAAGCCTTTCCAAATGCTCACAGCGGGTTTGTGCTGTAGAAGAGGAAGGTGCCACTGTGAACATGATGTATCTCAAGTCAGACCTCACCAAACCTCCACACGGGAGCCCTGGAGAACAGATTGCAGGTAGGTGTTAATTCACGACGGTGCGTACAGAAATGAAAGGGGAAGCTCGCCGTACTTGACACTTCTCCACTGAACACATCATTTATTATTCCTTAAAAATCTATCATCGTCCTAAAAATCTTACCCAGATGAGTGGAAGATCTGATCAAATTGGCATTAATCAGCATAATCGTACCTATCGCAAGTTTATATACAGAATCAAAACAATACTAGTCTTTCCACTTACAGTCGAACAGGTTGTACAAACAACAGGCAGAACTGCTTTGATTTTTTTTAAGGGATTGCAAAAAGGAAAACCGCAAACTAAACATTCAGAGGATAAATTAAAATCCTGAAAGGACAAACAAAACACTGTTGGTTCCGCCTAGCTGCCAGATGAGTGCGGATAAACAAACTGCGGAGGGTGTGCATCTGTCCACGGAGAACTTCAAAGAACCGGACCCTCCTTGAGTCATTGTGCAAAGTTATAACTTACTTCTATACCGATCCCAACCGGAGGTCGGGAATATTCACATGGATTTTCAAAGTCAGCAGTTGTGGACTTTTTAAAAGCAAGTGTTTGTATTGTAAATGAGCTCAAACGCACAGCAGGCTCCTCAAACTCCAGCAGGACGCCGTTCGAGAGGCTGAGCGTTGGGTTAGAGACAGATTCGGTCCGATTCGGTTGGCGCCCTGCCTTCGGATTGGTCAGCTTGGCTGCGGCTGTTGAGTGCCGAACATTAGAGGAATTATGAAGACTGAGATGTCGTCACCAGAACCGAGCCGATCTCCTGCGATTCTCCAGCCTCTGTCTTTTAAGATGCCTCTGGCCTTCATCACCAGGTCTTGAGCTGCCATAGTGTACCTGAAAACAAACAAACAATAGTTCACTAGTAACCGTTTCGCTCAAACAAAGTCACCAAACATGAAAATTCTGTCATCATTTACTCACTCGTTCCAAACCTGTTTGATTGTGATCAACAGAAGAAGGAAACTCAAAGATATACTGAAGAATGCTGGGAAAATTTTATTTTTGTTCCTACTATGGATGTTAATGGCTGCTTTTTCCCCAACATTCTTCAGAATATCTGAAGACATAAATGTTTGGAATCGCTTGAGGAAATGGTGAGGACATGTTCATTTTTGTGTGAACTTTCCCTTTAAATTCTTTCATCATTCGCTCACCATCATGCTGTCCCAAACCCGTATGATGTTCTGTTGTGCGGAACAGGTTTGCAGAAACGTCAGACGGGTTTGGATCAGCATGAGGGTGAGTAAATGATGACCATTTCTGGTTGAAAAAGAAAACATCTTTAAATGTTCTTTGAGTCTTGATCATGATGATGGTTCATGGTTTGGGATTTGTTTTGTTCAGAGCATTAATCCCAGGATGCCAGTGCTTTATCCATCTACAACAATGCCTAGAACACATGTTTTTTTGGTTCTCCAAAATAATCGTTCAATGATCACTTTTTCTTGATATGAAGAATATTTTCCACATCTGTGGAGCTCCACATCCCATGGATGTTAAAGGTATTTAAAGGAAACATGAACGTCAATACGCAAGCATTATCTTTGATAACGTCATTTCAATTTTTGTTTCACAAACTGTTTTTTATTTATGTTTTTCACATTAAGGAAAAAACGGTTCTCATAAGAACTGTTCACACAAGTTCTCTAGGGTTCTCATAGAGGGTTCTGCAGTGTAAAAACTGGAACTGGTTTTGGAACCTTTCCATTTAGTAAAATGCTATTATTTAGGCAAAAGGTTCTTTAAATGATTATTTTTTACATTAAGAAATAGATGCATTTTAAGAATTGCTCACTGAGGTTTTTGGAAACTGTATTTCTCAGAGGGTTGAACTTTTGGACAAAAAGCTTCATAATTTAGAAAGGTTCTTCATTCTATTAATCCTTTAAGACTAATGCAATTATACTCTTACAAAAAGGGTACTTTATTGGCACGAACCTTTAACTGCAACATACCCTTTCCAATTTACAAAAAGGTTCATGTTAAAAAAAAACAATGGCAGAGAACCACAATATTTGGTTCATCAAAGAACCTCTCTGAGAACAAACAACTGCTTTTATTCTTCATGTGGAGAAACTATTTTGAAGAGTTTTGAAAGTGAGCATGTCAATAAACTTAAGAAACCAATGGTTCTTTTAGCAGCTATTTTCACAGTGATGCCAATGAATTCTTGACTCCCAAATGAAATACTCACTTTGGAGATGAGTTCATTAAACATTCATTCATTCATTTTCCCTCGGCTTAGTCCCTTTATTCATCAGGGGTCACCACAGCGGAATGAACCACCAACTTATCCAACATATGTTTCACACAGCGGATGCCCTTCCAGCCGCAACCCAGTACTGGGAAACACCCATACACACTCACATTCACACATACACTACGGCCAATTTAGTTCATCAATTCCCCTATAGCACATGTGTTTGGACTGTGGGGGAAACCGGAGCACCTGGAGGAAACCCACATCAACACGGGGAGAACATGCAAACTCCACACAGAAACGCCAACTGACCCAGCCGGGACTCGAACCAGTGACCTTCTTGCTGTGAGGCCACAGTGCTAACCACTGAGACACTGTGTCGCCTTCATTAAACAGAACGATGCTTTTCTTAGTATAAAGAAACTTTCTCCACTTTGAAGAGTCTTCTGTGTAATAGAAAGTTTCTATATGCCAATAAAGAACCGTTATTGTCTCCTCGAAGAACTGTTCAATGAAAGGTTCTTTGGGGAACCAAACGTGTGTGGATGGAACCATAGATACAAATGAAGGGATCTTATATTTAGGAGGGTATTTGTTGAAGAGCCATATTGTAGAACTAAAAATGGTTCTTCAATGGCAGCATTATTTCTTTACCCTCTCAAGTAAAACCCGGTTCTCTAGAACATCTCCCAGAATAACCCCTGACGGTGTTGGGTCATCTCCAGGGTTTAATGGGTAGATGTTTTGATGCTCAACCAGTGTTGAAGAACTTGCCTGTGCTGGTCATCTGGGTCACAGTTTCCAAGGAAACCAGAAACAGCATCTGCCACTTCTTGATTGGTCAAGACGTCCCAGAGTCCATCAGTGGCCAGAATCAGGACATCATCAGCGCCGTGTTCAAACTGACAGAGGTTATAGACCTGCACCTGAAGGACACACAACACACTGCATATTATAATACACAAACTTATAGAATTCAGCCCTCAGGCCTGTTCACATCAAGAATGACAACTATAAACATAACAACAAAGACATTGGTCTAAACATCAGTCAGCGAGAGTGTTCAGACCACAGCTATAACCATAAAGATGTAAATAAACAATATATTCATTCATTCATTTTCATTTCGGCTTAGTCCCTTTATTAATCTGGGGTCGCCACAGAGGAATGAACCGCCAACTTATCCAGCATATGTTTTACGCAGCGGATGCCCTTCCAGCTGCAACCCATCACTGGGAAACATCCACACACTCTCATTCACACTCATACACTACGGACAATTTAGCCTACCCAATTCACCTATACCGCACGTCTTTGGACTGTGGGGGAAACCAGAGCACCTGGAGGAAACCCACGCCAACACGGGGAGAACATGCAAACTCCACACAGAAACGCCAACTGACCCAGCCGAGGCTCAAACCAGCGACCTTCTTGCTGTGAGGCGAATGTGCTACCCACTGCGCCACCGTGAGGCCCAATAAACAATAAAGTTTACTTATATTATAAATATATAGTGTAAACAATACAGTACACTTTCAGAACAGCTAATGAACAATAAAACAATCACAGCCAGTCACAATCAATTGAAATATAAAGGGCTAACATAAAGCTAACATAAATTTAAAGCTACAATCGGCATCGTGGAGAAGCTTGCTGCTCGATGTTAAGCCCTCTTTCTTTTCAAAGATTATTTAACGATAATGACCATCTTGGAAACAATAGGTTATATAACATGGGACATAATGATAAAAAAAAATACATGGAAGTTATCCAAGCCAGGCTAGCTATCCCATGCTAGTCTTGGCGTATTTGTGTTTCCTTTTGAAAACGCTGGGGACTGACTGCGATCGCTTAATTTGATTTGATTAGTTTGATTAGATGGATTACACGAGCTGGATTCACTGGTCAGATGCGCTAGCAAGACACTGACATCTGCTAGTAATGAGGGGTAATACAAAAAAGAACAACATAAACAGACTGTTATTGTTCATATATAATTGAACAATATATAAAATGAACACAAATACATTTATGATTATATTTATAGTTATCTTGCTTTGTGTTTATTAATGTACCTATAATTAGAATATCAAATGACTAGAGCTTGCCGAAGAGCACACAGCCCCACAAACGTGCTATATAACTTGACGTGATGAACTTCAGGGATGCAATGACATCACAATTGCGTAAAATAAAAAAAGAGCTTCTTAAAATGTATACCTTTACATAATATGTAACATATGTAAGGAATAATTGATGATGGGCCATGAATTATTAGAGGAATGCACACCTGAGGTGGTGATGTGGGGAGGGTGTGCATTATTTTTTTAATAATTCAATGGCCAGGGGTGAATTATTACATTTATACCATAGTTCTGTTGTGATTTCAGTCTGTTGTAGCTGTGGAAGAACTCTAATCATTCAGCGGAGTGGTGTGGAGCTGTAATGCGCTCAAAACCTGCCGGAACTACTTTATCTGTGCCTTTATCTGACAATAACCAAACACCTTAGAGTGCTCATCAGCCAATCAGAATCAAGCATTCGATAATTAAAAACACACTATATAAACAGTATAATATTAATGATATACAACATATAAAGTTAATTATAACAAACGAATCAGCCAGAACAGTGCCATATTTAAAAATGAAAGCATTTATGTTTATATGTATATTTGTGTCTATGGAATAAATAAAACAATTACACAAATTAATCACAAAATCAAACATACAGACTGAAAATCTGAATATATATTTTTAAAATTTGGTAACGCTTTAGTTTAAGTACCAATTTTCGCTATTAATACTAATGGCTAATTAATTACCTGCTCGTATTTAAGATATTGACCGTTTATTAGTACTTTAAAAGTACATGTTCTGCATCCCTACAACCTTAATAATTATTAATAAGCATCAAATAAGGAGTTAACTGAGGCAAAAGTCATAATTAATAATGCTAAGTAAAAATTGTATTAAATTAAAAACAACTCATTTAAATATTCATGTTAATTAAGTAGTAAAATAATACAAAAGAAATAACGTGCACAATTAAATTGAGATTTTCCGAATATCTGCTCATTTGTTATGACGTAAAAATATAACTTATAAAAAAATAATATTAAAACACACATTTAATATATGTACAATTGGATGCAATTCATTCACAATTCAATATATTACATAACAGTTGAATACATAATTACTGTAAAGCAGAATATAATACTTTTAATGAAGTTTAAGTATGAATAATTACTGTTTTCAATTATAATATTATAAAAACATAGTTTATTGAGGCAAAAATCATAATTAATAGCGATTAAATTAATAAATATAATTAAAAACAAACAAAAATTAAATATTCATGTTAATTAAGTAATACAATAATACAAAAAATGCACAATTTAATTTCTCATTTGAGATTTTCCATATATCTGCTCATTTGTTATGCTGTTAACAGTGCTAAAGTCAGTGTATTGCTTGACTAATAATAAAGCCATCTGCTCTGACAGCGTCTCGGGTGGGTGTTTTTCTTCACATCTAAATTTCCCCTTAAAACAGAGCAGACAAACGCGCTCTCAGTCAATCCCATAATCCCGTTAGCTCTCAGCGATCGTGAGGAAACACGGCGGCTTCATTTCATCACTGGATCTCCATCAACACAGACGCAGCGTTACAGCAGAAAGCAGGCTTTTAAATGCAAATCAGTGGCAGATCAAGACATGCATGCTGAGAAAAGGAGGAGGGGGAAAACAGATGCACAGATTTCTCTCAAACTATTCATCAGCACTGCACTGTACTAATAATTATGTAAATTATATTGATCATTATTATAATATAAAAAAACATCTGTGTAGATTTGATGACTAACACATTTATTAAATATTATATATTAATAATTACAGCAGATATGAGGCTTTTAAATGCAAATCAGCGGCAGATCGAGACATGCATGGTGAGTAAAGGGAAAGATGCACAGATTTCTCTCAAACTACTCGTCAGCACAGCACTGTACTTATAACTATGCAAATGATATTGATCATTATTATAATATTAAAAATACATTTGTGCATAAATGTATTCAGTGTTTTCAGCATTTTTAATAATGCATGGTGAGTAAAGGGAACAGATGTATTTTATATAATAATAATGATTAATATCACTTATATAGTTATTAATACAGTGAGGAATAGTTTGAGAAAAATGTCCAGCACTGTACTAATAACTATAAGTGATATTAACCATTATTAAAATATAAATACATTTGTGTAAATGTAGTTATTAATAAATGTATTAAACATTTATTATGTATTAATGTTAAGCGCATATATATTTATACAACAGTTCTGTCTAGTTCTCGAATCTGATTGGCTGATAGCCATGAGAGCAATATCAGCACTAGTACAGCCTACTGTGTATTACTCCGCCCACACTAGGACTAAGGAGGGACTAAACAACTCACTACAGTTTGACAAATATTGCAGCTGTTGGACAACATAATGTGCTTTTGAGGCTTTTTTTAGTGGAGAATGTAGTTGTTTAGATTGCAACTATGCAGTTTATTTATAAGGACAGTGCCTATTTTAAATATTTATAATTTTGGAGATTCAGCGCGTCTGCGGCCATTAGCCCGTCATACTGAGCAGAGCAAAGACGGTTGACGTTCCGCCACAAGATGGCAACAGAGACCGCATAATAAGCCCTTAGAGCAGGGATGTCCAAACTCGGTCCTGGAGGTCCGGTGTCCTGGAGAGTTTAGCTCCAACCCTAATCAAACACACCTGAACCAGCTAATCAAGCTCCTACTAGATATAGTAGAAATTTCCTGGCAGGGGTGTTAAAGCAAGTTGGAGCTAAACTCAGCAGGACACCGGCCCTCCAGGACCGAGTTTGGACACCCCTGCCTTAGAGGGAGAAAAACTCGATAAATTTCAAACTACAGCTGATCAAATCATTATAAAACAGGCAAGTGACATTTTCAGTCGATCTCTCTCTTTTTTTTCTATGTTTTAGTGCTGTATTTATACCATAGTAATCTGGTCGTGTTTGCTTTGGCTTATTCTAGGTTAATTATTGTGATCTCCTGATTGCATCAGAGAAATACTGGGAAATCTCTGTAGACTGATGGCATTTCATGCAGTTCAGCCTCATAAACTTAAAATGTGAGCAAAATCAGCTGTGTTGTCATCACTTTAGACATTACGCTAGAGAATCACTCACACACTAGCTCTACAGTGATGTTGGTGAATGAGCAGCGGTTCCTGCTGTTCTGACGTCAGCTGCAGATGTGAATGAACGGCGGAAGAAAGTAGTTCCCCTTACAAAAGGATTTTTAGACTCTCTGTGTTTGATTTTCTTTTTTATACACACGATTATGCAGTCAAACTGTTGTATAAACGCAATATTACACTCGTAGCAGTGCGATATGGCTGTATATCGGCACTGGTGGGACACTAAAGCACTCGGCGTGGCCTTGAGCGAACACACGCCTCCCACCAGTGCTGATATACAGCCATATCGCACTGCTACGAGTGTGATAATATTGCGTTTATATAACAGTTCGATGGCATAATTGTGTATATAAAAAAGAAAATCAAACACAGAGTCTAAAAACCCTTATTGCTCATATACACACACACACACACACACACACACACACACACACAATATATATATTTGTATTTTTATAAATAATATCATATTAGAAAGATGGATGACATTTAAAATGTAATATATTCATATTTTAAAATATACTGTACACTTGTTTTACATTATTTTAAATTAAAAAAGAAACATTGAATTATATCATTTAAGATTATATTGTTATATTGTATATATATGTGTGTTAATCATTTATTAAACTATACATATACAGACACAAAATTCATTACATGAACATTTAATATATTGGAATAATTATGGACATCAGAATTATATGTTAAATATAGTAAATCATTTTTTATAATTATTTAAAATATTAAGATGATATTAATATGATAATATTTGCAATATTAATATGATAATATTAAAAACACACATTAAATATATGTACAACTGGAGACATTTTATTTAGTTAAATATATATCATAATTAAACAATAATTAATGTAATGCAGAACAACATCATTTGAATGAATTAGAAGTGTAAATAATTATTGTTTTCAATTACAATAATATAAAACATATGTAGGTTTTTTAAATGGTTTAATTGTCCTAATAATGACTCCATTTGGAGCATGTTAGATAAAGAGACAGACAGACAGATACTGAAATATTAATCTAGAGTTTGTCCTCATTGACCCATCCTGAACTTTTGACCCAGTGTTTGTGCAGCAGACGGTAAAAGAGCGAGAGCATCTATCGTTCAGAGTCAGAAAGCTGACAGCATTACAGCCAGAGTTACACAAGCAGAGCTGAGAGGAGGAGGAGGAGGAGGAGGAATAAAAGAGGAGCGGATCAAAGACAAACACTGAGCTCAGATGAAGATGAACCTGTGCTGAACTTTACATCCAGATCAAGAGCTGCAGAAGAGCTGAAGACTGACGAGACGCGGTAAAAACACGGTAAAATACTCAAATACTGGATGACACCTCAATGGACAAGGTAAAATACTGAAAATACTGGACGACACATCAATATATCTCAGACTATATAACATATAGATGACACTTCAGATCGAGACACGGTAAAAACACGGTAAAAATACAGAAATACTGGACGTCACCTCAATAGACAC
>CAIGQW010052278.1:0-13435 GCA_903798125.1 Danio choprae | reverse complement strand
CTTAGTCCCTTTATTAATCTGGGGTCGCCACAGCAGAATGAATCGCCAACTTATCCAGCATATGTTCTACGCAGCGGATGCCCTTCCAGCTGCAACCCATCACTGGGAAACATCCATACACGACCATTCACACACATACACTACGGACAACTTAGCTCACCCAATTCACCTGTACTGCATGTTTTTGGAATTGTGGGGGAAACCGGAGCACCTGGAGGAAACCCCCGTGTTGGCGTGGAGAACATGCAAACTCCACACAGAAATGCCAACTGACCCAGCCGGGGCTTGAACCAGTGACCTTCTTGCTGTGAGGCGATTGTGCTACCCACTGCGTCACCATGCTGCCCTTTTGGGTGAACTACTATTCCTTTCCCATATAGTTCACATTTAGCTCATATTTGGATATTTCTTAAATTTATTTTTTGTTTGTATGTATGTGTGAACCAAATAAGAACACTTTAAATCCAAAAACGTTAAAACATCCCAGAATGCTGCAGGAATTTTTTTTTGCAACAACAAATGAGACCCTAAATGAGGCAGTATTCTGTGAACACTCTACAAACTTAGAAAGAATCTATATTTGTTTTTGTAATAAGAACTTTTCTGGCTAACAAGCCGAGAACTACTGGGAACCCAAAATCTTTCTCTCTTTAGCTAGGTAAGCATGAATAAACCTACAGGTAGGTAGACCATCATCTAATCCTTTGTGGTAGCAAAGGACCCATGTTCACAAAGTAAATTTGAATGTATTGCTGAATATTAATAGACTATTAGTCAAACTTTTTGCTCTTGAATTCATTTAACATTGTGCAAGATGTTAAAAGGGGATGTCGTGCCTTTCTTTCTTTTTTTTTTTTTTTTTTTTTCCCCCTCTCCTTTTGCTTACCAGGTGTGAACCACAGTGTCCCACCACCTGAACCCCATCGGTCAGGAATACCACCTCCTTCAGACCGACCACCTCAATTGGAGCCTGAAGGTGAGTCTGTAATTAAAACATTATCCTTTGCTTCCCAAAAATGCAGAAATGTATCATTTGCAGTGGATGTGTGCCATTGCCCATTTTTTTTATGTATATTTACTGCAAATAAAATAAGTGAACTGTAATCTTGTCCTATGATCCTAAATGTAGGTAATTTCTCTGGCTGGAAAACTAGCACAGAAGTTTTGCCCTATGACACTAGTGGAATTCCTCCCGGTGTTGTGATCTGCCAGCTTCCTCAGCACAGGTTAATCCCAGTTTTGCGTACACATACACACACAAAACTTATGAAAGCATTGGTCATAGCATGCATCAGTATAGGAAATGGTACTGTATATTATGTAGCAAAAACTTTCATCTAGTGTTGCTTACTCTAGAATATAATTTTAATTTTGGTCATACATGCAGAAAGACCCCAGAAAACCTCTTATAGTTACATGACCATTACTATTTCAGTATGTTACTGTTTTTGTTTTTTTCAGGGTGAGAATAAAGTCACACAGTCTGCCTGATATGACTGTTTTGCGTTTTTATTTCAGGTGGTTCACTCTAGAGCAGTGTGTGGACCTGAAAGCAGCAGGTCTGTGGGACCAACTGCTGGACGACTTTCAGCCAGAGATGGTTATTGAAGACTGGTGAGTTATGAGCTGCTTATTAAAATAGCCAATTGCAATTTATGCGGTCTTCTAATAACTGGACTTTAAAAAAAAAAAAAAAAACACAGTTTTACCAGTTTTTAACATTTACTCTGTCTACACACATTTATAAATGGCTTGAAGGAAAAAAATAGATGTCCAAATGAATTTGAAAAAACTTCAGACCTTTTTTTGTGTGTGTGTGTGTGTGTGTGAGAGAGAGAGAAACAATATTCAGTATTTTTGAAATGGTTGCATTGCCATGTCTGTAGTGGTCATAGCACTTCACACATTTCAGCCAATACTACACCTTTTAATAAGCAATTTTACCTGCAGTGTATTTGTTTCTCCTAATGGTTAGGTATGAGGAAAGCCAGCTTCATAAATGCATCTATCAGCTTGATGTGAAGCTCCTGGGTGCCGATGGTGAGACAGTCATCAAGCAGCACACCTATAACCCTGAAGAGGACCTGGAGTGCTACTCTCACACCTGGAAAAAGGTAGCATACACACACGCGTATGAACATTTCATTTTCAAAAATATTTGATATTCTTATTAACATACTGTGTGTTTTTGTGCACAGGTCTCCCATGTGTTCTCCAAGTATGGGCCAGGGGTGCGGTACATTCACTTTCTCCACAGACTGAAGAACCAGTTCATGGTTGAATTCTTTAATACCAAAGTCACAGACAGCTCGATTATTGTCAAGGCCAGCAAATCCAGTGTGTAATAATAATAATCCATCAGTCAAATTAACTTTGCACTCTGTAAGAATAAGACGAGTATTCAACTCTCATATTGCTTAGTGACTGCATTGACTATAATACAATAAAACATTCCTTTTCTCAATTTGTGACCTTATTTATTATTAATCATGGTGCCTTTTTTATTTATTTTTTTCCTTGTGGTGTGCAAAAGATATTTTAAGGAATGTCAGAAACTGGTAGCCATTGACATTAGTAGAAAAGGCACCATAGAAGTCAATGGCTACTGTTCCAGCATTCTTCAACATGTCGTTTTTTTTTTCTTCTTCTTCTTTTTTTTGTTAAACAAGCAAGAAACTTTCACGGACCAAGTGGAGGGTAAATAAATAAAAATGAGTATAAATTTTATTTTTTTTTTTTTTTTTTTTTTGGGTGAACTATCACTTTAAGGCCAGCAGATAGCGATATAACTCAACAATTACAAACAAAATGTTACCTGTAACATAGATATCCTGTCACGAATTTCTATAAATGCAATATGCTAAATTTTAATTATCGGAAAATTAAACGCAAAAACACGATTCTGGAATAAGCGTTATTGATCAGATTCTTGTTGAAATTGTGTTTTTGTTGTTGGTGGCTGTGTTTGACTTTAGAGAGACCGTAAAATTATCTATACTAGTGTGTAACCTATAGCCTATACCACTGCATATTATTAAGTTAACTAATATTATGGCACCTATGTTTACTGTGGTATTTTATTATAAAAAGGAAGCAATGTAGCCTCCATATGTTAACAATCGATACATTTAATAACTATTAATATATTTCATAATACAAAACAATAAAAATCTATTGTTTGAAATAAACAAAACATAAACATGTAATTTATTGTGATTTTCTTTTTAAAGGCTTTTAATTATTTAAAGTACGAAGGCTCTACAAAGTCATATATTCGTTTATTTATGTAGTTCTGGTGTAGGCCTTTTTTGTTCAGATTTATAAAGTGTATGTAAAGGCCGCGGTTGATGTATTTTGACGCACCAATCAGAGCGTCTCGTTGAGCTGTTGCGCAGTCTGCAGCGTGCTGTACGCGTGGACGATGCGCGCTTGTTTGGGATGCTCGGATGGTTCAGGACAGAAACGGATCACAACAAAAACTAATGGCGCGACTCTCCCGAGGACCGGAAAACCTCATATGCTGCCTCTCGGCCATGTCCGTTCCAGTCTGAGCTCTCTAGTAGACGTTAAGGTAAGTTCTGTTGAATGAATTCAATAAACCGCACTCTTCACGCACTTTATTGACTGCTGGTGTTCAGGGTGTCATGCGCACACTGGTTCATTTATGTAGCTATCTGTCAGGACCAAATACGAACTCGTGACAACATCTTTGCGTTTGGTTTCATAAACAGAAGCACGAATGTTTGCAAGTGTTTAGGTGTCCTTGTACCGTTACTTTTCAGAGTAGCACCTGTTAGCAGTCGCATGTTTAGTCTGTGGCTGCTTTACACAAGTTATTAATGAGCCACTCAACCTTGGGTCTGCTAGGTTTCTTTTGTATTATTTAGGAGTCGATGAAAGCTAAAAACGAGAGTCATTTTCACCGTGCACAGGGAAAAGAGCAAAAGGTTAGTTGTTACCATGAGTTAATTCTACTGACCCTATTGTTGCTATAAATGAAGGTATTTTGATTTATTTGCATTAAATAATTTTACTGAAATAAATTCGGTTTGTTATTTAGGTATATTAACCATATTATGATGTGGCAACATGCATTAGTTTATATCTCACATCCACTGTCAAACCCAATGATGGCCTGAGACCCCCAAACATCTCTGGCACAATCTCACAGATGGACAACATGGATTGTAGGATTCGTTTCAATGCACCAAGTTTATTTTGTAATAAATTATGGTTTATGATATATAATATTGAATATAACAAGAGTTTATGTTTCTGAAATGTGTAATCACCAACTGATTTTTTAAAACTCTCTGTGTCAACCTAATATATTCAAGATAAAATGCATTTTAAAAGGTACATTGTCGGAATTATTATAAAAATACCGCCAATAAATTAGGAATTCATAATTTATTAGCTGTATTTTTACCATGATTCCGACAATGTACCTTTTAAAATGCATTTAGCTTATCTGACAAACGTTGTCTGGAATTTTACCAAATAAAAAACTTGTAAGTGTGTGCATGAGATCAAAGTACTAGGAAAAAAATAGTCCAATCTGCGACCAATCAGTCCACTGCTAAAAAGTGTTTTTGCAGTGATGTAAGTTTGAGTAATATTTGGGATTAATTTGCATTTTTTTAGGCAATTATACAGCCTTTCATGAATATATATATATATATATATATATATATATATATATATATATATATATTCTGTCATTGTCTACTGAAATGACAGTTTTTGTTCTCTGTCTCACTATTGAAGTGGTCTGTTAAAAATTTCTACAGCAGAGTAATACTTAAAGTCTTGGATTACATGGAAGTCACGATTGTCTCGTGGAAGTCTGTGTGCGGTCAAAGTGGAACTGATTAAACGGTAACCCGTCTAGCTCAGAAAAGGTGTTGTCTTTCGAAATGGAAAAAAGAAACAGTATATTTAGTTACAGTGCTTGGTGCAGCCGGTCAGTAACATAGGGAAATGTGTCTGCAGGGAGACTCTACAAATAAATGTATTGTAGTGATGACTATTAGTATAGAATGAAAGTGCTAGTATTAATGGATTAAGTGTTGACGGAAAAATGGGTCTTTAGTCTTGAAAAGGCACCCTGGATTGCATTAATGAAGTCATTCCACCAGCAGGTAATGTGATTATGATATTTTTTCCTCTTTGGGATGGCGATGATGAATGTTAAGCTGAAGTGATTCTGTCCTGAAGTGTGAGGTTAGGTTGCAGAGGTTCAGTGCAGAAGTAGCTTGGTTTATCTAATAATGTATTCTTTTAAAAACTGTAGAATCTGCATTCCCAGTTAACTGCTCTGTCTTCCATTCTCTAGTTTCTGAAATTCCTACTGAGCACTCACATGGAAATACAAGCACTGAATACACTTGCATGGGCACAATATCTCTTGCATGGGCACATGTAATACGTACACACACACACACACACACACACACACACACACACACACACACACACACACAGGTCAGTGGTTAACCTCCCTGGGATGGAGGGGCATCTCTAAATGGTAAAGTATCCGTGAAGTTCTGTAAGACACAGAAACATGAGCCTCTGCATGTGTACAGTATGGCAGACCACTCTTTACATTAGCACACATATCACAACTGTTTTAGTATTGATGAAAATAAGAAGTGTGGACCTGGAGCACTAAACCTTTTACTTTTAAAGTCTTTTACTGCACAGGTATATTTGTGGAGAAAAGCCAAAAAAATACATTGTGGGTCAAATTTATTGATTTGATTTATACAAAAAACATTAGAATGTTAAATAAAGATGATGTTCCATTAAGATATTTTGTATTGCTTGGCAAAGATTAATTGCGTTTAATTGCATCCAAAATAAAAGCTTTGAAATTATATATGTGTGTTTTAAATATATTTATTATGTATATGTGATGCACACATACGTAGAAACAAAACTATACAAAACTGTTTTGTTGCATAAATATTTCAGTTTATATATAATTTGTATCATATACACATATTTTATATATAAATACAAATTTTCTGAAATATATGCATCCATGTGTGTATTTATATATTCATAATAAATATTTAAATATACATAAAAAATATGTGTGCATACACAGTATTGTTGTTATTATTATTATTATTATTATTATTATTATTATTATTATTATTATTATTATTATTATTTGTGTACACACATATATTATGTCAAAATAAACTTTTATTTGGATGTCATTAATTGGGATAAATTTTTGCCCAGCACTAATATTTTGTAAGTTTCCTACTGTAAATATCTCAAGACCAGTTCAAGTTTTTGATTAATAATATGCATTTTTTTTCTATATTATAAAAACATGTATGCGAGCGCCTGGTGGCCGGGTTTTTTCCCACGGAACCCGGCCGGGCCTAGCCCGAAGGAGCGACGTGGGACCATCCTCCTGCAGGCCCATCACCTGCAGGGGGAGCCGTAAGGGGCCGGTGCGTTGTGGAACGGGTGGCGGTCGAAGGTTAGGACCACGACAACCCGATCGTCAGGCACAGAAACTGGCTCTTGGGACATGGAATGTCACCTCACTGAGAGGGAAGGAGCCTGAGCTTGTGCGGGAGGTGGAACGGTACCGACTAGAGATAGTTGGGCTCACCTCCACACACAGCTGGGGCTCTGGAACTCAACTTCTTGAGAAGGGATGGACTTTCTTTTACTCTGGAGTTGCTCACGGTGAGAGGCGACGGGCTGGTGTGGGCTTGCTTATAGCTCCCCAACTTAGTCGCCATGTGTTGGAGTTTTTCCCGGTGAATGAGAGGGTCGCCTCCCTGCGCCTTCGGGTCAGGGATAGGTTTCTCACTGTGGTTTGTGCCTACGGACCGAACACCAGTGTAGAGTACCCGGCCTTCTTGGAGTCCTTGGGAAGGGTGCTGGAAGGTGCTCAGACAGAGGACTCCGTTGTTCTACTGGGGGACTTCAATGTTCACGTGGGTAATGACAGTGATACCTGGAGAGGCGTGATTGGGAGGAACGGCCTCCCTGATCTGAACCCGAGTGGTGTTTTGTTATTGGACTTCTGTGCTAATCACAGTTTGTCCATAACGAACACCATGTTCGAGCATAAGGGTGTCCATCAGTGCACATGGCACCAGGACACCCTAGGGCGGAGGTCAATGATCGACTTTGTGGTTGTATCATCTGATCTCCGACCGTATGTCTTGGACACTCGGGTAAAGAGAGGGGCAGAGCTGTCAACTGATCACTACCTGGTGGTGAGTTGGATCCGCTGGCAGGGGGGAAAGCTGGACAGACCTGGCAGGCCCAAGCGTATCGTGAGGGTCCTCTGGGAACGTCTGGCTGAACCTCAAGTCAGAGGGATTTTCAACTCTCACCTCCGGAAGAGCTTTGACCAGATCCTGAGGGAGGCTGGAGACATTGAGACCGAGTGGTCCATGTTCTCCGACTCCATTGTTAACGCAGCCGTGAGGAGCTGTGGCCGTAAGGTCTGTGGTGCCTGTCGGGGCGGCAATCCACAAACCCGGTGGTGGACACCGGAAGTAAGGGATGCCGTCAAGCTGAAGAAGGAGTCCTACAGGGCTTGGTTGGCTTGCAGGACTCCCGAGGCAGCTGATGGGTACAGACAGGCCAAGCGTGCTGCAGCCCGGGCGGTTGTGGAAGCAAAAACTCGGGCCTGGGAAGAGTTCGGAGAGACCATGGAGGAAGACTATCGGTCGGCCCCAAAGAAATTCTGGCAAACCGTCCGGCGCCTCAGGAGGGAAAAGCAGCTTCACATCAACACTGTTTACAGCGGAAGTGGGGAGCTGTTGACCTCGACTGAGGATGTTGTCGGATGGTGGAAGGAATACTTTGAGGATCTCCTTAACCCCACTGACATGTCTTTCATTGAGGAAGCAGAGACGGGGGATGCAGGGGTGGACTCACCCATCACCCAAGCTGAGGTCACTGAGGTAGTTTGCAAGCTCCGCAGTGGCAAAGCAGCGGGGGTGGATGAGATTCACCCTGTGTATCTTAGGTCTCTGGATGTTGTGGGGCTGTCTTGGCTGACACGCCTCTACAATATTGCATGGAGGTTGGGGACGGTACCTCTGGACTGGGCAACTGGGGTGGTGGTTCCCATTTTTAAGAATGGGGACCGGAGGGTGTGCTCCAACTATAGGGGATCACACTTCTCAGCCTCCCGGGGAAAGTCTATGCCAGGGTACTGGAGAGGAGGATCCGGCCGATGGTTGAACCTAGGATCCAGGAGGAACAATGCGGTTTTCGTCCAGGCCGTGGTACACTGGACCAGCTCTATACCCTCACCAGGGTGCTCGAGGGTTCGTGGGAGTTTGCCCAACCAGTCCACATGTGTTTTGTGGACTTGGAGAAGGCATTCGACCGTGTCCCTCGTGGCATTCTGTGGGGGGTGCTCTGGGAGTATGGGGTCAGAGGCGCTCTGTTAAGGGCTAAGTCGTCCCTGTATGAACAGAGTAAGAGTTTGGTTCGCATTGCCGGCAATAAGTCAGACTTGTTTCCAGTGCATGTTGGACTCCGGCAGGGCTGCCCTTTGTCACCAATTCTGTTCATAATTTTTATGGACAGAATTTCAAGGCGCAGCCTTGGGCTGGAGGGGGTCCAGTTCGGGGACCACAGGATTTCAACTCTGTTATTCGCAGATGATGTTGTTCTGTTGGCTTCATCGAACTTGGACCTTCAGCATGCACTGGAGCGGTTTGCTGCCGAGTGTGACGTGGCTGGGATGATAATCAGCACCTCCAAGTCCGAGGCCATGGTGCTCCACCGGAAAAAGGTGGCTTGCCATCTCCAGGTTGGAGGAAAGTCCTTACCCCAGGTGGAGGAGTTCAAGTATCTTGGGGTTTTGTTCACGAGTGAGGGAAGGATGGAACGTCAGATTGACAGGCGAATTGGTGCAGCGGCAGCAGTAATGCGGTCGATGTACCGGTCCGTTGTGGTGAAGAAGGAGCTGAGCCGAAAGGCAAAGCTCTCGATTTACCGGTCAATCTACGTTCCTACTCTCACCTATGGTCATGAGCTTTGGGTCATGACCGAAAGGACAAGATCTCGGATACAAGCGGCCGAAATGAGTTTCCTTCGCAGGGTGGCAGGGCGCACCCTTATAGATAGGGTGAGGAGCTCTGTCACCCGGGAGGAGCTCGGAGTAGAGTCGCTGCTCCTCCACATCGAGAGAAGCCAGCTGAGGTGGCTTGGGCATCTGTTTCGGATGCCTCCTGGACGCCTACCTAGGGAGGTGTTCCAGGCATGTCCCACCGGGAGGAGGCCTCGGGGAAGACCCAGGACACGCTGGAGGGACTATGTCTCTCGGCTGGCCCGGGAACGCCTTTGGATCCCCCCGGAGGAGCTGGAGGAAGTGTCTGGGGAGAGGGAAGTCTGGGTTTCTCTCCTAAGACTGCTGCCCCCGCGACCCGGCCCCGGATAAGCGGTAGAAAAGGAATGAATGAATGTAAAAACATTTTACAATATTGTTGTTTATTTGTGTTATTATTACATTTTGACTTGTGAGCATAATAGACTTTCTAAAACAACTATGAACAAAAAAGTGCATTTTGGTATACAGTTTTATTGTCAGAAAGTGTTTCAGTTTAGTCCGTTTCTGATGAAACTTGGGTGCAGACTTGTGTCTCTCTTTCCCAGCCACTTGAACACACTTTCAGTTCAGGCCTGTAAGTAGGATGTGGTTTGGTAAGAAGCCCTGAGCATGCAGCCAGACAGGTGTGTTTTCTGCTCTTTGGACAGGTAAAGCAGTGTTTGCTTTGGCTGCAGAATGTGATACTCTAGTAGTGAGGTAAGACTGAAATGGAGCTCTGCAGAGTGGACATAAGGCTTGAGATAGATGTTGTCCTTATTGAGAGCACTTTGATTATGCTTTGTCTCTAGGGGAATAAAAGCTGATAATGGGGTGGTACACTTTCAAAAGGTGTTAATGTGTAGTACAGTCATCCTAACAGGTAAGTAAGGTAAAAATATATACCTTTTGAACAGGTTCCACCCCAGTGACAGACCTTTTTTGTGACAATGCATAATACATTGTCATACATGATAATGGTAAATGAGAAATATGGTGTTCTGCGATGGAATGTGTGCTTGCACTGTGATTCACCATCTTTTTTTGTTGCCATCTTTGTTATTCCCTTTATTCTGAGGACAAAATACCCACTACAGTAATACCTGAAATTTGTGATTTTGTGGGGACATTTTTGGTACCCATGAGGAAAACTGTGTATGTTTTTTTTTTTTGCAAATGTGTGAAAATGCAGAATGTTTTCTTTAAGAAAACATTATTGAGTATGGAAGGGTTTGGGGCGACAATATACAGTTATCACGTCATGTCAGTATGTTTTTTTCCCCCACTGTCATTTGATATTTGGACATTTTAAATGTTTCTATTGTATTTAAAGATTAATTTATACATTGTCAAGGACTAATTTAGATTATGGCAATGATTTAAATTTTAAAGAGCACTATTATTGGGCACATTTACTCCACGTAATCATGATGATTTGCTTTGCTCATGGCACATTATCACAACTCTAAAAAGTAAAGTTTTTCACATTTTTATTATTCTACTTTGAAATGTGTAGTAAAACAAAGTGATACCATATGTCGTTTGTATTTAATGGGTCTGCACTGGTACTTTAAGGGTACACTTAGGTACATTTTTAGGTATAAACATGAACTCTGAGAGTGGATTTATTTCTTAAATTTCTCCCCTTAAAAAAATTATATAATAAAATAAAAAATTACTGAGCCTAAGCTTTTGAACAATTGGTGCTGTACATTTCAACATATTAAGTTTCAGATTACTTTTTCAAGTAACTAGTAAGTATCGCGCTACTTTTCACATTTCCAAGAAAATATCATAACTTAAACTATCATAACTTTACCTTGGTTTTCCCATGTATTGACAGCTGTCATGCACTGTTGAGAAAAATCTGTAGTAAATGGCAGATGTTTTATGTGCAATATGTAAACTAATCCAAACTCTTCCTACTCTGCATGTAATAATAACTCTTCAGGCAGGATAGTTTTTGCTGCTCCTCAACTGTACAGATGTGAATTTACATTGCCTTAAGCCTACAGGTTTATTCAGTTCACATTTCACTTTTGGTGTAAAAGGGCAAAAATGTCTGAAAATGCCACTGAGGTGCTCACGGCAATCTGAGTTCGAGTCCTGGCTTTAGGTCCTTTGCCAATCCTTCCTCTCTCTCTATCCAGCATATGTTTTACGCAGCGGATGCCCTTCCAGCTGCAACCAATCTCTGGGAAACATCCATACACACCCATGCACTACGGACAATTTAGCTTACCCAATTCACCTATACCGCATGTCTTTGGACTTGTGGGGAAAACCGGAGCACCCGGAGGAAACCCACGCCAACACAGGGAGAACATGCAAACTCCACACAGAAACGCCAACTGACCCAGCCGAGGCTCGAACCAGCAATCAGCGACCTTCTTGCTGTGAGGCGAACGTGCTACCCACTGCGCCCCTGTGAGGCCCATATATATATATATATACCACCACTAACTATTCCGGCATATGTTTTACGCAGCAGATGCCTGTCCAGCTGCAACCCAGTACTGGGAAACACCTGTACAATCTCGCATTTACACATACACACTCATACACTACGGCCAATTTTGTTTACCCCAATTCACCTATGGCGCATGTCTTTGGACTATGGGGGAAACCGGAGCACCCGTAGGAAACCCATGCTAACACGGGGAGAACATGCAAACTCCACACAGAAATACCAACTGGCCCAGCCAATACTTGAACCAGCGACCTTCTTGCTTTGAGGTGGCAGTGCCATTTCTAAACATAATAGTTTTAATAACTAATCTCTAATAACTATATCTTTTAATGATATCTTTTATTTTCTGCCATGATGACAATACATAATATTTTACTAGATATTTTTCAAGATGCTAGTATTGAGCTTAAAGTGCAATTTAAAGGTTTAACTAGGTTAATTAGGCAAGTCAATGTATAATGATGGTTTGATCTGTAGTCAATGGAAAAAAAATATTGCTTAAAGGAGCTAATAATATTGACCTTAAAATGATTTTAGAAAATGTAAAACTGTTTTTGTTTTAGCTGAAATAACACAATTAAGACTTTCTCCAGAAAATAAGTATTTTAGGAAATACTGTGAAAAATTCCTTGCTCTGTTAAACATCATTTGGGAAATATTTTAAAAAGAAAAGAAATTCACAAGAGAGCTAATAATTTTGACAACTGTATATACACAAATTTGGCAAACCCAGCTCAGATGAAAAAGTTTGCAAACCATATTAGCATAATTACCATATCGTATTACTTTTCTTAAATAGTAACTAAGTGACGCATTTAGTTACTATTTAAAGAAGTAACTCAAGAATATATTGTAAAATATTACTTTTAAAAGTAACTGTTTAGTACACAGACACTCTCTTGACTTGATTTGCTTTCTTTTACAGTGAGATGGTAATGAAGCGCTGCGGCTCTGAGCTGAAGTCTTGCCATCGCTTTGGCTCTCACACGCAGCACACGGTCTGAATCTTCCCTCCTGAGGTTACCTGAGTCCACCCACCTTAAAACACCACCCCATGAGGCACTAGTAAGTCATTTGAGATTGTTTTGGTTTGAGCTCCGTCATTCACATTTACATATTCTGTATTTCTTTGGAGGAAATTGAACCAACGGTCATTTAAATAAACTCATCATCACAGGTGCACATGAATCTCAGCCTTGAACTGTGATCAGCGTTCACTTAAAAAGCATCGTCCCACTGATTTAGTATTTCAGAAGTTCATGTCAGTCAGACAAATTGTGATTTAGACAGCATTTGTCTTAAGCATGAGCGTGTATCTGGTGTGTGTGTGCTGTGCTAAATATTGCATAACCGCAGTGTCGTGATGAGTGGCGGGTGAAGTTGAGACTGCGGATCCTTCTAGAGTAACGCTGGCCAGGATGAGGGGCCACCGTAACACACACCACAAGACCTGATCTCTTGGCCGTCCCGTTGCAGGCTGACGAGTGTGTATGTATGTGTGTTTCTCTCAGGCCTCACACATACAGTCTAGGGCTGGGTGATACGACATATCCTGATAACAATATAGATCACACTATAGTACCATTTCTGTTAATTCAATCAGTTAATAGTTTATATATATTGACCACGTATCAAGGATATTTCTTTTTTAAATTTTTATGTATATATTTAGAAATGTACTCATTCATATGTGATCATATTTCCCATATCATATTTCTTTTTTATTTAGATCTTCAGGGCAAATATTTGATGATAAAAAATTCAAAAAATATAAAATAAATATTAATAAAACACTTAAAATGTTGGACTTACAGGTCCAACTTCATTCATTCATTCATTCATTTTCATTTCGGCTTAGTCCCTTTATTAATCTGGGGTCGCCACAG
>CAIGQW010052273.1:1019732-1033846 GCA_903798125.1 Danio choprae | reverse complement strand
GAGTGTGTTTGCTTATTCATATTTTGGGGGGGATTCAGATAGGATAACAATTTGGACTTCAACTGATAGACTAAATGTTCCTTCTCCATTAGCAAAATCAGACCCTTAAATATCCCTCGGGCTGAAGCGCCCTGCATTCTGCAACCAAGCAAAAACAATAAACCCCCCAAAATATGAATAAGCAAACACACTCACACAGAACAGAAATCAATAACACCACTAGTTCTCCCCGTCCAACCAAGGACAGTCCCTCCTTGCCACTCTCCTTCCTCAGGCAACCTGGGAGCGAATCATGGCTGCTGTGGAAGCATGGTGTCATGCGAAGAGAGATAAACACTCCAGCCGAAGAAAGAGCCAGTCGCTCACACGGTCTCTGGTGGGCTTTTCTCCAGAATTTCCTCCACTGTGCACAGAGCCAGCAGTTTGGCCGCCACAGGCAAGATCAGGGCCGCTGCCGTGGATGAATCCACTCAAAGCCCATACATGTAGCCTGGCGCAGAGGGGGCTCTGAAATCAGCTTCCCTTGAGGAGCCGTAAGCGTCTTTCTTCAAGACAAAAGTTCAAAGGCCGAGGTTGTGCTTTTTTTTTTGTGGAGCTTCAGAAAAACACTCGGTTTCGCTCAGTGTAGCAGGGGGTGAAGCTGACACGCTTTGGCCCTCTCGTGGGCCACCAATTTGGCACTCGCTTTGAGTGCTTTTCTCTTTTTTGGCTGGAAAACCGCCACTGAAAAACAGACTTGGGAGAGTTCCAGTCATCTGAAGAGCTTAGAGGAGCTTACCTGTTTTCTTTTCCTCCTGTATGTGAGCTAATGAGCAGAGTGCAGGGGACTCGGAGGTGAAATAGAGGACCATCGAGCACTCAAGGGAGGATTCAGTCGAAAATATTTTGTCTTGTGTTTTATACACAGGCACATTCGGTAAAAAGGGACAAGGGGGAATGGGATTTGAAAATGTCACAAGCATGATTCAAACCTCTGTAACCTACAGTACATAAACAACACACACTACAAAAATGCATGAGCTTTGGTCCTGTTCCTAAACCAAATGTCTAAAAAGTCTTAAAAATCAAGCAGCATTTTCTAGACAAGTAATAAACATTGTCTTATTTTCAGAAATGATATGCCAAAATTACAATCGGACCATCGGGTGAAGTGGGCGAGATGGTGGCTCAGTGGTTAGCACTGTCGCCTCACAGCACGAAGGCCACTGGTTCGAGTCCCGGCTGGGTCAGTTGGCATTTCTGTGCGGAGTTTGCATGTTCTCCCAGTGTTGGCGTGGGTTTCCTCCGGGTGGTCCGGTTTCCCCCACAGTCCATGCAAAGACATGCGGTACAGGTGAACTGAATAAACTAAATTGGCTGTAGTGTATGTGTGTAAATGAGTGTGTGTGTGGATGTTTCCCAGTGATGGGTTGCAGCTGGAAGGGCATCCGCTGCGTAAAACATATGCTGGATAAGTTGGCGGTTCATTCCACTGTGGCGACCCCAGATTAATAAAGGGACTAAGCCGAAAGAAAATGAATGAATGGGGTCAAGCAAAAGAGTCTTATCCATGATGTATATTAATCAAAATCAAAATAGTCCCCAAGTTAAGCTGAATAGACTCAAATATGGTAAAACTCTACTGTTTAACTGTAGGTGACTTAAAAAATGAGCCTTTATTCATTCATTCATTCATTCATTTTCATTTCGGCTTAGTCCCTTTATTAATCTGGGGTCGCCACAGCGGAATGAACCGCCAACTTATCCAGCATATGTTTTATGCAGCGGATGCCCTTCCAGCTGCAACCCATCTCTGGGAAACATCCACACACACTCATTCACACTCATACACTACGGACAATTTAGCTTACTCAATTCACCTATAGGGCCTCACGGTGGCGCAGTGGGTAGCACATTCGCCTCACAGCAAGAAGGTCGCTGATCGCTGGTTCGAGCCTCGGCTGGGTCAGTTGGCCTTTCTGTGTGGAGTTTGCATGTTCTCCCTGTGTTGGCGTGGGTTTCCTCTGGGTGCTCCGGTTTCCCCCACAAGTCCAAAGACATGCGGTATAGGTGAATTGGGTAAGCTAAATTGTTCGTAGTGAATGGGTGTGTATGGATGTTTCCCAGAGATGGGTTGCAGCTGGAAGGGCATCCGCTGCGTAAAACATATGCTGGATAAGTTGGCGGTTCATTCCGCTGTGGCGACCCCAGATTAATAAAGGGACTAAGCCGAAATGAAAATGAATGAATGAATGAATTCACCTGTACCGCATGTCTTTGGACTTGTGGGGGAAACCGGAGCACCCGGAGGAAACCCACGCCAACACGGGGAGAACATGCAAACTCCACACAGAAGCGCCAACTGACCCAGCCGAGGCTCGAACCAGCGACCTTCTTGCTGTGAGGCGAACGTGCTACCCACTGCGCCACCATGAGGCCTGAGCCTTTATTTTTATTTTTTAGAAAAAGGAGTGTTCCTTTAAAGCAAAGAATGAAACGGTGTGGTAACATATCAAACAAAATCAGGTCAAACGTTCATGTTGAATTCATTACATGCACGAAACAGTTCGCCAAGGAGAACTTTCCACAAACAGTTTGCTCCAGTTGTTCAAAAAATAAACAAATCCTACAACTAACCACACATAAAACTGGGGCACCTAGCATAAACAGAGAGTCAGTCTGAATGTACACTTGTCCATGTTATCTCTGATGATGGCAATGTCATGTGGACTGTCCACGAGGCAGTTTCCTAATGTCTGCGCACAGTATCCATGTGCACCAGTGCATGTGTGATTTGATTTGAGAGCTTAAAAACAAAAGGTCCACACGTGAATGCGTCCATCCATGCTGACAATCGTTCAAGTGTACTTTGAATGGTTTGAATGCTCAACTGTGCGCTAGACAGAGCGGAATGCGGAAAATGAAGTGTACACGGGTCTTCATCGAGAGTGAAATACTAAGCCACCAACTGTTGGAGCTACTAATCTGCATTCGCTTTACACACAAGCCCTATTTACAGATTGCGAAATATGAAATTCTTCTAAAGGTTGTGGTTGCCACCATGTTTGCTGATTGGACTGCAAGATTGGGCATATCTGCCCACCCACCGCTCGCACTCAAAAACACATAAACCAAGTTTGCAGGTATTTTCACCAACTATAAAAACACACTCCCTCCTGCCCCATCCAGCCCTTTCTAGGACATTCCTCTCCTGCACCTCTGGGTCACCGTATGGTCAGTTCATTCAGCCAGGGGAAGAATATAATCCTCTGCAACATATTTTTCACTGAGCCATTTTCTGAGCTTTACTGGAAGATTACTGGAACTATTAAAAGAGTTTTAAAGCTCATTAACTTCGTGGTCACATTTCCGTTTTAGTGCCTTCAAAACATCAGCCGCAACATGATAGATGCTACGCCGCTTTATCTCTCAGGCTCACATAGATGGGGTGAAACAAGCGTGGCATTATTAAACTAACTCAGAGCTGGTACCCCAA
The DNA here is from genome assembly GCA_903798125.1 of Danio choprae. Lineage (NCBI taxonomy): Eukaryota > Metazoa > Chordata > Actinopteri > Cypriniformes > Danionidae > Danio > Danio choprae. The sequence goes on along the minus strand of CAIGQW010052273.1, from coordinate 1,030,371 downwards.
CACCACCACATACAGGGGATGATGGATGTCTCTATGGGACGGGCTGTTTTTACCCAGATGAAAAAAATACTATAGAAATTTATATTAAAAGAGCGGTCCTCTACGATATCATATTTTAAACTTGCGTTGATGTGTAATGTAGCTGTGTGAACATAAACAACATCTCTGAATGTTATACGCTCAAAGTTCAACGCAAAGGCAGACATTGGCTTTTACAGAGTTAGCTTAGCAAAGCCTACAGCGAACGAAGTTTGAAGACAACAAAAAAATACATCCGGGCTAGTGAGATCACAAGGGCATTCACCACGCGCACACACACCCTGCGCAGCGAAGGGGTGTGGCCAGAGGGACTGTAAGGTTATAGCAGAGAAAGCTAAAATGCCGTCCAAACGCTGCTATTTCCACAGAGCCTCTTCTGTTTCTGTATTTGGGTTTCCAAAGGACACGACACAAAGAGAGAAGTGCTTACAATTTAATTATGTTGCAGAGAATTATAATAAATATATAGCTCTAGCATTTGATAAAGAAGAACTTTCAGTATCACTCCTAGTTCAGTGCTGGATTTGGCTAAAGCTCCTCCAACCGACGAAGCTTGGATTGTGAGCCACAACCTGTAAGTGTTTTTATTTGTTAAAACTGATCAATTACATGCACAGTTTCTAGCGTTAACGGTATGTTGTAGAGAGGGCGTAAACAAGGATGTAAACAACGGTAAATGCTTTTTGGCACCGCTAACAGTTTAGCTACAAATTCATATTTATCAGTCAAACCGCTGTAAACACCCACAATCTTCAGCTGCGCGTGCAGTGTCTCTCTATGCGGACGCTTTCCTCTGCGTTCTGCATCTTAAATAACAAACTCGCAAAAGATATGGGAACGTTTCATATTACTTACACATGCTTATTCCAAATATATGTGAAAGACACTTGTCAGGTTTTATTTTAGAGAGCAGGGGTGAGGCTCAGCTGTGTGCTCTTCATTTTCTGTCTGGTTTACACAGTGCAAAAGCGCATGCTTGGAGGGGCGTGATGTAGTGACATGGAGCCAATCCGTGAATCACAGCCCATTATGTTAGCTGACCAATCAGAGCCTCTTGAGGGCGGGCCTTTCAGAGGAACTAGGAAATATGACAATCGTTTTCATGTTAGCCGAGTAGCTGTATATAATCAAGGTAAGATATATGAAAGAAATAACATGATTTTCCACAAGTGAGGCAGGAGCACACATTAATTTGCATCTCATAAACAAAACAAAGCCTTAAAAATAGACTGTGGACCACCCCTTTAAAAACTAAAGTATTTCTGAAGTGTGTTATACTGTATATAGTATTTATGTAATTATTCATTAATCTGGTGTCGCCACAGCGGAATGAACCGCCAACTTATCCAGCATATGTTTTACGCAGCGGATGCCCTTCCAGCTGCAACCCATCCTTAGGAAACATCCACACACTCTCATTCACACACATACACTACGGACAATTTTAGCTTACCCAATTCACCTGTACCGCATGTCTTTGGACTTGTGGGGGAAACCGGAGCACCCGGAGGAAACCCACGCCAACACGGGGAGAACATGCAAACTCCACACAGAAATGCCAACGGACCCAGCCGAGGCTCGAACCAGCGACCTTCTTGCTGTGAGGGGATTGTGCTACTCACTGCGCCACCGTGCAGCCATTTATGTAATTAGTATTTTGTTAATAAATATACTAATATAAACTATTGTGTACTGATAAACTGTAAATAAAAATACTGTAGTACACTATAGTTTGATGTATTGTAATATAATATACCTTACAGTTATTAAAAACATTATTGGGTAATTTGATTATATTACTATAGTTGTTATATTAGCACAGCAACTTTAGAATTATGGTTATTAAAAAACATTATTATTTACTATAGTATTTTTCCATGAAGGTATGCAGGATCCAGACAAGCTTGGGGTAAGGCGTAATGTGAGTTTGTGCACATAAGAAGATGTATTGTTTATCAATCAAGGCTACACATAAATCTCATAATTTTGTTAAATAATTAAAGCCTTTTAGTCCAAAATATTGTAACCAATGATGTTTTGAGGAATCTGTGCATGCGATGTGTAGATCTGCTCTGAAACTCTAGAGGACACACAAGACATGAGGGTCTTTTGGTCAGGAGACAAAGTTGAGATCCAGGAGACAGGCCAAAAACAGATTCTACGCAAGTATGCTAACTTAGGCGCTAATGCTCATGTTTCACCATCATGTTCTTGTGTTACTGTAGTAGTTAGCCTCGGTACTCATTGGAAGTGCTCTCATTTACTCAATTAGATGTTGCCTTTTGTTTTTATCAAATTAGTAGTCTATAGATAGCTATAGCTGTAAACTTTAATAGGTTAGTGAACTAGCTCAAACTACTGTATTCTGCCTTGAAAATGGATGAACAGAATGTTAGCAGTGATAGCTTCAGCAGCTTATATAGACATTATATTGCCTTCCGAACACTTGAGAGCATGTCAACAGAAAATGGATTGAGTTTGTGTATCTAGCAAGCATGTTGTTCTGAGCCTGTAAGAGAGCCTAGTTTTGTCATTTTTGTTCATACAGGGAAAAGTAAAATGTACCTCGTAGTTGTCACGATCACCAGTGATCCACTCCTGGCAGATTGCTGGTGAACTACACGTCACATTAACAAACTACAACTCCCATCATGCCATTTCACACACACACACCCCTGCTGAAAAAACCAGCATATGCTGGTAAGGTATGTTTTGATGCTGGTATGCTGGTCTTGCTGGTTTCCATGCTGGTCTTGCTGGTTTCAGTGCTGGTCTTGCTGGTTTCCATGCTGGTCTTGCTGGTTTCAGTGCTGGTCTTAATGCTGGTCTTGCTGGTCTCAGTGCTGGTCCTGACCAGCATCAAGACCAGCAAGACCAGCTCTGAGACCAGCATTGAAACCAGCAAGACCAGCACTGAGACCAGCAAGACCAGCATTGAGACCAGCAAGACCAGCATACCAGCATCAAAACATAACTTACCAGCATATGCTGGTTTTTTCAGCAGGGACACACACACACCAGTTGCCGATCACAGCTGATGAGAAAATGATCGCTGGTCATTCAGGCAATTTATATGCCACGCATACACCAGTTCAGGACTTAGTCTTTGTATGTACGTCCTGGCGTTTCTTTGTTTTTGCCTGTTGTGTTTTGACCTTAGTCTTGTTTATTGTTAGATTCTGTTTTGCCGCCTATTTTGACCTTATGCTTGTTTTTTGACTACGATGTGGCTTGTCCATATGCACCAGCCACTGCTGTATTGACTTTTGCTTGCCTGTACGATTAATCATATTTAAACCAGCATTTGGATCCTTACCTCCGTTGTCCTCGACTCGCTCGCATACGTGACAGTACTGCTCCTGGTGGGACGCCTCCCTGCAGAGTTTAGCAATATCCCTAATTAAACACACCTGGGACTGATAATCAAGGTGTTTGAGAACGCCAAACGCCCAGACAGGTGTATTTGAGCAGGTTGGAGCTAAACACTTTAGGAATGTGGTGCCCCAGGAGCAGATTAAATACAATAGCTGGATCTGATACCCTCATTCACTACTCCCTACATTAGTCCACTAATGTAGTCCACTAGAGCGAGTGAGTGAATTAGAGCACTGCATTCACCAGAATGGATGACGTTTTGTTTGTACAGATTGGATTTTTAACCTCTTGGTTACTTATTTAACACTTTAAAACAAAGTATTTCAATTTCTGTCCTGTATACATTCATTCATTCATTTTCTTTTCGGCTTAGTCCCTTTATTAATCTGCGGAATGATAACCGCCAACACAGCGGAATGAACCTCCAACTTATCCACCAAATGTTTTACGCAGCGGATGTCCTTCCAGCTGCAACCCATCACTGGGAAACATCCACACACACACAAACACATACACACACTACGGACAATTTTGCCTACCCAATTCACCTATACCGCATGTCTTTGGACTTGTGGGGGAAACCGGAGCACCCGGAGGAAACCCACGCCAACACGGGGAGAACATGCAAACTCCACACAGAAATGCCAACTGACCCAGCCAGGCTCGAACCAGTGACCTTCTTACTGTGAGGCGATTGTGCTACCCACTGCGCCACCGTGCAGCCCTTCTGTCCTGTATACAATTGTTTATTTAACAATTAAATAATAATGTATTTTAAAACGCACACTGATAGGATTCTGCTGTGGATGCTTACCTGTGGTCAGGCACGAACATTGAGTGCGAACAATCTCACAGTGCACTGTGGGCATTTTATAGCCATTGAGTGCACATCAGTTGTACACTTGTTAATGCAGTGCATTGTGGGATTGATTGAATGCGCTTCAGAATGTCCACTATGGTTTCTGACATCACTACAAATGTTGCAACTCTCTCAAATAGTGCATTATTTAAGTGTATAAGAGGCAATTACGGATATAGCTGATGTGTATTCATATTTTAGACCCTACAGACTATATGGAGACAAACAGATTTGGCACAATATGAGGTACGACATTAGATTTCTGGGTAATTTTATTGATTTTGGGGATGACAATTGAGATAGTAAAGAACTCTTGTGTGACGTTTCATTCATTCATTCATTTTCTTTTCGGCTTAGTCCCTTTATTAATCTGGGGTCACCACAGCGGAATGAACCGCCAACTTATCCAGCATATGTTTTACGCAGCGGATGCCCTTCCAGCTGCAACCCATCTCTGGGAAACATCCATACACACCCATTTACACTCATACACTACGGACAATTTAGCTTTTCCAATTCTCCTATACCGCATGTCTTTGGACTTGTGGGGGAAACCGGAGCACCCGGAGGAAACCCACACCAACACGGGGAGAACATGCAAACTCCACACAGAAACGCCAACTGACCTCCGAGTCAAACATGACCAACGAGGCTCGAACCAGCGACCTTCTTGCTGTGAGGCGAACGTGCTACCCACTGCGCCACTGTGAGGCCCGTGTGACGTTTCATTTCTTAGTATTTCTGAAAGTGCAGATTCTTGTAGACGACAGGGAAAACTTGAATAAAAATGTTAAATAAGTCAAACATGAACGTTATGTAATGACAGTCTATGTGTATTGTATTTACGTAGACAGAGTAAGGACGTCTCTGTGCGAGACATCATTTCAAAGTTCGGCCTGTTGCTTCAGTGACCCGTTTCAATAGCTGCCTTTTGTTCTGCTAAATTGAAAATGAAATTTCCAGATTTCTTGCAGAAACTCATCACTGGCAAGCAAACCTTGTCAAATCGTCCAATAATCCCCAGCGCGCCGCGCCATAAGATTAAGCAGAATTATGAAGGTAGGTTTTCAGCAAAGATGATTACGTTACTTCGAGACATGCCTGGAGGGCAGCATCCGTCTATCATAGGTCTGGGGTGTGGCATCAATCTGTGGTGCTTCGATATGAGGTCTTCCTTGGTTTTAAAGTGATACATTTCCCTGTGAAGGATAAAATGAGAGTGGACCACCACGCCCCAAGTCGTCCCCCTGCGGAGTGCATGTCAGACAGTGGAAAATTACACCAGGCGCCTTTCATCCATAACACCCTCTTCTCTCTGTGTGGTCTTGTGTCATAGACCCCCCCCCCCCCTAGTTTACTGTATTGGACAGGTCTCAAATCAACCACTTTGAACCCTCACCATATCTTTGACGCCACATTGTGATGTTAAATCTGATCTAGGCATTCGTTTTTTGGTATTCGGTTACATGGAAGGTCCAATGCACAGATCCCCGGTGGCTCTTGGGCATAGCAGGCGCTGGCTAATTTTACTCAGCCCTACGTATTTGGACAAGGCGGCCAGCAACTTGCAGCTGTCTCCTGGCTCAAATTACAGGTGCTTAAACTGTGGCGTAAAAATAAATGGAGGTGAGAATATTGCAGGAGAGAGGGAGAGGGGGTGTCTGGCAGGAGAAAAAAGATGGTAGGAGGGAGAACAAGCAAAGAGACAACTACAAAGAGACCGGCTATACCCACCACGGTGATTTGGATCAACATTAGACAGCGCATAAGAGCCAGCAGCTTTCGAATCACCTGGCTGGCAGTGGTACAGATCTCAAAATCACGATTTGTTATCAATAACAGCTCCAGTGGTATTCCCAGCACTGAGAACAGAAAATATCTGAAGCATTTTAAATGCTACAAATCAACAAACGTGCTCATTTTCTGTAGTCCACCAGCTTTGCTCTAGGTTTTGGGTTTAGTATTAAAGAGATAGTTTGCGTTAGGCTTATGACAGTATCAGATATGCGTATTGCAATTAATTGCAGAAGCTTTTATAACAGTATTATCACAATATTTACCTTAAGATTTAACAGGTAACTAATAACTAAACGTATAGTTTATAATGTATAGTAGCCTTATTGCACAGTGTTGAGATAGATCTATAAACAGAATTCCTAATTAATTTAACATGAAAATGTAAGCTAATTAATCAAGTCTACAAGCATTTGGCGCATTATTAACACTATGCCAAATACAACGTTAATAATCTTACAAAACACTCAGAGTTTAAATAATAAATAATTAGGCACTGTATTTTTTTACAACTGTATTTTGAAGGGGCCTCACGGTGGCGCAGTGGGTAGCACGTTCGCCTCACAGCAAGAAGGTTGCTGGTTCGAGTCTCGGCTGGGTCAGTTGACATTTCTGTGTGGAGTTTGCATGTTCTCCCCGTGTTGGCGTGGGTTCTCAAAATGTTGCCAATAGTTGACCTGAAAGAGGAAACAGACAGTAGTACCCTGGTAACACCATGACAGTTTTGATGCCGATAATGACACAGAAAGAACAAACTTTCAGTCATGTTACTTTATTCGTATGATTTAGGTTACTAGATATTAGCATGCTGGTTAGCATTTTAGCATAGCTTTGATACTAAATTATAACTGGCAATGTGTACCTCTTTCTGCGATCACATCATTCAGCTCAATGCAACATGGTATTATCATGTTTGTAACATGTAATTTGATAATACCATGATAGTTTTAATGCCAATAATCACATTTTTAGAGTTATATTACTGTATCTGTATGCTTTAGGTGATGAAATATTAGCATGTTGACTAGCATATAAGCATAGCTTTGATACTACATTATAACTGGCAACGTGTGTACCTCTTTCTGCGATCATGTCAGTCACCGATATATATATTACCATGTTTTTAACATGTATTTTGATAATACAATTATGGTTTTGATGCCAGTAATCACATTTTTAGAGTTATATTAGTATGATTTAGGCAATTAGATATTAGCATGTTGGCTAACATTTTAGCATAGCTTTGATACTAAATTATAACTGGCAATGTGTACCTCGTTCTGCAATTACGTCATACACCAATGTAACATAACATTATTTTAACATGTACTTTGATAGTACCATGATAGTTTTGATGCCAATAATCACATTTTTAGACTTATATTACTGTATCTGCATGATTTAGGTTACTAGAAATTAACATGTAGGCTAGCATATTAGCATAGCTTATAAATTATATCTGGCAATGTGTACCTATTTCTGCCATTTTGTGAATGTCATTCACAAGAGTGACATGGTATTATCGTTTTTGTTTTTTTAAACATGGCGCAGTGGATAGCGCTCTCGCCTCACAGCAAGAAGGTCGCTGGTTCGAGCTTCGGCTGGGTCAGTTGGCATTTCTCTATGGAGTTTGCATGTTCTCCCCGTGTTGGCGTGGGTTTCCTCCGGGTGCTCCGGTTCCCCTCACAGTCCAAAGACATGCGCTATAGGTGAATTGGGTAAGCAAAATTGTCCGTAGTGTATGAGTGTGAATGAGTGTGTATGGGTGTTCCCCAGTGATGGGTTGCAGCTGGAAGGGCATCCGCTGCATCCGCATTATTATATTAATAATTTTGTAGTCACAATGATAACTTTGAAGCTAGCATTGATGCTACGTGTAGTAGAAATAACACACTTATTCATGTGTTGCTAGATCTCCAATTTTAAGTAGTTAGCTCTTAGCATCTCATCTAGCGTACGATTCATACGTTAGTCATAACGCCTCTTGTAGCACTGTTGAGTTGCATACAAAAATGATTTAGTGAATTTTATTTTACACGACAACAGCATTTGGGCAACAAAAGAGAACGACAGGAATGTTTACGTGTATGTGCGACGTGTTTCTGTATACCGAACATCGCCACCTACTGGCCTGGAGTAATAGAGCATTTTTACTTATTTTCACATATCGGTGTAATCGATTTGACGTTACAAAACAGGCAAAGGAAAACTGCTGTTAATGGTAAACATGCTCTGAAGTGTGTTTGAGTCCGCTAGTAGCATCTCCGTTTGCATACCTCCAGTAAAAAGCCCTGCTGAGTGTTCTGTGGAAAACAACAAGGACATGTGAAAGTTATTTTCATCTTTTATACCATGACAAAGGCATTACTGTGTCAGCACATTATCCTTAACCGGTGCTCAGAACATATAAAGTCTGATGTGTCGTGATAGACACGTTTATCCTTCTGCGCCCTCTTATTTTAAACATCAGAGTGAGTATCTGTCAGCAACAGGCCTGCTTTATATTTGACCTTGTGAAGAAGCAGAGGGAAAAACACAAATCTAAAAATCTTCCAGGAAACCGTAGAAAGGACCAAAACACAGGCACTTTTCCTGGTTGAATTTGAATCTAATAGTCCAATCCTAGTCAGATTTGCCACACTTAACTCATCATTTGATTTAGAGTTGGAAATTCATTCATTCATTCATTTTCATTTCGGCTTAGTCCCTTTATTAATCTGGGGTCGCCACAGCGGAATGAACCGCCAACTTATCCAGCATATGTTTTAAGCAGCGGATGCCCTTCCAGCTGCAACCCATCACTGGGAAACATCCACACACTCTCATTCACACACATATATTACGGACAATTTAGCTTACCCAATTCACCTGTACCGCATGTCTTTGGACTTGTGGGGGAAACCGGAGCACCCGGAGGAAACCCACGCCAACACGGGGAGAACATGCAAACTCCACACAGAAACGCCAACTGACCCAGCCGAGGCTCGAACCAGCAACCTTCTTGCTGTGAGGCGATTGTGCTACCCACTGCGCCCCCGCGTCGCCACAACAGTATGTTATTAAAGCTAATACTATATGATATTCAAATTATTAAGTGACAAATGTATATTCATACAGTTTTCAAGAGAGTTGAATGAATTATTCACAAAATATTGAAATGGCATACATCTATTTCATGTTAGAGGTCCAGTGAAGTGCTTTGAAATATGCATTTTTATTCGATGTTTGACGTAATCTCAACCGAAACATGAAGAAAAGGTGAGACATAGTTAAGCTCCTCCCCTTTTTAAAAAAACAGCCAATAGCGTTTTGTTTTCATCATCGCTCTGCCAGTGAGAGTGGTTGAGCTCAAGTGCATCGAATGAAAAGCAAATGAGGAGCATCTTGAAGGGGGCGGGGTATGTCAGATACTAGAGAGCATTTGATTGGTTATGATTTGTTGAGAAACTGAAGTATGAGGTGAGGTGAATTAAATCCTTGATCTATTTAGGCGGAACTACAAGCCTTACATGTTTATAACAGTTTTATATCTTCTAAACGTGAATTTTGTCACTGTTTTAGAGGACACCCGCTTATAGATATCTTAAAACTTACATACTGATATTAACATTTCATGGGACCTTTAAAATAAGCTTTTTGAAAGAAATCTGTATGAACTATTATTCAATAATAATAGTTATTACATCTCGGTCTCAGTCAGGTCTAAAAACTCATCTTCCTGTGTCTCAGTGTCTCCACGCTCAGAATAGAAGTAAAAAAATATATATCTCAAATATCAAGCGGGCCACGGGTCTGAAAGCAGCCAATGCTGACCCACAAGCCTCAGAGGAGCAGATCAACTCCAGCAATAGAGAAGAGCAGATCTCAGGTCAGTGCAGAGTCAGAGATTTGTCATGAGCACCGTGTTAAGATGGAGAAAGCCGTACCAGGCGGATACTGGTCGTGTCCAGCACCTCCAACATTACCTCATGCTGCAAACATGGATGAAGCCAGAACATTTGTGAGGTCTGGCAATTGTTAAAGTCCCTGTGAAATTAAAATTATGTTGTTGTTGTTTTTTTTTTTTGTTTTGTTTCAAAACCAAACTTACAACTCTCAGGTGGACTAAAAATGGGAACAAAAGGCGAGGAATAGCCTAGTTTGCTTTTGGTTTACACTGCATTGAAACTGGCTTCACTTCAGATTTCAATTATTTCCGAATTTACTGTGGATTATGCTTCGAATGGGTTACAAAAAAAAAAAGCCAAATGTAATTTATTTATTTAAGTGAAGTTTCACAAACTAATTTCGAGAGGAGCACGTGATATGATTGATCGCAGCCGGTCTCTCATCAGTAATCACTAGTAAGCCAATCAGATTAATACAAACTCCCTATAAGTAGCCTGTCAAAAACTACTCTCTTATCTTCGTTTTCGAAGAAACCCCCCATCCACCCCATCTCCTCCTTTACCTCCTTTACCAGGGGGAGCTCTCGAGAACTATCTGATCTCGTACCCCTTATATGTTTATTTACCAGGGGGAGCTCTCGAGAACTATCTGATCTCGTACCCCCTTATATGCTTATTTACCAGG
>CAIGQW010052273.1:984733-1001905 GCA_903798125.1 Danio choprae | reverse complement strand
ATTCATTCATTCATTTATTTATTTATTCATTTATTCATTTATTTATTCATTCATTTATTCATTTATTTATTCATTTATTCATTCATTCATTAATTTATTCATTCATTTGTTCATTTATTTATTCATTCATTTATTCATTTATTTATTTATTTATAACACTGAAACACAAAATCCTAATTTTCATTTAGCCAAAAACCAAACCAGAAAAATTTAGTTTTAGTAAAAAAAAATATTTATTAAATATAAATAAATAAATATATTATAATGCAAGATATTTCTTTTTCACTGCTTTTTCATTCATTCATTCATTTTCTTTTCGGCTTAGTCCCTTTATTAATCTGGGGTCGCCACAGCAGAATGAACCGCCAACTTATCCAGCATATGTTTTACGCAGCGGATGCCCTTCCAGCTGCAACCCATCCCTGGGAAACATCCATACACACTCATTCACACACGTACACTACGGACGATTTGGCTTACCCAATTCACCTATACCGCATGTCTTTGGACTTGTGGGGGAAACCGGAGCACCCGGAGGAAACCCACGCCAACACAGGGAGAACATGCAAACTCCACACAGAAACGCCAACTGACCCAGCCGAGGCTCGAACCAGCGACCTTCTTGCTGTGAGGCGACTGTGCTACCCACTGCGCCACCGTGAGGCCCGGATGTATGAATTTTATTTTGTAAAAGTATTTTTTTTGAGACTGATCTGGCACCATTGGTATGGGTTTGAGCAAAATGTTAATATCTTCTTCATAATAGAAATATCTAACATTGCATATATAACATTTCAAACTGTAAATAAAAATATCTAGCCATTACAGCTTCTTTTAGTCTTCCAGAAATAGAAAATTGGTCAAAAAAACAACAATTGTCATTAGTTGTGACTGAAATCATTGGTTATTCCACCAAACTTAGACTTCTTAACTCTTTAAAACACTGCCCTGTTTGAGCTGTCTACAAATAAATACAAAATATGCCATAAATATGGTAAATTCGGACAAACCAATATTCAGACAACCAAAACCTAAGTGGTTGACTACAGGACCATATGTCTGCACGTGTTTATTGTAATGTAAACAAGATATGGGGCCTCACAGTGGCGCAGTGGGTAGCACGTTCGCCTCACAGCAAGAAGGTCGCTGGTTCGAGCCTCGGCTGGGTCAGTTGGCGTTTCTGTGTGGAGTTTGCATGTTCTCCCCGTGTTGGCGTGGGTTTCCTCCGGGTGCTCCGGTTTCCCCCACAAGTCCGAAGACATGCGGTAGACTATTGGGTAGAATTGGGTAGACTAAATTGTCCGTAGTGTATGAGTGTGAATGGGTGTGTATGGATGTTTCCCAGAGATGGGTTGCAGCTGGAAGGGCATCCGCTGCGTAAAACATATGCTGGATAAGTTGGCGGTTCATTCTGCTGTGGCGACCCCAGATTAATAAAGGGACTACACCGAAATGAAAATGAATGAATGAATAAACAAGATATGCTTCCTATTGAATATGAATGAAAAGTGTGTGTTCTATAGCTGAATGGATCCAGGTGGATAAAGGGGAGTGGCTAAAATAGTCTTTGACACCAGCTTGAAGGAAATTCATTTCACAGGCGGAGCATGTTGTTACGTTATGATGAAATATTGATCCAAATTGTGCTCAGTAATGCTCTCCGTGTTACATCTGCAATATCTGATAACAGAAAACAGATAAAATGGCCGTCCTGTCTGAATTCCTCCTCCCGGTTCCTCCATTTCTCTCCTAGCGCTAGGAGACAGAGGTTTTTGGCTCTCTGACTTCGTATCATTTTAAGCTGCAAAGAGGATTACATGCACAAATCCAAACAAAGCAACAGACGAATAGTGAGGTGCGATGTTCCAACAGCCTGAGAAGAGGTATCAGACGTACGTTTACAGGGATATAATGTAAACAGCGTCTTTGTGTATGAAATGTCAATTGCTTGAAACACTCTTTTGGTGCGCAATCGCTGAACATTTGGCATTTTAACTCAACTAGGAAACATTCCTGCCATGCAAAATAAACATTTCAAGCATGTATGACTTTTATTTACTTTGTGGAACAGAAAAGAAACATTGGCTTTGAAAAATCGCTTTGTGTGTGTATATGTGTACCTTGTATTCCTTACATTATGGGGACCAGATTTCATTCATTCATTCATTTTCCTTCGGCTTAGTCTCTTCACACAGCTACGACGGAAAGAACCGCCAACTTATCAAGCATGTGTTTTACACAGCGGATGCCCTTCCAGCTGCAACCCAGTACTGGGAAACACCCATACAAACTCATTCACAGAAATGCCAACTGACCCAACTCGAACCAGTTGTGAGGCGACAGTGCTAACCACTGAGCCACCGTGTCACCCGGGACCAAATTTTCCTCCAAGTATTCCAATACCAGTCAATTTTGATCTTATGTGTACAATTTTTTGGGCCTCATGAAGAAAACGGCTCATAAATCACACAGAATTAAGTATTTTTTAAATGTAAACATGCTAATTGTTTCCTGTGAGGGTTGGGTTTAGGGATAGGGTTAAGGAATAACAAAGAAAAACAAAGTTTGTGTTAAAATTATTATGTCTATATGGGAAGTCTCTATAAAAGACACCTGTATGATTGTGTGTGTGTGTTTAGAGTATATTGACTTTCACTCCCTGCTGAAAAAAACAGCATAGACCAGCATGATCACCAATGCTGGTTTAGCTGGTCTACCAGCTTGCCTTGCTGGTGATGCTGGTGGACCAGCTTGGTTTTGCTGGTAGACCAGCTTCGGCTTGCTGGTGATGCTGGTGACCAGCTTGGGATGCTGATGCTGGTATGTTTGCCACCAGCATAGCACCAGCATCCCATGCTGGTCACCAGCATAGCAGCACCAAAACACAACATATGCTGGTCTTGCTGGTGACCAGGAATGCTGGTCTATGCTGGTCTTTTCAGCAGGGTTGCGGAGACAAAAATAGTTCAAAATGTTCCTCCGTGCTGGACATTGGGTTTGGATTGGAGAAACAGTTTTGTTGCTGATTGCCACCACTGATTTACCAAAACCGGAGGTGTTTCTTTTTGTTTTGGGAATGTGGAACAGGACTGAACTGTATACAAAGTTAGTGTTAGACTGAAACTCTCTACAGCAACTCAAAACAAATATAATATTCACCAGTATATCATCACAAACCCGTTTAACTTCTTTTCTGGAATCAGAAATACATTTATGATTGACACGTGTTCTTGAAAAAGTCCATTTGACTGAGTAAATGAGCTGTTCCTTTAAGCAAAAAAGCTCCAACCGCGTATTTCAAGCTTAGCAAAAACAACTAGCGGCAGAAACAAAACTAAAAACAGCCAGTGAGCATTAATAAGAGTTCCTCCGCCTTCACAAGTTGCACTCTCAGCGACCTTATGTCTTACTTGTCAGCATTTTGTAACCAAATTAGTTTGTTCTCTGTTAGTGATGATAGCCTGGGCCCGAATAAAGAGATTTAGCCTTGGGCGACGCTGCTATCAAGTATTGTAGCATTGTTAGCTGTATCTTCCCCATCAAACATTCCTCACTGGATCCATCTTCTCTGCAGTGGTGGCAGGCATCCAAAGAAAACCAGCCCACAAGAAGCAAATAAGTGCTGAAATTTGCAAACGAGTCTTGTATTAGCATTAAAATAGCAACCTAACCTTAAAATAGAGGAAAGAGACGAGATGTAGCAAAGCAGAGTCTGCTCTCAGTAAATTGTGGCTGGTAGTCACAATTAGTCACGGTTGGGAAATTTAATTTTGTTTAAAAATTGGATTTTAAACGTGTTGAATGTGGTAAAAATTGAGATCAGGACCTGCTGGGATTGCTGTAATGGGTGTTGACAGTGACGGAGTGAAAGATGGCCTCATAAACTGAAGGACTGAAAATGCTCCGCCATACGGGGACGGTCTATGCAGTCTGAATGGCTGAATGGCCAACTCCAGCTAATCTTCTTGTGTACTGCTAACTCCTTACTCATCTTTTACTGAGTCATGCTGTCTGTCACAGAAACACAATCATTTCAGGTCCCGCTCTGAGCAAAGCCTGTTGTTCTTCCAATAAACACTCACCAGGTTGGAGACAACTCATACGCTTAAAAAAATAAATAGTTGGTGTAATTTAATTTTGGACCTCACAGTGGCACAGTGGGTAGCACGTTCGCCTCACAGCAAGAAGGTCGCTGGTTCGAGCCTCGGCTGGGTCAGTTGGCGTTTCTGTGTGGAGTTTGCATGTTCTCCCTGTGTTGGCGTGGGTTTCCTCCGGGTGCTCCGGTTTCCCCCACAAGTCCAAAGACATGCGCTATAGGGGAATTGGGTAAGCTAAATTGTCTGAAGTGTATGAGTGTGAATGGGTGTGTATGGATGTTTCCCAGAGATGGGTTGCAGCTGGAAGGGCATCCGCTGTGTAAAACATGTGCTGGATAAGTTGGCGGTTCATTCCGCTGTGGCGACCCCAGATTAATAAAGGGACTAAGCCGAAAAGAAAATGAATGAATAATTTAAATTTGACACTTCATGTAGCCAGCGCATTATGGCCTGACTTGACTGTGTACCTGCATTGGCTAGCCAGATAGCAGCTAACCAATGTATCTCCTGTATCTCTTTTTTCTAACGTTCTGTTCTGGTTGGTGGAACGTTTTCTGGAATGTTATAAAAATGTGGAAATGCCCAGTTTGATTAGCGTTGCTAGAATGTTATTTTATGGTTAGCATAGCATTCTTGTAACCTTCTTGAAACCTTCATTTTCACTCCAAAAATGGCATTTGCTGCTTGTTTAAACTATTTATGTAAAATCATTTGAAACAACACAATACTTAAGGTTTTTCTGGACAACTGAATTGTTTTATGTTCAATCCACTTACATTTATAAAAACGATTAGGTTGACTTAATCGATTTGTGTTGGGACAACATGAAGGACTTGTGTGGAAGCCAGCATTGTTTACAGTGTTGGTAAAAGTATAACGTTCTATGCGACGTTCTTTCCACATCAATATCATTACTAATACAACATAGTACGTCGGTCAGTTAAACGTTAAATTGGCCAGTTTTTTTAATGTTAGCACAATGTAATTTTAAGGTTATAATAACGTTCCTGCAATGTTCTTTACAGCTACCGTTTTTATTAACAATATTACATTCCATGAATATTTATTTGGGGCATTACAAGAACATTACAATACTTTAATGTAAGTTTAAGGTTAAAATAATGTGCCTGAACCATTCTCTCCACTTAATTTTATTATTAACGCAGGGTTTATTAACAAGGTTTAAAGTTTAATAATAAACCTTTGGCTACCTGGGACACAATTCCAGTCATTTGAATTGCATTATTTCAACTTCATTTAACCCGAGAGCAAAAATAAATTTGAATTATTCATTCATTCATTCATTCATTTTCTTTTCGGCTTAGTCCCTTTATTAACCTGGGGTCGCCACAGCGGAATGAACCGCCAACTTATCCAGCATATGTTTTACGCAGCGGATGCCCTTCCAGCTGCAACCCATCACTGGGAAACATCCACACACACTCATTCACACACATACACTACAGACAATTTAGCTTACCCAATTCACCTATACCGTCTTTGGACCCGGAGGAAACCCACGCCAACACGGGGAGAACATGCAAACTCCACACAGAAATGCCAACTGACCCAGCCGAGGCTCGAACCAGCGACCTTCTTGCTGTGAGGCGAACGTGCGTATATACATACGTTAATATATACGTTTTATATATATATATATATATATATATATATATATATAAAATATAAGTAAATTCTTGATTCTCAGATTTGGGCTCCCTTAATTACAGTTATTGGTTGAAGTATATTTATATATACATATTCAACGGCCACTTTATTTGGTACAACATGCTAGTACCAAGTGCCAAGAATGTGCTGGGAACATTCCTCAGAGATTTTGGTCCAGATTAGTTGATATGAATCTCTCTTTCCATCCCATCCCAGAGGTGCTCTATTGGATTGCTATCTAGCAAGCGTGGAGGGCATTTGAATTTTATGGCACATTATCCTGCTAGAAGTAGCCATCGCATAAAAAACACACCGTGGTCATAAAGGGATGGACATGGTCAACAATAGTACTTGGGGGTGTGGCTGTGGTGTTTAAATGATGGTCAGCTGCTACAAAGAGGACCGAAGTGTGCCAAGAAAACCTCCCATCACACAATTACACCACTAACCCATTGATACAAGGCTGAATGGATCATTGTTGATTTTTTTTTGTTGTTGTTTTGAGATGCTCTTCTACAAACCCAGACTGTAATGTGTCTAGTGATCAGCTGCTAAATTATAATTCACATAATCAGATGCTAAATTCCAATCTGCTTTCCTTCAAGGTCTTGTGAGGAGCTGGAGAAAGATGTGCACGGTGCTTGTCATAAATCACAAATTATCAGTATTGTATTTAGGTTGTAGGGCCTCACAGTGGCGCAGTGGGTAGCACATTCGCCTCACAGCAAGAAGGTCGCTGGTTCGAGCCTCAGCTGGGTCAGTTGGCGTTTCTGTGTGGAGTTTGCATGTTCTCCCCGTGTTGGTGTGGGTTTCCTCCGGGTGCTCCGGTTTCCCCCACAAGTCCAAAGACATGCGGTATAGGTGAATTGGGTAAACTAAATTATCCGTAGTGTAATGGGTGTGTATGGATGTTTCCCAGAGATGGGTTGCAGCTGGAAGGGCATCCGCTGCGTAAAACATATGCTGGATAAGTTGGCGGTTCATTCCGCTGTGGCGACCCCAGATTAATAAAGGGACTAAGCCGAAATGAAAATGAATGAATGAATGAATATTTAGGTTGTATTTAGGTTTAATTACACATAAGTACTAGCAAAACATAAGCTTTTCTGAACAGTCACTTAAATTAGTGCATTTCAGAAGACGTTGATGAAGTAACGTGTTGTAAATCCAGCAGCTGTATTACCTCCCCTGCAGCGCAGACTAACATGGCGCCCATCGGCTGTCACAGATCAAATAATATGGTCATTATTAAGCTGTTTAAACGATGAAAAACCTGTTCTGACATATATTTGAGGAATAGCAGGTATTTCGCAACACATGGGGAGATGTTTGTGAAAGGTTGCACATGCATGATGTTGCATGTGGTATAGCAAGCGTAAACACAAATCGGATATGAGTTACAATTAAAGGAATGTGTTAATAGACAGTCCTCCAAAAAAAATCAAATACAGCCAACATATTGGAATCAGGCATCAAGACTTGTAGTGTAAATGAAGCTTAAATATACTGATGGGCTGCCAAGTGATTAGATTAGATTGCTTCCACGTGGATGATTATATATTTGCTTTAATAAGCAATTATATGTAGCGACGTGTATAGTGAATTTCTTTTTTTAAAGTTGTAATTCAGATGCTGAACTTTCTTTTGATGTAAACCATTTGTCGGCCACTCGTAAATGTCCCATAAAATCAGGCAATGTGTAACTGGTAGTGTTCTATGTCAGTCAGACCGCAGCTTCGTAATTGGCCGGACGGTTCTTGGCCAGATTAAACCACAGCGTGCAGCACATTTAACGCCAGCAGTCAAAACATTGGCTTGCGCGACTGACAGTGTTTGTCTAGCGAGAGTGACAGCAACAGAGAGATTACTGATGGATTATCAGACGTGCTGCTACACGGGAATGATGCAGAAGTACAAAACTGCCCACAAACTGTCCAGAAGGTCATTGCTAATTTGCCCCTTTCTTTGATTGTGAAACAGCCATTACAACACTGTCATTCCTGTCAAGGTTCGGCTTTTCTTTGCTTTGGCTTTATCTATTTAATCCTCATTCTGTTTTGTGCTTAAACTGCCGATCTGTTGACATCCACTGTGATGAGAGAAGCTTTGATATCACTGTACATTGGACGCATTGTGCATGCTCAACACGCTTTTAATGATGCAGCATAACA
Source organism: Danio choprae (assembly GCA_903798125.1). NCBI lineage: Eukaryota > Metazoa > Chordata > Actinopteri > Cypriniformes > Danionidae > Danio > Danio choprae. The sequence continues at coordinate 993,969 of CAIGQW010052273.1, read as the reverse complement.
TGATATGCATGCATTAAATAATAATAAAATATATATATATATATATATATATATATATGCATCACGGTGGTGCAGTGGGTAGCACAATCTCCTCACAGCAAGAAGGTCGCTGGTTCGAGCCCCAGCTGGGTCAGTTGGCGTTTCTGTGTGGAGTTTGCATGTTCTCCCCGTGTTGGCGTGGGTTTCCTCCGGGTGCTCCGGTTTCCCCCACAAGTCCAAAGACATGCGCTATAGGTGAATTGGGTAAGCTAAATTGTCTGTAGTGTATGAGTGTGAATGGGTGTGTGTGGATGTTTCCCAGTGATGGGTTGCAGCTGGAAGGGCATCCACTGTGTAAAACATATGCTGGATAAGTTGGCGGTTCATTCCGCTTGGACAACCCCAGTATATGTGTGTGTGTGTGTGTGTGTGTGTGTGTGTGTGTGTGTGTGTGTGTGTGTGTGTGTGTGTGTGTGTGTGTGTGTAAAACAATGCTAAATGCTAAAATGTGATATAAGGAACATTTTTATTCTGTTTTCTGTCATTTTTAAGCTTTTTAAATCACTGACAGGCTTTACAATAACAGAGTTGACATTTCCCACCATTTTGTGATGCTAACCCCAAACCAGATTCCACATGGCATGTCTAAAACTGAATTGTATGCATGTTTTATCATATTCTTGTTGATTCTTGTAGAAAGCGAATGAGAAGTTCACTGAAATATCAGTCAGAGTTGATATTTCCCACCATTTTGTGATTCAGCTCAAGATGCTAACCTCAAACCAGGTTCCACATGGCATGTCTAAAACAGAACTTGATGCATTTTATATCATATTATTGCGGCTTTTAGAAAATGTATAAGAAATTCACTGAAATATCACAGTAACGGAGTTGACAATAACAGAGTTGACAGTTTCCAGCATTTTGCTAACCTCAAACCACATGGCATGACTAAAACAGATGCATTGTCATTAATAGTATTGCTTTTAGAAAGTGAATGAGAAATATTATATATATATATATATACTGAAATATCACAGTAACGGAGTTGACAATAACAGATTTGATAGTTTCCCCTATTTTGTGATATAGCTTAAGATGCTAACCTCAAACCAGATTCCCCAAGGCTTGTCTAAAACTGAATTTCATGCATTTTCATCCTATTATTGCTTTTAGAAAGTGAATGAGAAATTCACTGAAATATCACAGTAACGGAGTTGACAATAACAGAGATTACATTTCCCACCATTTTGTGATTCAGCTCAAGATGCTAACCTCAAACCACATGGCATGACTAAAACAGATGCATTGTCATTATAGTATTATTTAGAAAGTGAATGAGAAATGTACTGAAATATCACAGTAACAGACTTGACAATAACAGATTTGATCGTTTCCCCTATTTTGTAATTTAGCTTAAGATGCTAACTACTAACCAGATTCCCCAAGGCTTGTCTAAAACAAAATGTTATGCATAGTTTATCATATTACTGATTTTAGAAAGTGAATGAAATATTCACTGAAATATCACAGAAACAGAGCTGACAATAACAGAGTTTACATTTCCCAGAGTCCTCAAGACTTGTCTAAAGCAGAATTCTGTGCACTTTCATAATAGTATTGTTTATAGAGAGTGAATCAAATATTCGGGCCTCACGGTGGCGCAGTGGGTAGCACGTTCGCCTCACAGCAAGAAGGTCACTGGTTCGAGCCTCATCTGGGTCAGTTGGCGTTTCTGCGTGGAGTTTGCATGTTCTCCCTGTGTTTGCATGGGTTTCCTCCGGGTGCTCCGGTTTCCCCCACAAGTCCAAAGACATGCGGTATAGGTGAATTGGGTAAGCTAAATTGTCCGTAGTGTATGTGTGTGAATGAGTGTGTGTGGATGTTTCCCAGTGATGGGTTGCAGCTGGAAGGGCATCCGCTGCGTAAAACATATGCTGGATAAGTTGGTGGTTCATTCAGCTGTGGCGACCCCAGATTAATAAAGGGACTAAGCCGAAATGAAAATGAATGAATGAATCAAATATTCACTATACAGTAACAGGGTTGACACATAATTAATCTACTATTGATGTATCCCAAACATTTAGCAAATTAATGAGGGAATAATAATGGCATGCTTCAATGCCTTCCAGAATTTCCCACCAGAGGAGCTGAATGCTGCTACGCAAGAATGATACAGATGTATAAAACTGCCCTCAGACTGTCCAGAAGGTCATTGCTAATTTGCCCCTTTCTTCGATCCTAATACAGCCACTGTCATTCCTGTCTGAGTTCGCCTTTTCTTTGCTTTGGCTTTATCTATTTAATCCTCATTCTGTTTTGTGCTTAAACTGCCGATCTGTTGACATCCACAGTGACGAGAGAAGCGTTGATATCAGTGTACATTCGAGGCATTGTGTATGCTCAACACGCTTATAATGATGCAGCGTAACATGATATGCATGCATGAAATTAAAAAGAACTGTTTTTCTGAAAAGGAAAAGGACTTCGGGCTCCTCCACACATCAGTCGCATTCCTTCAAGCAGTTTAAGTGCATTGAAAATGACATGTTCGGTGCGTAAATTATATATCTTTCAACCGGTGCGCTGGCAGCCTAGTGAACTCTGGGATGTGTTAAGATGTCTGAATCTTATCTGACTTAATGCATGCAGCATAACATTTCTGAGCCACCAGGCTTTGGACTTTCATCCATGAATTTCCATCCGAAATGCATCCATGCGCGCACTGTTTTGTCAGGTCACTGAAAGAATAGTCTAATGCCACGACGCGCTATTCCTGCAAGCCATCACAACAACTCGGATAGAGAGAAATCGTTAGCGATGACTGGGGCATTCGTTGCTCATGCATGGATGTGGGTCAGTTTGTGGACTATAAATAATGTGCAATGTGTTTGGATACGCTCTTTATATCTGGCAGAGAGGAAAGTCACACTTTGCTGCTGTGGAAAACAGCTATTGGGAGGCAAGCCACGGGACGTTGGATGAATTGGAAATATCCACGTTCTGTGTATGCGATAGAAACTAGACTTGGTAAACAACGTCGCTTTGACTGATAAGGCTGAATTTAATTTGCTCTCGAAACTTTTTAACATCAAGTACTTTTATGTGCGCCATTATAGTTGATTGTAATTACGTTTAAATGACTAATTAAATATTTGAAGGAGCGATGTTTACGTTCCTGCTTTAAGCTACAATCAAGGGTTGTAGGTTGGTTAATTTCAATCATTCATTTTCTTTTTCGGCTTATCCCCTTTATTAATCTGGGGTCGCCACAGCGGAATGAACCGCCAACTTATCCAGCATATGTTTTACGCAGCGGATGCCCTTCCAGCTGCAACCCATCACTGGGGAACACCCATACACACCTATTCACACTCATACACTACGGACAATTTAGCTTACCCAATTCCCCTATAGCGCATGTGTTTGGACTTGTGGGGGAAACCGGAGCACCCGGAGGAAACCCACGCCAACACGGGGAGAACATGCAAACTCCACACAGAAACGCCAACTGACCCAGCCGAGGCTCGAACCAGCGACCTTCTTGCTGTGAGGCGAGAGCGCTATCCACTGCGCCACCGTGAGGCCCTTGGTTAATTTGATTTTGCATTTTAACAGCAAAAAAGGGCAAGAGTGCAAAAAAAAGACATAAATTGGAAGCCAGGCCAGTAGATGGCGATGTTACATGCGCACTTTAAAGAAACAACACACACATGTGGACATGTGCTCCTGTACTCCACCGTTTTGTTTTTAGTTGCCATGTACTCCTACCTGTGGATAGACTTTTCACCTATTTATTTATTATTACATTTTTTGTGATGTTAACAATATCATTTTCTAAAACCTTAAGCTCCTGAAATGGTGTTGTCGTGAAATGCACATTCAAAACACATTTTCATGGGGTTTTGTTGTAAATAGTGTTAAATTAATGTCTGTAAAACATTAAATAATAATTATAATCATAATAATAATGGTGACGCGATGGCGCAGTGGGTAGCATAATCCTTGTAAAGCCAATGTTGGTGTCCTCGAGATCACACACAGATGAATGAAGGTTCCGGCAAATGACATCAAGTTGTTGTTACTACTAATGTTTGAGGGAAGCACATTTATTTAGAAGATGTGCATTAGACAATTTTATTGCACACCTTCCAGTCAATCTGAAATCAAGCATTTCAACAAACCATGGAGTAAAATAATGTAATCACGCTTCTTTTCCATTCATTTTCCTTCAGCTTAGTCCCTTTATTCATCAGGGGTCGCCACAGCGGAATGAACCGCCAACTATTCCGGCATATGTTATACGCAGCGGATGCCCTTCCAGCCACAACGCAGTACTGGGAAACACCTATACACTCTCGCATTCACACACACACTCATACACTATGGCCAATTTATTCATTCAATTCGCTTACACCGCATGTCTTTGGACTGTGGGGGAAACCGGAGCACCTGGAGGAAACCCACGCCAACATGGTGAACATGCACATGCAAACTCCACGCAATAATGCCAACTGGCCCAGCTGGGACTCGAACCAGCAACCTTCTTGCAGCGAGGCGACAATGCTAACCACTCAGCCACCGTGCCGCCCCTCACTCTTCTTATTTTCATTGTTACTTTATGGATTTTTGCAACAAGAATACATTTGAAACAGGTTATCTGCAAGGTGAAGATTTTTTTTTTGCTAGCATCTACACAAGTGAAGGTGCAGAGCTCTGTCCAGAAACCTGTTACTCGTTACTCTGTAAGCTGTAACTTTTCAAATCGCCTAAGTACTCGTTGCTGGATTTGCCAAAGTTTGCCATTTTAAGTAGATCTTCAGTTGGCGGAAACTACTTTTCCTTGAGGCATTCTTCATACGAATACAGTTTTAAGAAGCTCAGTGACTGGCCTTTAAACTCCTCAATTACCGCTTTCAAATCATGTCGGAACTATGGACTTTCTGGAGGATTATGCACACAGAATTCCGGATTTCTCTGCCAAACCTCGGAGATCCTATACTTGATACTACATTTAAGTCCTTCACTCCTTCGCTCAGATTTGTCTCCGAGACTAAAGCTGCTCAATATTGTTAAGCAGGCGCTTGAGAACGGCCAAAAAAAATAAAAAGATGCTTCCTATCATTAGCGAAATTCTCTTGAAGATGTCATGCTTGGCTTAGTTTAATATCCTAAATAGACCTCGGCGTCTGTTTAATTTCCTTCTTTGATTCTGTGACATTTGAGCTGTCACTGTATCTTTGGTTCACTGGGGTAGAGAATATTGGACGGTGGCGTTTCTGAATGGCTTCTCTGTGAGCAGCTAGTCATTTGTGTGTGTGTGTGTGTGTGTGTGGATCTTGGACATGACTCACTACCACCTATTGACTCGACAAGGCTACGTCATTGGCTGTCTTATTGTAATGATTGAATTGCCAAGTCATTGGAACTCTTTGAAAACCCAGCCACTGATTCTGTAAGGCCTGTCAATGAAGAGATAAAATAGTTTTCGGAGGATGTCAATAAGTGTTGCTTTTACTCCCCCCCTTTCTCTGCCAGCAGAAGGAGATAAGATAATTAAGAATAGGGAATCTGTGCCTACTCAATAGACTCTTTTCAGGGCTTTTCTTTCGGAAAGTTCTGTGCGCTGTATCGCTTTTGTCGAGTGTTAAAGCGTGGTGCGGTAAACTCGATTTCTGAAGTAAATCTGAGAGGTTTGCCCCTGTGAAATTGAACCACACGATGCCAGGATTTTTTGTGGATAGATGCCAGGGTGGTGCAATACAGTTGCAAGGTGCTATAAGTAGCTTTTAGTGCTGGTCCAAAAGTGATCACCCCTAGGTCTCGAGGATATTTTGTCCCTTCGGCTTGGGATGTTTAAATGAGACTATAACAGCGTGTCCTAACAAGTCACGACAAGATATAAAGCAAAGCAGTTTTCTTCAGAAGACTGTAGCCCGGGTTATTTTTTAATCTTTGTGTACTCCTTTGCAAAGTGAAGGGTGTAAAACTTTAAGAACACCGCTGTATTTTCACGACTCCTGCTTCTCCAGATTTATGTTTGTGGGGGGTCGTTAGTATCCAATTTATTTCTTACACAATCAGTCTGTCTTTGTCCATATTTGACGTTTGTTTTACTGTACAACTTTTGATTTAGTGAGGTTTAGGGGTGTGTGTGGGGGACACTTTATATCACCAAACGCGACTAGATGCAATAAACTGTGTTAAATATTCAAGACAGGAAAAGTTTTCCTTCACACTGTCATTCATTTTCCAAAGTTTGCATTTTCAGGCCCCCACAATGCTGTTTTTTGTGTGTAAATGAATGTGCAAGTTCAAAATGATGCTGGTAAATATACTCATTCATTCATTCATTTTCATTTCGGCTTAGTCCCTTGATTAATCTGGGGTCGCCACAGCGGAATGAACCGCCAACTTATCCAGCATATGTTTTACGCAGCGGATGCCCTTCCAGCTGCAACCCATCTCTGGGAAACATCCATACACACTCATACACTACGGACAATTTAGCTTACCCAATTCACCTATACCGCATGTCTTTGGACTTGTGGGTGGAAACCGGAGCACCCGGAGGAAACCCACGCCAACACGGGGAGAACATGCAAACTCCACACAGAAACGCCAACTGACCCAGCCGAGGCTCGAACCAGCGACCTTCTTGCTGTGAGGCGAACGTGCTACCCACTGCGCCACCGTGAGGCCGGTAAATATACTCACAGTTCACTATTTTAGAATTTTTAGGTTTGTTTCATTGAAGATATGAGGAACTAAGCATCAACTATTACTTTTTATATGAGCATAAATGCCATGAAAAACAATATTCAAACTTACCTTAGCTATTTAGGACAATATTGAAAGAACACTCCGTATTTTGGAAACCCAGAGGTTTGGAAACCAATTTTTGGATCCATTCAGAAGATCTCAGAGTCTGGAAAACAACAAAGAGGATTGAAATGACATGGAAGAGTCCTGTAATCTACCAGAGAACTTTGTTTAATATTCTCAGTGTTCATCTTTGTTTATCATGTCTTTAAGTGGTTCAAATGTAATCATACAAAGCTCCAAGATCACGTTTGTGCAACAAAAAATCCCTAAACATGAATATTAAATGTGTTTCTATCATAGATTTTTGAAGGGCTTTATTCTGCAAAAACAACCGTGAGGATGTACTTTATCCAGCTGATTAGTCGGCTACTTGCCACAAAATATAAAGATTATACACACAGCATGGTTCTGAGCTGTAATAGTTTAATAATTCCTCAATTAAAGGCAAAGTTGACAGAGACGAAAATGGCTGAATGGAGCATACACTGACCTATGCATTATTCAGTCACAAGATGGCGCCAAAAAAAGTCCAAAACAGTGACGTGACAGACAAGCATATAAATACAGATGTGAACGTATTCACTAATGGGCAAGATGATTTGAAGTGCCCTGTATAATTCGTTTCAACAGTTGTTATCTGTTAATGACGTACCTTGGACTGTAGCGACTGAATCAAGAATCAAGTATACAGACAGCCATTTATTCATTCATTCATTTTCACTTCGGCTTAGTCCCTTTATTAATCTGGGGTCGCCACAGCGGAATGAACCGCCAACTTATCCAGCATATGTTTTACGCAGCGGATGCCCTTCCAGCTGCAACCCATCTCTGGGAAACATCCATACACACCCATTCACACTCATACACTACAGACAATTTAGCTTACCCAATTCCCCTATACCGCATGTCTTTGGACTTGTGGGGGAAACCGGAGCACCCGGAGGAAACCCACGCCAACACGGGGAGAACATGCAAACTCCACACAGAAACGCCAACTGACCCAGCCGAGGCTCGAACCAGCGACCTTCTGCGCCACTGTGAGGCCCAGACAGCCATTTAATAAGCATAAATAGAAAAATATGGCTTCAGCAATTATCACTTATGGCTGTCATTTCTGTTTAGGAGATCATTCAAATTATATAAGTGTCACATTTTTGCACCACTGCTTGTAAGTTGAAGGAATATTTTCACCCAGTTTACCGCATCCTCATTCTAATTGTTGTAACTTGTTACTAGCACTACATGTGTTGCTGTCTCCTTAAGGTGAATCCCTTGTCGCAGTTGTAAGTCGCTTGGAATAAAAGTGACCTATGAATACAAAAGGCTCTCTAATGCAGTAGCACACCTTTCTACTAAAAGCTATGCTACTGCTTAGCATATAAATATTAGCTTTCTATTTGCTAAAGGATAAATTCTGTTAGCATCGATTTCCTGAAATTTAGCTTGGCTCTAGAAGATGGGTAGAGTGTTTGGGAAGCCGGTTTTATGAAAGTGTTGGCACAGACATGACATGCTGCTTTCTTAATGTAGTACAAATTCAGAGCGTGCGTTAGCTTGTAAGCCGAGTCCATCTCTGAATGCCACACTGACAATGAGGTTTGAGGAACTCCAAGGTCAGGCAGTAGACAAAACAGAGAGATGCGTTTGCACGTGTGCGGGAGTGAGATAGAGAAGCAAATGCCACTTCGGCATGTGACGATTGCATTTCCAGCAGCTGCGAATGAGGAAGGCCTTGACGACAAGCCATTTGCTTTAAAAGATGTAAAAATTCGCTCACTTAAAGTTTACTGCTTTCCCTTTGTTTCTCAAGCCAAAACAATTCATCACAATCTGGTTGATCCTACACCAATTAGCTTGTTGCGAGAGCTTCTCTGTGAAAATGGAAATCAATTAGTCCCTTTATTTGCACCTAATTCCAAACAGCTGGTTAGTGAGCCACGGGTGACAGTTTTCCCCTTCGCTGTAATATCCTGACTATTTGCTCGGCTAAGTGGAGCGAAGCTACCTCTGTTTATCTGGCTCTCTCAGGTCGCATTCCCGCTCATTTCCCTCCCAATGACCTTCCTACAGGTAGAGACTCTGGGCCGGAGTCAAAGCAAACACAGCAAAAAGGAAAAACCAGACTAGTCATTGCAGAATTTCAGCTTTGGCAGGATCTGGTGTTGCAGAATGATCTATTTGGGCTGGTGTTTATATTGCACCACTTTCAACTTGAGACTGAATTAAGTTTTATGCCTTTTTGCTGTTAGGTGCAAGTGAGTGAGTGTGTCCGTTTTTTATCCAAATTGTCGTACAAGTGAGGATAAAATAAGCAATTCAAATGATCAGAGAGATGCATTATATAAATGCTATAACAAGTTTTTTTTTTTTCCTCCCTCTGAACATACGGAGAGGAGAGAGTGTGTGCTACAGGTGGTTTGTCAAGCCCA
>CAIGQW010052273.1:953373-964903 GCA_903798125.1 Danio choprae | reverse complement strand
ACACACACACACACACACACACACACACACACACACACACACACACAGTTTGAGATTTATGATTTATGTGCGGGGATCCGAGTTTTTATCCAAGGTTCTCATTGTGAACTGTAGAGAAATCAAAGAAACAGACTTTTGCTTTCTCTCTGTCTTTCGCTGGTGTTTTCAAAGCCCCATGCGAGTTGCTCAAGCTTGCAAAATTAAGAAAAAAACACTGCGGTGTTGGCGTTCTGCCTCTGTATGTCCCAAAACAAGCACCAAATTATTAAAGCATGTACTCTCATCAGAGCCTAAAGATGTATCCAGCCTTGCTCTTCCTTGTCCCACTTGTTAAAACAAGATCAGCAATAAACAAAACTCTGCCCGGCAACACCAGAATAGACTTTCTAGACTCCGATTCATGTGACAATTTACTGCTACTGCGGTTTAAAAGAACAACAAACTGATTTGCGAGGCTTGGTAAGCTGAGAAAGGGTTCAAGGCATTGTTCTGGGGAAGGAAAAATGAACTGCAGTTCAGGCGCATCTGTTTGGTCACAGTCAGGACTGTGGCATGAAAGGGCGGGGGAGTGCAAACCTGTCAGCACATCTAAATAACAATGACCACCCAATAACAGTCTGGAAGCGAGGAGGTCTGGTGGCGACGGGCCAATCTCTTCTCACTTTGCAATTACAAAGAGCAGAAGGTTTCGAGTAATCGCCATTGATCTGCTTCAGAACATCTGAATTCCATTGATCTGGTTTATAGGGCGACTGTAAAAGGACACTTATTTCATTTAGGATTCAATGTTTTAGGTATCAGGTTTGGAAGGCTGGAGTCTGTTCAAGGCCTTACACTCCCACACTTTGACTGTAGGACTGTGCAGAATTCATCGGGTGGGATGGTAGGCGAGGTTTCAGTGGGGGTTGACCTTTCCTCTGTGGTTCAATAAGTTTTAAGCAGCCGTGACTGAGTTACTTAGGCCCCGGCGCTGCGGAGGGGGTGAACAGGTGGTCAATGGATTACCGCAACCATGAGAATGTGCACAGACGCAATGTTCAAATCAAAGCGGTTTGATCTCGGGCAGAAAATTGCCCAAAAAAGCGAGTCATGTGAAGGGATTAATTTATGAGAAATTGGTTCCTGTCTTTGCTTTTAAGCCCACATGACTGATGAGTAGGAAGCAGCGAAAAGGTGGCTCCTTGAGTGCTTTTAGAGACAGCGCGCTGTATTTGTCAGTAATTCCCAATTAAGCTGCTTTCTTCACTAGACGTCTTCAAAATGGGAATTAAGTACAACAATTTTAGCACTCGTCGGGTAATTCTTAATTTAAATATAAAGCTTTAAAGATGTTGACACAGTATAAATGAATTGTTAGATTAAGAAACTATTTCCACCAAGTCCTGAAGGATGTCAAAACACGATACACTCTAAGAAATACTGGGTTATTTAAACCCAAATCGGGTGAAACATGGACTAACCCAAACATTGGTTTAAACCGTATTCATTTAATGAAAACAAATAACCCAGTAGTTGGGTTAGTCCATGTTAAACCCAGAATTGAGTTGAAATAACCTGGCATTTTTTAGAGAGTATGTTTCGGGAGGGGGGCCTCACGGTGGCGCAGTGGGTAGCACAATCGCCTCACAGCAAGAAGGTCGCTGGTTCGGGCCTCGGCTGGGTCAGTTGGTGTTTCTGTGTGGAGTTTGCATGTTCTCCCCGTGTTGGCGTGGGTTTCCTCCGGGTGCTTCGGTTTCCCCCACAAGTCCAAAGACATGCGGTATAGGTGAATTGGGTAAGCTAAATTGTCCGTAGTGTATGTGTGTGAATTAGTGTGTATGGATGTTTCCCAGTGATGGGTTGCAGCTGGAAGGTCATCCGCTGCGTAAAACATATGACTCCACACAGAAATGCCAATTGACCCAGCTGGGGCTCGAACCAGCGACCTTCTTGCTGTGAGGCAACAGTGCTAACCACTGCGCCACCATGCCACCCGAGTTTAAGTGTATTTTTAAAGAAAAATTAAAGGTCCTGTTTGACTCAAACTTAAAGCATTAAGAGTTTCATTTGTATACTGTGTTTCCCAGTGCTGGGTTGCGGCTGGATGAGCATCCGCTGCGTAAAGCATATGCTGGATAAGTTGGTGGTTCATTCCACTGTGGCGACCTCTGATAAATAAAGGGACTAAGCCGAAGGATTTCTATATTGTCAATGCATTCAGCTTTATGTGGATTTTTAATATTTAGTCAAGTAATTAAAATACAGACAGGAGGTGGAGCAGCTGGCTTTATGGTGCAGATGCAATAACCTGGAGATGAACACGCTCAAAATGGTGGAGATGATAGTGGACTTTAGGACCAAACCCCACTCTTCCAGAGTGAGTAAAAGGGCTTACAAAATCACTCTGGACCCCTCACACCCAGCGCACTTCCTGTTTGAACTGTTACCGTCTGGTCGGCGCTACAGAGCACCAAGCACAAAAACAGCCAGACACAGGAGAAGTGTCTTTCCTCAGGCCGTCTCCCTCATGAACAGTTCAATATTCCCCTACTGTGCAATAAACATGTGCAATACTTTCTCATACGCACTCGTACAGCACCTTATAACAATTTACAGTGCAATACTTTCTCTACACACTCGTACACAGCACCTTATAACAAATCTGTACATTAAATTCACCATCCAGAGCTTTCTGACTGACTGCATCTCTGTTTAATGTTTGTGTCTTCTTCATATGTATTTGGTGTTGTCGCTGGTCACTTTATGTACACTGGAAGCTTCTGTAGCCAAAACTAATTCCTTGTGTGTGTGTAAGCCCACTTGGCAATAAAACCCATCCTGATTCTGATGCTGATACTTATTGAGTGAGTCACTAAGCTACTTTTCAGACAAAGTCATTAGAAAAGTAATTTAAACACAATTATAGTGAAGTAATTGATAATTCGTTACTTTTGTGAAGTAACTTACCCAAACACTGGTTGTATCTTTCTATTTAAACCAGTGAAGTGATCATCCAGATTTAATTTGCCAGTGCCGGTGGTTTGTTATGCGTAATTGTCAGTATGTAGCGCTGAATGTTTCATCAAAATATTTCAGAAACAACTTTCTCTCGGGCCTCACGGTGGCGCAGTGGGTAGCACGTTCGCCTCACAGCAAGAAGGTCGCTGGTTCGAGCCTCGGCTGGGTCAGTTGACGTTTCTGTGTGGAGTTTGCATGTTCTCCCTGTGTTGGTGTGGGTTTCCTCCGGGTGCTCAAAGCTAAATTGTCCGTAGTGTATGAGTGTGAATGGGTGTGTATGGATGTTTCCCAGAGATGGGTTGCAGCTGGAAGGGCATCCGCTGCGTAAAACATATGCTGGATAAGTTGGCGGTTCATTCCGCTGTGGCGACCCCAGATTAATAAAGGGACTAAGCCGAAATGAAAATGAATGAATGATTGAACTTTCTCTCCTCCATCCCGCAGTATGATTGCACTGTCTGTGGCAGTTATCGTTCGTGACCCTCTTCATGAAACATGCACTTTTGGCCTCACATGATTCTGCGTTCACATGCACCAATTAAACATATAATTAGAATGTAGAGCCATCATTTTAGGTAATGACATGCATGCAAGATAACAGAGGAAATTACAGGTTGCCTAGCAACATTCCGTCGCTTTAACCTCTAATGTTCACTCTTGGTCCTCTTCCTCAACCCGGAGCAGCGCTGCGATCCTGCAAGATTTGCATTGCAAATTAATTCCAGATATATTCAATTGAATTAAGCTCAATTGAGTCCCCCAAGAACAACACGTATTCGTATTGTACGCCGGATGTGCCGTCGTCATCCTGGAGGCCTTGAACAGGCATTTGGGAGCCATTCGGGATCGCATAATTGAATATGTATTTATTATTCATAATAGCGTACGACAAGAAGTATCCCCTAGATTTAATATCAGCATTATGCTGCATCTCATAATGCCGTTCGTCTAATTCATTTCAATTATCGCCATCGAATGTAATTACTGTACTACAACATCATCTCCATAGAAACAGAGACGTTACTCGCGGGCTTGTTTACGGACATGACTGTGGTCCGGGCAAACTTGGCATTCCCAGACAGCCAGTTTCAGCACTTTGCGTCATCCGTACTGCTCCGGCGCATCTACAGCCCGGGCTTTATCGTGGTCTCAGGCAAGTAATAAGTCCTTTCCTATTGAGTGGAACCACGATTTGGGAATTGATCAGAAGCTGATGCGCACAAATAGCCCCGGGCTTCACAGAAATGTCATCGAGAGATAGCCGAGATCCAAAGCAACTGAGGGAGGGGGGGTGGGCTTGCCTTTGGATTGGAGTGCTGGGAGTGAGGCTGCAAATGTTGCTGTCACAAAATGTAAACTAGATGAGTAAAGTTTTTTTGACTGAATTGAATGGGATTTTTTTTATGCTAACTTAAGTTAGCATGCTGCTATAGTATTTCTAGTCTAAATTAGTGCGTTCCTGACTGAATTTAGCATGCTGGTGGCAGGAAGTATCATTACCGTGTTCCTAAAAGGTTTTATTATGAGTTAGTACTGTATGCTGCTAGCACAATTTAGCATATTGCCATATATTTTTGTATAAATTAGCATTTTACTAGCATGTTTTTACTATGAATTAATATTTAGGTTAGTGTATTTTTGTATTAATTTGCATGATGATAGCAAGAATTAGCAAGTTGTTGTTTTTAGGCATGAATTAGCATTTTACTAGCATGTTTTTAGCATGTATTCATATTTAGGTTAGTGTATATTTACATTAATTTGCATGATGATAGCAAGAATTAGCAAGTTGTTGTTTTCTGCATGAATTAGCATTTTACTAGCATGTTTTTACTATGAATTAATATTTAGGTTAGTGTATTTTTGTATTAATTTGCTTGATGATAGCAAGAATTAGCAAAGTCGTTGTTTTTAGCATTAATTAGCATTTTACTAGCATGTTTTTAACATGAATTCATATTTTTTGTTAGTAATTTTTTTTAGCATTTTTTGGGTTGTAGTATTGATTAGCATGATGATAACAAGAATTAGCAAAGTCGTTGTTTTTAGCATTAATTTGCATTTTACTAGCATGTTTCAGCTTGAGTTCATATTTTTGTTGACGCATTGTAGTATTGATTAGCATGATTATAGCAAGAATTAGCAAGTTGTTTTTTGCATGAATTTTGCATGAATTTTGCATGAGCATTTTACTAGCACGTTTTTACTATGAATTAATATTTAGGTTAGTGTATTTTTGTATTAATTTGCATGAGGACAGCAAGAATTAGCAAGTTGTTGTTTTTAGCATTAATTAGCATTTTACTAGCATGTTTTACTATTTTAGCATGAATTTATATTTTTGTTACCGTATTTTAGTAATTAGCATGATCATAGCAAGAATTAGCATTTTACTAGCATGTGTTTAGCATGAAATCATATTTTTGCTTGTGTATTTTAGTATTAATTAGCATGATGACAGCAAGAATTAGCAAGTTGTTGTTTTTAGCATGAATTTACAAGTGTTTTTACAATGAATTTATATTTTTGTCAGCATATTTTAGTATTAATTTGCATGCTGCTTGCAAGAATTAGCAAGTTGCTGTTTTTAGCATGAATTAGCATTTTACTAGCATGTTTTAAGCATGTATTCATTTTTTTGTACGCATATTTTAGTAGTAATTAACATGCTTTTAGCAACAATTAGCAAGTTGCTGTTTTTAGTATGAATTAGCAAATCACGAGCATGTTTTTAGCATGAATTCATTTTTTAAATTAGTTAGCATGCTGCTAGCAAGAACTGTTAGTATGCATTTATATTTATGTTTTAACATTAATTGCCATTGTTAATAGCATGATTTACTGTAGTTGAATTGCGAATAGTATCATACAATCGAATGAATTAGCATGTTTTGGCATGAATTAGCTTGTTGTTAACAATATGTGGCATGTTGACAGCATGTTTTTAGTATGAATTAGCATGATGGTAGTATAAAACTTGATTTAATTGACTTTGACTACGATGAAAGTCAATTAAATCAAGTTACAACACAGTTGTTCCTACAATATGAATGTCAATAAAAGTTTTAATCCACACGAAAAAAAATACCATAGTAATTTATAGTAAGCACTACAGTGTTTTCTTAACTATACTATAGTAAAGTACTCTAATTAACCTGTTGTGGTAATTCTAAAGCTGCTATGGCAATACAACAACCATACACTGTTAACAATTTCCCGTAGCATCTACAGTAATGTACGGGCAGCAGTTCGCCAGTAACTTACTGTAAATCACTTACAGCAAAAATACTGTATTTACATTTACAGCATATTTAAATTGCTGTGGGCCTCACGGTGGCGCAGTGGGTGGCACGTTCGCCTCACAGCAAGAAGGTCGCTGGTTCGAGCCTCGGCTGGGTCAGTTGGCGTTTCTGTGTGGAGTTTGCATGTTCTCCCTGTGTTGGCGTGGGTTTCCTCCGGGTGCTCCGGTTTCCCCCACAAGTCCAAAGACATGCGGTACAGGTGAACTGGGTAAGCTAAATTGTCCGTAATGTATGTGTGTGAATGAGTGTGTATGGATGTTTCACAGAGATGGGTTGCAGCTGGAAGGGCATCCGCTGCGTAAAGCATATGCTGGATAAGTTGGCGGTTCATTCCGCTGTGGCGACCCCAGATTAATAAAGGGACTAAGCCGAAATGAAAATGAATGAATTAAATTGCTGTATGTGTATTTACAGAATTGTATGTATATCTTTACTGTAAAATATACAGTCATTTTTTACAATACAACTTTACAGTAAAATACAGTTCACATTACAGTTAAATACTGTAAAATGTACATAAACAGTGTAGTAGCAGTGCGGGTGACCGTATAGTAACAAACAAATGATTCAATGCTGTAAGTCTTCAACAGCTATATATTATACCACAATACACCACAGTTTAAAATAAAGTATACTGCAGTGTTTGTTAGGTTTTCAGTAAAAATAATAATAAAAAGTTGGACTGTTTAAAAGTCATCATTTTAGGTTTTCTGAGCCATTATAAGTGTAACTCGGATCAGCTTGAAAAAAAGATACAACTTCAGATCAGCCTTCAGGTCTGCTATGGGTTTGAGCTTAAAAGCTCTAGCCTGAACTCATTCATTCATTCATTTTCATTTCGGCTTAGTCCCTTTATTAATCTGGGGTCGCCACAGCGGAATGAACCGCCAACTTATCCAGCATATGTTTTACGCAGCGGATGCCCTTCCAGCTGCAACCCATCACTGGGAAACATCCACACACACTCATTCATTCATTCATTTTCATTTCGGCTTAGTCCCTCCACACACTCTCATTCACACTCATTCACTACGGACAATTTAGCTTACCCAATTCACCTATACCGCATGTCTTTGGACTTGTGGGGGAAACCGGAGCACCCGGAGGAAACCCACGCCAACACGGGGAGAACATGCAAACTCCACACAGAAACGCCAACTGACCCAGCCGAGGCTCGAACCAGCGACCTTCTTGCTGTGAGGCGATCGTGCTACCCACTGCGCCACCGTGAGGCCCCTCTAGCCTGAACGGCACAAAAAAAAGTGGTCCAAGTAGAAGAAGAATGTTTAAATAAAATGTCAGTATGTTACGAATCAGATATGCACTCTCCAATCCAGGATCACATGAATGCATTCAAAGCAATGTACCCACATCAGCCCTCTCAAAGCAGCTCGCTTAAAATCTGCTTCTGCAGCCAAGAATTCCCATAAAGGATTCAAAAGAGCCAATTACTTACTATTTACTTTATGGCTCATTGAATACGCCCGACACCCCGAGAGTCCCCCGAGTGTCCCTTTTTTTCCTGCTTTACAAAGATAGTGACATCATGTAACACAGAACAGAGTTAAGGGCCTTGCTTTACGCAACCCACTCCGCTGCACAATGACAGTAATTTTCAGGATGAGTAATGAGATGCGCGGCTTGGATGACTCAAACACCCTTTCAGATGTGGCGACTGCATTTTGCAACACCGTCTGGGACTGAATCGACTCCGGAATGCTTTCGCGGCCTGGAGCTTTTTAGGGTGCCGATTTCTGAGGTTTCTCAAGGCACTAAGCAAGCATTCCCTTGGTCTATACTAATTGCAGGGGGAATGTTTGGGGATAAACAAGCTGCTTAATGAAAGAGCGGCTGATAAGTAAAGGTGAGACGCCTTGAGTTTCGCGTGCCCCTAGGACGTACATGCTTTTCTCAAAAGCAAAGAGGCCTCAGGTGAACACAATAGCCTGAATTCCATAGAAAATACCAGGTCTTTTTGAAGGAATCTCCAAGACAAAAGATCAATGGCTCGGCTCAACATGTCAGAGACTTTAGTGACCCGTCTTTGTGTCCCGAGGGAACGAAAAGGAGAAGGTACAGGGGTGATGCTTGTAGGATAATCAGGTCCCAGGCAATTGTCCCGTTGCAGAAGGGTGGATCCGGTTACCTTCAGGTCGTAATTAAACAGATTCAGGTACAGATGCGTTTCGGTGAGGGCTAAATGTGTTAAGAAGGATCATGTGAAATAGATCCCACTGGAAAGAAAGATCATGAATGCAATCTCTTTGATATGTCGTTTGTTGCTTCTCCTCCTGCTTCTCAGAGATCTCTCCGCTGAAAAACACATGCTAGGTACAAGGACTTTCACTTCATTCTGGTCCCATTTCTGCTTTAAGACTATTCTTCAACAAATGCTGGCCGGATGGTTTATTGCTCCTTTTTACATAAAATAGGGTTCATACACATATATTTTATTTTATTTATTTTTTTATACAGGCTGCACGGTGGCGCAGTGGGTAGCACAATCGCCTCACAGCAAGAAGGCCGCTGGTTCGAGCCTCGGCTGGGTCAGTTGGCATTTCTGTGTGGAGTTTGCATGTTCTCCTCGTGTATACGTCGGTTTTCTCCGGGTGCTCCGGTTTCCCCCACAGTCCAAAGACATGTGCTGTAGGTGAATTGGGCAAGCTAAATTGTTCGTAGTGTATGCGTGTATGTCCTGGTCCTCCAGGTTGGGGTTGAGCATTGGGCTAACAACCCACCTCATAAAAACTAGATGTTACGAAACACCAATGTGGTGCGGCTAAATATCTACTTCGATATAAATGGTACTGGGAGTAAGTAATTAGGTTACATGACTGGTGTTTTGAAGGCAGGGAAAAGCTAACTTTAAAAAAATTATTATAAACTACAATTATATATATATATATATATAGGTGTTGACGCGGTGGCGCAATGGGTAGCGCTGATGCCTCACAGCTAGAAGGTCGCTGGTATGAGCCTCGGCTGGGTCAGTTGGCGTTTCTGTGTGGAGTTTGGTGTGGGTTTCCTCCGGGTGCTCCGGTTTCCCCCACAAGTCCAAAGACATGCGCTATAGGTGAATTGGGAAAGCTAAATTGTCCGTAGTGAATGAGTGTGTATGGATGTTTCCCAGAGATGGGTTGCAGCTGGAAGGGCATCTGCTGTGTAAAACATATGCTGGATAAGTTGGCGGTTCATTCCGCTGTGGCGACCCAGATTAATAAAGGGACTAAGCCGAAAAGAAAATGAATGAATGCATTTTTTTATGCATTTTTTTGTCAAATAAACAATACCAAAATTGAACACCACTGATTTACACTGTAGGGACAACAACAATCAAGTATCAACGTTGTAAAAGTCAAACAAGTTTGCAACAACATGATGAAGAGGTTTCACTTCATGTTTCCTGAGCAATAAAATGTGCTCATACAATGAAAGTCAATGGGGTCCAAAAGACTGAAAACTGGATTCCACAAATTATTTGTGTATGGACCAAAAACACATATTTAGCATGTTTGTCAACGGATAAAAGAGAGTGAAACACATTTGTAAAACATGATATTGCTTTGTAAGCAATAAAAGCTTTGCTCATACAATGAAAGTCAATGGGGTCCAAAACGCTGAACACCGTATACCACTAATGTTTGCAGTATGGACAAAAACATTTGGTGTTTGTGTTCCACAGATGATAAACAATCCAACAGGTTTGCAACAACACGATGCTAGCACTTTCATGTACAGAGCAATAAACCATCCCCTAACCCACAACACAATGAAAGTCAATGGGGTCCAAAAGGCACTCATTTTTATTGTATGGACCATAACATATATATTTACCATATATGCACATATATTTACCAGACGTCTCACTCCATGCTTTGTAAGCAATAAAAACTTTGCCCATACAATGAAAGTCAATGGGGTCCAAAAGGCTGAACCTTGTCTACCACTGATTTTTACCGTATGGACAAAATATATTTGGTCTTTGTGTTCCACAGATGATAAACAATCAAACACGTTCGCAATAACATAATGCTATTTCATCGTCTTTAAAGAGCAATGAAACCATCAGCCCAAACCCATGACACAATGAAAGTCAATGGGGTCCAAAACGCTGGACATCCCTGATTTTTACAGTATGGACATTCATTCATTCATTCATTCATTCATTTTCCTTCGGCTTAGTCCCTTTATTAATCTGGGGTCGCCACAGCGGAATGAACTGCCAACTTATCCAGCATTTGTTTTACGCAGCGGATGCCCTTCCAGCTGCAACCCATCACTGGGAAACATCCATACACACCCATTCACACACATACACTACGGACAATTTAGCCTACCCAATTCACCTGTACAGCATGTCTTTGGACTTGTGGGGGAAACCGGAGCACCCGGAGGAAACCCACGCCAACACGGGGAGAACATGCAAACTCCACACAGAAATGCCAACTGACCCAGCCGAGGCTCGAACCAGCGACCTTCTTGCTGTGAGGCGAACGTGCTATCCACTGCGCCACTGTGAGGCGCAGATGATAAACCATCAAACAGGTTTGCAATAACACGATGCTAGCAGTTAGCAGATGTTAGCATTCTAGGTTTACAAAGCAATAAAACCGTCCCCAAACCCACGAGTCTTTGCTTTTCTAACAGGACAGGTGCTGTTCCTGCAAACCTGCCATTAAGACTCAACATGTCCACTAGCATGTTTATCTCTGCCTCATATCGGGGTCTTCAGGTACCTGTGGACGGGTCTACTGTTAGACGAGGTCTTGTTTGCGCTCAGGATGTGCCGTAAGGAGAGTCGTGAGTGTGAAAGGGGCTTTCAGATATAATCGGAGTGATTATTCCTCATTGTTCTCCGGCTGTTTGCTCAGCTGCTCGGTTGTTCATCTGTCGATGCTTGTTTTGCTCATCCAGTGATGTGAACGCCGTGGTTTATTTTTTGAGGATAAAAAACAGCTAAGAGCACGTTATATAGATTTACAAATGCGTTTCTCCTTAAACATTCATGGCCTCTAATGACATTTCAAAATAAAGTTTTACGAGTTCATGTTCACTTAAAGCTACTGAGCATCGAAATGTGTTGACTAATAGTGTTGCTGTTACCACATCCTTGCGTATCAGAGGGACAAATAGAGTATTTTTATTTATTTATTTATTTATTCATTCATTCATTTTCATTTCGGTTTAGTCCCTTTATTAATCTGGGGTCGCCACAGCGGAATGAACCGCCA
>CAIGQW010052273.1:927550-939212 GCA_903798125.1 Danio choprae | reverse complement strand
ACAATTATACATACTGACCACAATTATACATACTGACCACAATTATATATACTGACCACAATTATATTTACTGACCACAATTGTATATACTGACCACAATTGTATATACTGACCACAATTGTATATACTGACCACAATTATATAAACTGACCACAATTATATAAACTGACCACAATTATATTTACTGACCACAATTGTATAAACTGACCACAATTGTATAAACTGACCACAATTGTATAAACTGACCACAATTGTATATACTGACCACAATTATATATACTGACCACAATTATATTTACTGACCACAATTATATTTACTGACCACAATTATATATACTGACCACAATTATATAAACTGACCACAATTATATAAACTGACCACGATTATACATACTGACCACGATTGTACATACTGACCACGATTGTACATACTGACCACGATTATATATACTGACCACGATTATATATACTGACCACGATTATACATACTGACCACGATTATACAAACTGACCACAATTATATATACTGACCACAATTATATTTACTGACCACAATTATATAAACTGACCACATTTATATATACTGACCACATTTATATATACTGACCACAATTATATATACTGACCACAATTATATAAACTGACCACAATTATATAAACTGACCACATGTAAAATACCATTTCTTTTTTACATTTTGCCATACTCAGAAACACACTCATTCTAATATGATCCTATTTCTCGTTTTATTTAAAGCTTCAGGGTACATTTTTGATTAAAACTGCAGAAATGTAAAATAAATATTAACAAAACATGAAACGCTTTTCAATAACTGATGATTACAGGTCCAACGTAACAAAAATAATGAAAGCTATTGCTAAATAAAATGTAAACATTGCCCTTTCAAGATCGCAACTTCATCACAATGCAGTTGTTTATCTTTCTGTCTGCATTCCCTTAATGACGTGTTATGTTGCGCTCATATACATTACGAAAAAGTATTATCTCAGTATATCATGTATTTTGTGAAGCATAACATGGAACGATATTGACCATGCGATGTATGTTTATGTAAATCAAATTTTGCACAATTTACCCAATCAGCTAACAGTTGGTTACTTATTTCACCATCGGGTTACTCTTTATGAGAGGACTTCTTCCAGAAACTGCTTTCTTATGAAATTTGGTCAACCTGTTATGTCTATTCCCATCTGACCCAGAACTGAACACTACACTCAGTACTTCCGGTGTTCAATCTCGGCTGTTCAGTCTGTCCAACCCTGATTTTAAAAACTAAAAACACCCACAGAGTTGAGCCGGTTGGTCGTTTAGTCACTGAATGTCTCATCTGAACGAGGTTTAAAATGAGCGCTACTGGAATAAGGCCATATCTCTTGTCTTGGCGTGTGGTTGAGTCTATTTTCTGCAACCCCCTCACACCTTCCCAAGGGAAAATCCAGCGAGTAAAGGGGGATAAAATTAGCAGACAGGTATAAGTTTCCTTCCTGCCTCCCCCTTTATTTCTTTTACTCTAGTGTAGGTTCATCTTCGTGTCATATTTCACATCTTCAGTGAGTTTCCTATTGAAAGTCTGTGGTGGGACTCATTTTTTTTCTCTCTCTTAGGTGTCCTTAATTTAATTGCGATTGCAGGTATTGCAATACCCCTTGGGCTGATCGTCTTGCAGAAGATGTTCTGGCCTGTTGTACTGTTGCACTTGTCAAGTGTTATTGATTTACTTGCCCCTGAGAAGAACTCTCTTGGCTCTGTAATTGCATGTTCATTTATGCCTTAATTTGTTTGAGCTAACCAGTCCACGGAGATATTCATTCCTGGTGTACCTTGTAAAAACGTCCTTTTACGGTGCAATCCGTGTGGAGAATATGCTAGTGGAGGGTGACCATATTGATTTATTGCCTGCGCACGTGACTTCGTTGTTGTCCAGGTTTTAAAAATAGGAGCTTTCCCCCCTCCGCCAGCAGGTGCCTGAAAGTGTATTGTACATGATTGCACGGTTGAGTCCGCGAAAGTACCTATTTGGGCTTTGCACAAATCTATCCGCACAAATAAAGCCTTAAACTTGGATTACAACGCACCGGTGCTGACCGTGAAAAAGGCGGGAAAAAAGGCGCACCCACCCACACTAAAAAATTCCCAATGCGGAGTCATGCTCCGGACCAGTCATAACTCCTGTGCTTTCGTAATCTTGCAGGACGATTGGATTCGAGATGAGTCGGTCACAAGCATGTCTTTTTCTTTTCACACATACACATGCAGATCACTTGTTTATTTTCCAGTAAGCCGCTTCAGTCTTCAGAGGCACTGTCTGCTGCAGTGTGCAATAGTTCACACTTCAATTGCAGCCTAACCTAGATTTCTGTAGCACTGCTTGTAAATAACCCCGGGGCTCTGTTCTGAGGGTGGGGGCTTTAAAGGCAGCAGGGAAACGTCTCTAATGCGAGGCTGCGTACTATCGGTACTGTGATAAGACTTGCATCATCAGCAGAGGTGTGGAGCTCGGATGAAGCAAAGAAGAGGAGTATCATTCAATCGTTTTTCTGGCTAATAGTGTACACTTGTGTAACATGCAGGGGTGTTAAGGACGGGTGCGTTTGTTTCTCTGCTCATGTTGATTTGGCCATGTGGATCGAGGTTTGTTTGCAGTCGTCTTGTGTGTGTGTGCGCATCATAATGCGAGCATTGACCAGTTCTGGAGGTGAGCTTTAACGGCGACAGGAAATCAAACGTGACACTGTTTGTTTTCTTGATGCGAGCTCTTGGTGTTATTGGCAATGATTTAGTGAAGAACGTTAAGCTGATGGCAGTAAACCATTGTGTTTTTTTTTATTTTTTTATGATTCTTCCTAATGTACATGTGACCCTGCACTAAAAAACAGTCTGATATTGAAAGGGTATATTTTAGGTAATACCCAAAAATACGTTGTATAGTTCAAAATCGTTATAATCGTTAGAGTAATAACATGTTACATCAATATTTTTGTACGTTTCGTACTGTAAATATGCCAAAACTCCATTTTGGATTAGTAACGTACATGGCTAAGAACTTAATTTGGATTTTTTTTTAACCCTCAAATACCAGGCATGAACAAACCGTCTATACTAGATGTCGAATTGGACATTCTAGGTTGACTCACTTATATTTATTGAACAACGAAGCACCACCTAAATGTAATTACCGCCAAGCTGAACTTCCCATCAAACATATTTTGTTGGAATGTAGAAGTTTGAATACCATTAGAAATTGTTTATTAATAAAGAGAGCACTTTGATTGATATTTTTAATAAGGCACCACCAGGAAGAATCTTAAATATTTTAGCAAAAAATTGAACTGAAACATCATATTTAACTGTGATTTTATGTGTGAATTATTTATTACTATTTTATATATTTCTCTAAGTAACTTGTTATTGTAATATGAATTTGTTTTTATCATGTCATGTTTTTATGTATATCCCTTTTGCCATGAAATAGCCGTAAGTTGCTGATGTGGCAATAAATAAATAAATTTAACCCTCAAATTACAGATTTTCACGTAGTTGTTTCTTCAGGTAAATATAGTCCTCCCCTAACAAAATATACATCAATGGGAAGCTTAGTTATCAAAAAATACACACTGGCTTTGTGGTCCAGGGTCCAGATATGTTGATGTTCCTGGCCTGTTTTTCTTTATTTGTTTGGAAAAGGCGTTCGGATTCCATTTATTTTTAAACTTTCATCATCTCAGACTATTTAATTAGTTTGTTTAATATGTAAATGTTGTGTTGATTGGTAATATAACCTTTTCCACCTATATTTCGACAATTTCGAGAAGCATCAAAGGGATAGTTCACCCAAAATGAAAACGTACTCCCCATTTAATAACCCTCAAGTGGTTCCAAACCTTTTTGGGGTTTCTTTATTATATTGAACACAAGAAGATATTTTGAATAAAGTTGAAATCCTGTAACCACCGACTTCCATAGCAAGTACTAGAGGTTTCCAGCATTCTTCAAAATAGCTTCTTTTGCGTTTTAGTAAGTAAAGGGCGAGTACATGATGACCGAATGTTGAGTGAACTATCCTTTTAAAGTACACCGCTTCTTGCTTTAAATGTGCTAAACAAAATGTAATCTGATGCACCAAATGCAATCATATAGCTAATGTTCTCCTGTAAGTCATGATCGGCAAAGCCAGTGTAAGCAGCAACAGCTTAACATTTAAGAGTGTCGGGAAAACCCCCCAAAATAGGACTGCTTTAGAAAGAAAAAATCAAACACACACACACAAAACATGTTGTTTCATGTAGCTGCACAACCCGGGTCAGGACTTTCTGCGATGTCAGAGGCCTTTAAACCAAAGCTGCTCTTTGACATTTGTTTTGAGGGAAAACGGCTTTGAGTACATCGCTCGACCTTCTACTTTGTGCACCTCCAACACAAAGCTGCGATTCGTGTTCGTGTATATATATATATATATATATATTAAAAAAAAAAAGCTTTTCATCGGCCGTGCACATGCCGAGTTCTTGTGCCCTGACAATCGCAACAGATTTCAGTGGGCTCAATGGAGACGTCCTGGCCCGTGGTCTCCGCGCAGGGGAAAAACAGGAGGGAAGATCTGTCTTACAGGGAAAGAAGGTGTGATTCACTAGCTCAGCACACTGTAGAAACGCGAGTTTAATGTAGCATAGGATGTTAACGCGATGGCCTGGAGACTGAGACATGTTGTCAAGCTCTGGATGGGAGAAACTGGGCAGATAAAAGCCACCTTACACACACACACACACACACTTAAATTACCTGCCTACAAATGCAATAATATTGATTTTTAAAGATGTTGTTTACATATTACCATTCCTGATGTTGTGTCTGCCTGATCGATAACAGTTGGGGGTTGCGTCTATGGATTTGAGGGGAAAATGAAACATTGGGTTTGTTTAATGTTCGCAAGCACCAATTTGTGTCCAGCAGCCTTTTGGATGAAGGGAGGTTTCTCTGTTTACCCCTACTGAGCCGCTTGCTTTGAGTTGATCTTTGACTCCCACACAAATTGCCTGCTGTTTACCGAAGTGCGACTGTGTCTGTCGTGATCCTTTTTTTTTTGTTACGAGAAATGCTTCAGGAGGGTAATTGTAGGAGTTGTCTTGAGTGGCGCTTTGAGCTCTAGAAGTAGACCGAGAGAGGGCGAAAGCGTTCATTTGTTAACCGAATAACCTGGTAAACCATGAAGAGACTTTTGGACTTGAGCGGCGGTAGGCCTTGAGAATACATCTACTTGAAGTTACTGATTTACAGTCTGCTGCTTAAACAATGATGTATTAACCTTTTATGATTTTGTCCTGGAATAGTTTTTTTTTCCGTCCACTTGCATTTAAAATGTAATATAACTTAGCCTTATAACATATTTAAGTAACAAATAAATAGATGTAAATCTGCAAACGATGGATTTGTTTACTCCAGATTACTCGCAGGATGCTTTTCGCTATATGCAAATTTTTTCGTGTTCGATTTGAATATTTTTAATTTAATCGAAGTCTGCGCATTCGCAGCAAATGTGCCACGCGGTCCGCATCATTTGCGCTGGCCAGTTTGCTTTGACTTTGTTTGTAATCAACTTGGACAAATGACATCGTATGCTCTTGTGGGCCACATAAAATGGAAAAGTGGGCCTGTTTGGGCACAAGTTTGATGCGTGGTTCATGGGTTATAGGGATAGTTCACTAAAACACTAAAATTCTGTCATTATTTACTTGTTATGAAGCAGTTTGAGGTTTTTGAACTCAAATTAATAGGAGGAATGCTGAAAACCTGTAACTGTTGACATCCATGGTAGTAAAAACCAATACTATGGAAGTCAATGGTTACAGGTTTCCAGCATTCTTCAAAATATCTTACTTTGTGTTTAATAACAGCAAAAAGCAAAAGAAAATGGTTTGGAACAAGTCAAGTGTGTGTAAATGATTGTTTTACATGTACCATGCATGTTCCAGATTTTGGTTTTCTTGGTGAGTAGCAAAACTTTAAAAAAAATCACAATCAAATTTTAGTTTATTATCTGTATACAGAATTGAGAAAATCCAGTATGTAAACCTATGTAGAAAGTGTTTTAATGGATAGAAAGTGTGATCATACAAAAAATGAATTTGTATCTAATAAGTCTCAAACTAGCCATGAGCAGTGGAGAAAAGGTTAAAATCCTCCATGATAGAGTGGAAACTCTTAGGCCATCGTTTTTCAGTGGGTTGCCTGCCTTTATGACGTACAAAAATAGCACCCTTTTCCGCCCTCGTGCAGCCCTAACACTCTTTTAGCTGGACCCGCTCTGGAATAATCCTCTGTGGGTTTTCGCCTCTTATCGATCACCATTTTAACATTGATATGTCCTTTGTCTAGGTCATCAGCTCTTCTTTTTTTCTTCTTCTCCTTCTCTCAATTAGAGACACGTCTCTCTCTCTATCTTCTCCCTTACGTCCTTGATTCTAATAAATGAATAAATCTTCAGTAGAGAAAAATGTGACGCTTCAAAATGGACCTTTCTAAGAAAACCGCCTTTGATATCTTTTCCGTTTCTCCGTCTTCCGCTACCCCATTTTCAACGCCAAGTGAAATCAGTGTGGGCAATAAGCAGGGGGTCTGATTAGAGTTTAAAATTCAGGGCATGTACCAGGCCGCGCTCCGTCCACTCCTTGTGAATCTTAAATCCGTCAATTTAATTTTCCTTGAATGGCACTGGTATGGAGGAGGAGGAGGAGGAGGAGGGGGGGGTGTCCTCGTTGCTGCATCACTTGTCAATTTGTGGAAAAAAATGTCTTGAAGGAAATTGTACAGAGGGTTGTTACTGTGTTTTACAGTAAACCCACCAATCGGCACATTTCAGAACAAAGCCTTCTGGGTTACTCTCATGACACAATAAAAATAATATGGCACTTATGATTATGAATATGAATCTTCAGTAATTTAGTAATATAAAAATAATAAAGATAACACTGTTCTCTACCAAGCACAATGTGTAATTCCAACATAATTGTTATTTATTCTTAATTTCACGGCATTTACTACTGAAGTTCTCATTACCGCAATGTGTACGTCTGTCTGAATGTGTGTTTAAATATCAGCAAATGTACATTTTTCAGCATTATCTGCCCAGCACAATGTGTCATTTCAGCATGAGATTATAATTATTCTTAGTTTTATGGCATTTACTACTGAAGTTCTCATTACCGCAATGTGTTCGTCTACGTCTGAATGTGTTGTTTAACACAAATGTACACACAAATTTCAGCATCATCTACCAAGCACAATGTGTAATTTCAGCATGAGATTACATTATATTGAATTTTACATCATTTCTGTACTGCAGTTCTCATTCATTTAAAGGAACGTACACGCTTTAGCATTATCCACCAAGCACAATGTGTAACTTTAACATGACCTTATATATTTAAAATGTTTTGAGCGAAGGAGCCAGTCATTTCAAGAGAGCTTCTAGCTGTGAAGATCTCTTCATGTTTCTCATTTATTATCAAATTTTCTCCCGTCTGAATGTTTACATGACCTTTTGATTATCATTACCGAAACAGGTAGTTTTCTACATTGAGATAAGTGTTGGATTTGCGCTCAAAAAAAAAGAAAGACAAGAAAATCTACTTCTACAAAGTCTAATGAACTATTCTTGTGAGCGTGCTCTATGAAAAACCAAATTGTTTTTCTTCTCTTTTCATGGCTCATTAGAGATGTTTGCCAAGACATGCGTCGCTATTATTGCTCATTATACTACCTAACCCCAAGTATTACAATTTCTGGGTTAGCGCAGAGGCTAGGCTGTGCCCACACCAACTATTAGTTAGGGCTCATCTAACCCAGCAGTCCTTAAATCATTAAACAACTCGGACAGCAAACATCATGCTGGCTAGAGCGTGCTTTTCACACCGGCTTCGGTGTCGGGATCTTGGCCTCTGATAACGTATACTCCAAAGAGACACATGGAGGCGGGGGGAAATGGGCCAGACCAGGTGTGTTTGACACTGACAAACAGTGTAACCTTGCAGCTGGTTCATAACTCGCGGCGCTGACCTAGTAAATACACCAGGAACCACAGAGGAACACTTGCACGTTATTTCTTACAAGTCAACACAACTGCTGGTCTTCGCACTCTACCTGGTGTCTTTGGGTGTCCCATTATTTGAGACCACCAGGCTCTTGAGTTTGTTCACATTAGTGCTTGTAAGTGCTCCATCACGCAGTGTAAACTAAGAGCAGATTGCGATCCAAGTAGCTGCCATTTTGTATAGAGAGTCTGTCATGCGAGAGGGTGTATCTGTGGTGTTCAGGTTTTCAAGTGTGTGTGTGTGTGTGTGTGTGTGTGTGTGTGTGTGTGTGTGGGAAGGTGGTAACCTTGGGTAAGACTGCTTAAGGAATGCATATCTGCAGGGTGAACGGCAGTATTTCTTTGAGAGTTTTATGAATGAAATGCTGAAAGTGGGCGTTAAGAACGACTAAGAAATATAAGCAAAGAAATGACTAGGAATAAGTAATAATGATCTGTAGCATCCTATTGTGGGAATGATATTTTTTTCCCTCATGCAAGTCATTGGTTTTTCAATGTCGAGAATCTAGTCCAAGGTCTTTTGTTATTTCTCAACATCAGCCATTGTTAAATATTTCTTCAAAGAAACCTTTTATGTTGCCAGTGTCGTTTTGAATTTGTCCTTTGGTATCAGAACTTAATATAAAACCCCATTTTTTATTAAATTTTTTTTAAATAGGCACATTTTGCAAGTCTCCTAGAGTTAAAATGGTTAAAAAGCAGTTTTAGCTTAGCATAAGCCATTGAATCGGATTAGACCATTAGCATATCACTCAAATCTCATCTTGGTTTTCTTTTTTGTAGACTGATGGAAAATGGAAAGTTGCTATTTTCTAGGCCGAAATTCTGAAACTTTTATTATTTTTTTAATTGAGCAAGATGCTAACGGGGTTTTTCTTTAGTCAAGAATATAGTCCAAGGTTTTTTAGATTTCTCAACATCAGTCATTGTTAAATATTTCTTCCAAGAAACCTTTTATGTTGCCAGTGTCGTTTTGAATTTGTCCTTTGGTATCAGAACTTAATATAAAACCCCATTTTTTTATTTAATTTTTTTTTAAATAGGCACATTTTGTAAGTCTTCTAGAGTTAAAATGGTTAAAAAGCAGTTTTAGCTTAGCATAAGCCATTGAATCGGATTAGACCATTAGCATATCACTCAAATCTCATCTTGGTTTTCTTTTCTTTTTTTTCTAGGCCGAAATTCTGAAACTTTTATTTATTTTTTTAATTGAGCGAGATGCTAACGGGGTTTTTCTTTAGTCAAGAATATAGTCCAAGGTTTTTTAGATTTCTCAACATCAGTCATTGTTAAATATTTCTTCAAAGAAACATTTTATGTCGCCAGCTTTTATTGTTGTTTTAAATGTTTTGAATTTGTCCTTTGGTATCTGGACTTAAAGGAAAACTCCACTTTTTTTTTTTTTTTTGTAAATGGGCTCATTTTGCAAGTCTCCTAGAGTTAAAATGGTTAAATAGCAGTTTTAGCTTAGCATAAGTCATTGAATTGGATTAGACCATTAGCATCTTGTTCAAATCTCATCTTAGTTGACTCTTTTGTAGTTACATTGTGTACTAAGACTGACGGAAAATAAAAAGTAGCTATTTTCTAGGTCAAAATTTTGAAACTTATTATTATTATTTTTTTTTTATTGAGCGAGATGCTAATGGTCTAATTCGATTCAATGATTTATGCTAAGCTAAACTAAAATTGCTAAAAGAACTTGCAAAATATGCCCGTTTACAAAAACTGTGGTGTTCATTATTTTATTTGATTATTTAATTAAAAGTTTGCCCTGTCCACACATGATATAAACATTTTATTACTTTATTTCAAGAGCTTCTTAGATTTTTCAGCAAACAAACAAGTCCATTAAAGTCACAAATAACTTTTCTTGTTGTTGTTGAGTACGGTCTATATGCACTATTTGCTTATTTTAACAGGAAACGCTATGGTTTTATATAACCGTGCACGTGTGATGTGTTCATATAATTAGTATCTTTCCATTTTAGGTTAAAATGAGGTAACATTTATTTAAATATGTAAAGGCTGTGTCAATGGCCTTGGTCGACAGACGAGTTCACCAATTTTAATCACTACTAGTTCATTTTAAATGGTTTTTGCAGTGTGACAAATTAATTTTATAAGTACAAATAGACTATTCCACGTAGACTCTTAATTAATATTAGGCTATTAAAGCTCCATGAATAATTCTAGAAGATTTAGTGCACAAAAAAAGGCTTTAGATGGTGTTATAGTACTCCCCAGAAATATTGGTGGCAAACGATGGCTTGCAAATTATTGATTTATTTTCAGAAGCTTATGTCATTTTTACATATTTGACAAATCCAGTCTCCAACCATTTTGCCTGCGTTGTTAAATCCTCAGTCTTATTTGAATGCTTTATTATGATTTGATTATGGTTCAGATTTGAAATGTTAAATTTATAAACTACAACGTTTCTAAACGCCAGAATCAATATCATAACTAAGGCGAAATTATTTCGCACAATGAATGAAAGAGTCTGTAAGCCGTTTGGCCTATTTTTGTTATTGCAGAAATGCTGTGATTTTAATATAGTGGTCCTCCCCTGTTGCCTTCTATGTATAGGGAGAAAAAGAAAGGCTTTTTTTTGTACAGTGGGTTAGTTATCTTCTGTAGATTTAGCCTCTTTCAGGGTTGGAATTGCTGCTCTTTAAGCATACAGCTAAAGGAATAGGATCATGCGGGTTTGTAATCCAAGAAGAGTCTCTCAATGCGAGTTATTTTTAGTTTTCGCTCGCATTCGGCTTCTTGGAGTTTTTTGTAATATCTCAGTGCGTTTGATTTATGTGGCTTATATTTCAGCAAATGTTTTCCTCACAACAACAACAACAGAAAAGGAAAACAAAAAATAGAGCGACGAGATCCTCGACTGATGCCGTCTTCTCCAGTATCACAGATATAGGAAAGATCTCTTGGCACAGTGTTATCAGTGATTTGCCTTGTTTTGTGTCCGTGTCCGCAGGGTACAGTTAGAGTTCTTCCTGGTTTCATAACAAACGGAAGATATCCTTGGGAGCCTATCCTTGTGTTATTGTCTAAGCGAAAGCCACGTGTTTATCAGCATCTACATTAAATACGCCATTGGGTTGTGTTGATGTCTACTGCGAGGTGTTTATTGACACAGACCATTGATCTTAGACAGACTCAGCAGTCGCGTCTCTGTTAAACAAGTCAGCGGTTACGTCTTTCAGGAGGCCATCTGTTGCCCCCGTTTTGGGTTGAGGGCACTGCCTTCTGTTTCGGCCACACTGAGTCCTTTTACTGTTTGGGAAACATGGCCTTTGATCAGTTCTTCCCATCAAAGTTAGAGCAAGTAAAAACGTTTGTTCGTTAATGATGCCGGTGTTCTTTGAGGAGCTCGCGTTTGGTTGCAACTCACCACAATTATGCCCAAAAAAAGCATGTTTTTGTTGTGTGGTTAAGGGGACACCACTTTAACCAGTTTTTAAACTGAGTTTTACCATTTTTTTTAATTAATTCAGCTGATATCTGGGTCTTGCGGGCACTCTTTTAGCTTAGCTTAGCATATATAA
>CAIGQW010052273.1:881726-892417 GCA_903798125.1 Danio choprae | reverse complement strand
GCAGAACTTTCAGAATCAAAAAATATACACCGGCGAATAAAAGGAATACCTGTGAGTGCATTGATCTCTTAAACAAACATGATTACCTTTAATTCACAACCTTTGCATTCATTTGGTTTTGTTTTTGCCGACAGACATTGACTTGCACTTTATCAAATCACCAAATACCGCAGTTTCAGCCAAAAGCGTGTTTGATTTTCTACTGAAGATGAAGAAAAGCAGAGTAAATTAAAAGCAAAGTGTAATTTGGGGCCAAATCGGGCATTTCAAATGGTAGTTTTCATTATAATTGAGATTTTGATATATGCAGTTCATATATTAGAGCTGCATGATATTGGAAAAATCCAGCACCGCGATATTTAGTTTCTCTGCGATATACATTGCGATATGAATACAGTTTCACCAGGTGACTTGAATAGCTCTATTTGGAAGTAATTCATTCATTTAGACTGATTGGGGATGATTCTGTAGGGGAGTGAATCGTGCATCAAATATAATAACTAAATTACAAAGCATAGATAAATGCAATGGAGAAAAGTGAAACGTATGGCTTTCTAGGGGAGTCTAACGGTATTCAGTAAATCAAATGTAAAACAACACTATATAGTCTTCACATGTAGGAATAATTTAATAAAATTGGACCATTGAAATTACAAATGGTGCAATGTTTTAAGCTCTCTTGGGAAACTCACAGGCCTCAAGAAACACCGGCAAATGATGCTCCATTTTAGTTCGACTCTACAAAAATACAACTGTGGCTCTAGGTCAGCTAGAATCCCAAAATATAAACAGCACGGTGGCGCAGTGGGTAGCACGATCACCTCACAGCAAGAAGGTCGCTGGTTCGAGCCTCGGCTGGGTCAGTTGGCGTTTCTGTGTGGAGTTTGCATGTTCTCCCTGTGTTGGCGTGGGTTTCCTCCGGGTGCTCCGGTTTCCCCCACAGTCCAAAGACATGCGCTATAGGTGAATTGGGTAAGCTAAATTGTCCGTAGTCTATGAGTGTGAATGGGTGTGTGTGGATGTTTCCCAGTGATGGGTTGCAGCTGGAAGGGCATCCGCTGCGTAAAGCATATGCTGGATAAGTTGGCGGTTCATTCCGCTGTGGCGACCCCAGATTAATAAAGGGACTAAGCCGAAATGAAAATGAATGAATGAATAAACTCAACACTGAAAATCCTATTGCGGATGCACACATTGCGATATCGATGCTGAAACGATATATTGTGCAGCCCTAATATATATATTCATTCATTTTCTACCGCTTTTCCGGGGCCGGGTTGCGGGGGCAGCAGTCTTAGGAGAGAAACCCAGACTTCCCTCTCCCCAGACACTTCCTCCAGCTCCTCCGGGGGGATCCCGAGGCGTTCCCAGGCCAGCCGAGAGACATAGTCTCTCCAGCGTGTCCTGGGTCTTCCCCGAGGCCTCTTCCGGGTGGGACATGCCTGAAACGCCTCCCTAGGTAGGCGTCCATGAGGCATCCAAAACAGATGCCCGAGCCACCTCAGCTGATTTCTCTCGGATGTATATATTCTGAATTAGTATTTTTTTTAAATAAAGCAAAGCATTTATTAAAATGATCTGATTTGGCCCTAAATTTAGCAATATTTATTTAGGATTCTTCTTGAAATAAAGGAGGTGAAACACCATTTTGCTTCTCCAGTCAGTCGTTCTCCTTTGCCAGGAATACGTTAGATCAGCTGCCGTCAAGGAAAATGCTTAATAATGTCTTTCTGTGGCCTTTTTCCTGCGTTTCTGTGCATCACGGCACGTTATTCATACGTTTATGTAGCGATGAGCGTCTCTCAGTAAAGCGACTGCTTTCTCATCAGCACAACTCTGAATAAACATTTTTTAGGTGGAAAAACCAAAGATGCAGATCACAAAATGGCCGCCGTTCGCCAAACGTCGAGTCTGCTGCTTTAGTTCTCGTCTTTTCTTCCTTTCTCACTTTTGACTAAAAGCAATGGCGTGCAGTCGTTCCCATCCATTACTTTTCTCATCGTTGTTGTACGGAGAATATTATTACACGTATTCATATGTTGTTTGCTTTGACTAACCCCGAGCTGAGGATGAATTTAATCATGGTATTGTTTTAAATATGATTATTTCTTTACATGACGTGTCTAGATTTTTATTGTTTTCAATGTCAAATCAAATCAAGTCAGCCTTACATTTATTTACACCATTTCAGCCTGCAGAAAACATTATTTTCATCCTTAACTGGAATATCAGCCAATAAATAATAAGGTACGAGAGGGGGGAAATGGTCAGTATATATATATATTTTTTTTTATTTTGTTTGTTTGTGTACATTAATTTTATTTCTGTTTGTTTTTAAAGTTCTAACAATGTAACAAGACGAGCCGAGTTGGACGAAAGATTGCCGTTGATTATTAAAGCAATGCATTTCATTGATGGTGCTGAGGTTGACCTTGGGTCCAGGTGTTGCAGGCGACTGTGATCTGTGCTGAGCGCGACGCCTCTTTGAGTTTTGATGATGCGACGGAAGTGCAACCGAGAAAACGCCAACGTTAAAAAGAAAAACACTTTACTCATTCTCTTTCATGTTGAGCAGCGTTGGTTAATTTCTGCCACCAGACACTGTATGTTTGAATCTTGTATTAAAAAGTGTTCTCACCGGGAATGTGTGTGGGTTCTTTGACAAAACGGACTGGATCGGATGTTCATGTAAAGCCTTGAAATGCTGTCGGTCATGATTTGGGATTGATGTTATGTTCATTCATTCATTCATTTTCTTTTCGGCTTAGTCCCTTTATTAATCTGGGGTCGCCACAGCGGAATGAACCGCCAACTTATCCAGTTTTACGCAGCGGATGCCCTTCAAGCTGCAACCCATCACTGGGAAACATCCATACACACTCATTCACACACACTCCGGACAATTTTAGCTTACCCAATTCCCCTATAGCGCATGTCTTTGGACTTGTGGGGGAAACCGGAGCACCCGGAGGAAACCCACGCCAACACGGAGAGAACATGCAAACTCCACACAGAAACGCCAACTGACCCAGCCGAGGCTCGAACCAGCGACTTTCTTGCTGTGAGGCGATTGTGCTACCCACTGCGCCACCGTGCAGCCCCCTGTTATGTTCAGGGTTACATTAACCCATTAGCCAGCACTCATTTTTGGGGATTTACACCTACCTAAAATTAAATAGTAAGAGTTCTTGACCCAAATGAGCTACAAACAAAAATGAGGTATCATTGGAAAGAAGACCCTTTGAGCTGTCCTATGGGGTCATGCTCAAAAATATAAAGTTATGCATTATGAAGTAATGACAGAGAAAACTAATTCCATATACAAACACATGATATCATGTAGTCATGTAGATGAAATATGCCTTGAAACCCGAGTGTCTCATGACTTTATATATCAAAAGAAGTTTTCCGAGGCTATATCGGTGACCGTCCAAGGCACTCTCTCAAAAATGACCTTCCCAAACTAAAACAGCACCAATTGCTGAATAATTTGGTCTACATTCACAGTTCATGTATCTGTGGAAAGAAGACACTTTGCTATCCATCATCTAGAGCAGGGGTGCCCAAACTTTTTCATAGGAAGAGCCAAATATCATTGAGAGCCGTGGGCCAAAGATAAATATACCAAACTACTTTACGTTAAAGTTGCCATGTGTAAATGACTAATCTATTTAATAATATTTCAAATAACTTTTAAATTAGAACGTATTGCAATAAAAACATAAACAATCACATTTATCACACAGTGGAGTTCAGTGCTGAATACACTCGTCAAGCAGAATCTGCCTTTACCGAAGTCTCTGCATTGTCCTCTATCCATCAGGTGACGGTACACTTTAATCTAAATTACAGCATTTAAATTGAAACATGTAATTTCAGCTCCTTTTTTTTGTAGCTTAACATTAAAACAAATCAAAGGTTACATTAATGTTTAAATAACAATCTCTAAAGCAAACCCATCATCCTCCCTTTATTCTCAGATGGGATGGTGGGCCACATCAAAGGTTACCATAGGCCAACTATATAAGTATATATATATAACACAGGCCGGCAGCTAGCTCTCTGCAACTCTCACAGACTTTATTAATCTGGGGTCGCCACAGCGGAATGAACCACCAACTTATCCAGTTTTACGCTGCGGATGCCCTTCCAGCTGCAACCCATCTCTGGGAAACATCCATACACACTCATTCACACACATACACTACGGACAATTTAGCTTACCCAATTCACCTATACCGCATGTCTTTGGACTTGTGGGGGAAACCGGAGCACCCGGAGGAAACCCACGCCAACACGGGGAGAACATGCAAACTCCACACAGAAACGCCAACTGACCCAGCCGAGGCTCGAACCAGCGACCTTCTTGCTGTGAGGCGAACGTGCTACCCACTGCGCCACCGTGAGGCCCACTGTTCTAATTTATGTGTAAATAAATTAATTATATGCATTAAATCTGTTTTGCATTAAATCTGCATTATATGCATTAAATCTGTAAATCTGCACTATACTGCGTAGTGTATGTGTGTGAATGAGTGTGTATGGATGTTTCCCAGAGATGGGTTGCAGCTGGAAGGGCATCCGCTGCGTAAAACATATGCTGGATAAGTTGGCGGTTCATTCCACTGTGGCGACCCCAGATTAATAAAGGGACTAAGCCGAAATGAAAATGAATGAATGAATATATTTTGACGAATGTTTTTAAGATGTGGCCGAACGAGCCTTCAATGAAGCGACACAAATCCCTAAGATTAGATTCATAAAACAAACCTGAATGTGAACGAATTATTCAAGTCTTTTTTGGTTTTGTTTTCTTAACCTCACATCGGTAGTAATATTACCAGTTTACCCTCCTGAATCAGAACCATTTCATTTTATTCCTGAATTGGCGCATATCTTTACATTTGATTTCAGGAATTTCCCACTCGTCTTTTGGTTATATATGTTTATATACACACAGTTGAAGTCAAATTTATTCGCCCTCCTGTGAAATTAGTTTTCTTTTTCTCCAATATTTCCCAGATGATGTTGAACAGATTCAGGAGTTTCTCCCAGTATTTCCTATAATGTTTGTTCTTCTGGAGAAATCTTATTAGTTTTATTTCGGCTGGAATAAAAGCAGTTCTTCATTTTTTTTAAACAATTTTAAGGTCAATATTATTCACCCCCTTCAGCAATATTAGTGTTTTGATCGTCTCCATTGTTATACAATGACTTGCCTAATTACCCTAACTCACTTAGTTGACTCAGTTAAGCCTTTAAATTGCTCTTTAAGCTGAATACTAGTGTATTAATAAAACATTCAGTAAAATATTATGTACTGTCATCATGGCAGAGATAAAAGAAATGAGTTATTAAAAATATTATGTTTAGAAATGTGTTGAAAAGGGCCTCAGAGTGGCGCAGTGGGTATCACGATCGCCTCACAGCAAGAAGGTCGCTGGTTCGAGCCTCGGCTGGGTCAGTAGGCGTTTCTGTGTGGAGTTTGCATGTTCTCCCCGTGTTGGCGTGGGTTTCCTCCGGGTGCTCCGGTTTCCCCTACAGGTCCAAAGACATGCGGTACAGGTGAATTGGGAAAGCTAAATTGTCCATAGTGGATGAGTGTGAATGAGTGTGTATGGATGTTTCCCAGTGATGGGTTGCAGCTGGAAGGGCATCCGCTGCGTAAAACATATGCTGGATAAGTTGGCGGTTCATTCCGCTGTGGCGACCCCAGATTAATAAAGGGACTAAGCTGAAAAGAAAATGAATGAGTATACAGGGGGGTAATAATTCAGGGGGTCTAATAATTCTGACTTCTGACTGTATTTGTACTTTAAAGGATCGTCCTCCTCTGTAAGACCCTCATTACCATCAAAGAGCAGAAACCCTCCAGCAACTGACCTTTCGGCTGAAGCGCCTCCACAAATAAAAACCCTGTCGTTTGGTGAGGATCTGAAGCGGCCGTTAAACCCCCTCCCGACAGCCGCAGATCAAGAAGAAAAGCCCGCGTTTGTCTTTTCATTTAGTGCTCATCCATCACAAACAAGATTCATCTGCTCCTCCAGATAAATTATACACGCCATACCTGTTTCTTTCCCTTTGTCTTCATTTAGCGGGAGGAGCGGATCGCAGACTCGTGTCTCTTGTCTGACAAATTGAGAAGGTAAAGATGAAAGACGGCGGATCTGTTTCCCGTGCTTGATGAATCTGCCTTTATTTAGCTGCTTTCCCTCGAAGACTGTCTGGAGAAACTTTGTCTACTACACAATTATTTTCAATGTGAATCAGCTGTGTTTTAATTGCTTATTTATTTTTATTTTCCCTCCAAGTTTTCATGGTTGATGTTGTATTTATAATTTCATTTGTACCAACAGGGCCTCACGGTGCGGTACAGGTGAATTGGGTAAGCTAAATTGTCCGTAGTGTATGTGAGTGTGAATGAGTGCGTGTGGATGTTTCCCAGTGATGGGTTGCAGCTGGAAGGGCATCCGCTGCGTAAAACATATGCTGGATAAGTTGGCGGTTCATTCCGCTGTGGTGACCCTAGATTAATAAAGGGACTAAGCCGAAATGAAAATGATTGAATGAATTCGTACCAACAATCAGGGAAACCGGGTCATAATACAATCCAAATAATCACATTAAACTCTTAGTAATAGAGGTACAAAAACTGTTACTGGGGCGCTACCTTAAAGGTACATATCAATACCCAAATATTACAAAGGTACAACCCCAAATCAGAAACCACAGCAAGAAGGTCGCTGGTTCGAGCCTCGGCTGGGTCAGTTGGCGTTTCTGTGTGGAGTTTGCATGTTCTCCCTGTGTTGGCGTGGGTTTCCTCCGGGTGCTCCGGTTTCCCCCACAAGTCCAAAGACATGCGCTATAGGTGAATTGGGTAAGCTAAATTGTCCGTAGTGAATGAGTGTGTGAATGGGTGTGTGTGGATGTTTCCACACCGCTGTGTAAAACATATGCTGGATAAGTTGGCGGTTCATTCCGCTGTGGTGACCCCAGATTAATAAAGGGACTAAGCCGGAATGAAAATGAATGAATGAATAGTTAAATAATGATGTGATGTGACACCGGTGATGTCAACAGATGATTATCATTATGATTTGGTACAAAAGCAGCATCCAGGTCTAGTCCTTCAGGAGCAAAGATGGGCCGAGGATCGCCAGTTTGTCAACAAATACATGAGAAAATGATTGATATGTATATATATATATATATATATATAAAATCAGTATTTCAGGTATTTAATTTTTTAGGGCCTCACGGTGGCGCAGTGGGTAGCACGTTCGCCTCACAGCAAGAAGGTCGCTGGTTTGAGCCTCGGCTGGGTCAGTTGGTGTTTCTGTGTGGAGTTTGCATGTTCTCCCTGTGTTGGCGTGGGTTTCCTCCGGGTGCTCCGGTTTCCCCCACAAGTCCAAACACATGCAGTATAGGTGAATTGGGTAAGCTAAATTGTCTGTAGTGTATGAGTGTGATTGGCTGTGTATGGATGTTTCCCAGAGATGGGTTGCAGCTGGAAGGGCATCCACTGCGTAAAACATATGCTGGATAAGTTGGCGGTTCATTCCGCTGTGGCGACCCCAGATTAATAAAGGGACTAAGCCGAAATGAAAATGAATGAATGAATAATTTTTTAGGAGAAATAGATGCCGTGTGCTCTGGACCAAAGAAGAAAAAAGATCATCCAGACTGTTACCAGCAACAAGTCCAAAAGCCAGGGTCTGTCATGGTATTGGGTTGGTGTCAGTGCCCTTGACAAAGGTAACTTGCACTTCTGTGATGCACCATTAATGCTAAAAGGTATATCAAGATTTAGGAGCACAATAAGCTGCCTTCTTTTCCAGCGACGCCCATGCAGACAAGACAATGCAAAACCACATTCTGCACACATTACAAGTAATGGCTGCGGAAGAAGAGGATACAGTTACTGGACTGGCCTGGCCTGCCTGCAGTCGCGACCTGTCTCCAATTGAGAATGTGTGGTGAATTTTGAAGTGCGAAATGTGAGATGGAAGACCCCGTATTTAAGACTTGTTTGCAGGAAGAATGGGACAACATTACACCTGAAACGTCTTGTAAGTGTTGTGAACAGGCAACATTACAAAGTGGTAAATGCTTTACCGCTCCAGCTTGTTCTGAAATGTGTTGCAAGAACCAAATTGGAAATATGTGTTTATTAAAAAAAACTAATAGATCATGAGGAACACATTCAATAATGTTTGCTGTATTGTCTGCAAGGAAATACACGTCAACGTAAATTTAGAAATCACTGCTTTCTTTTTTTATTTGGGTTTTCCATACTGCCCCAACCTTTTCTGACTTGGGGTTGTGTGTATAAATATATATATATATTAAGTTTAAAGTGAACAGTTTTGGGGGAAACATTATGGTAATGACAATAATGGGAAGAAAAAGAAAAAGTCCTTGTATAAACTTCCTA
Organism: Danio choprae; assembly: GCA_903798125.1. Taxonomy (NCBI): domain Eukaryota; kingdom Metazoa; phylum Chordata; class Actinopteri; order Cypriniformes; family Danionidae; genus Danio; species Danio choprae. Next base: position 883,983 of record CAIGQW010052273.1, on the reverse strand, counting down.
TTGTGATGAAATCCAGTTGATTTGGACTAAGATCATTGTGCAAAATCAGTAGCCTTCGCCCAACTAATGTGTTAAATGAGGAGGCTATTATTACAACACCTTGTTCGTAAAAACAACATGTAAATTAATCCGTTTACTTTAATCTTAGGTTCATTTTAATATGCTTTATGGATGACTTGTGAATGTAACAACTCGTAGTGGTACATGATGAGACGGATTTATTGAACAAACACTTACAGGGTAAAGGCACTGGATACGACAGGACAACGACGCTGAGACAATACAATACCGGACAACGAAGGACACAAACAGAAGGGTATAAATACACAGGGGTGATGATTAACTAAGGAGACACAGGGGATGAACACAGGTGAAATAAATAAACACTGATGATGGCGGGAAAAGGACAAAGGGAGCACATGATCACAACAAAAAGCACATGGACATGACAGAACACACAGTGAATAAGGCCAACGTTTTGGAGGTTACACCAAGAGGCACATTGCATTTTTTTTCCCCCTCAGTGGTTGCAGATGACAAAAAATCCACTTTCTAAACGTTCAATAATTCAAGTGTTATAATATAATGTTTCTTCAATTCTCCAAACTCCTGCCGTTCAGCGGCGCTTTTCTTCTCCGTGTGGAGCGCGACGTTGAAGCCCTTGAAGTTTCCAATGTCGCACTTTTACAAAGTGCAGTTTTAGTACGTATGAAGATTAAAGGAGTATTTCCTCTAAGGACGCCTCTTGTTAAAGCGTACAGATGGTTGTGTCTCCAAACTCTTGCGTTTACTTAACCATGGGCATTAGGATGGATGAGCCTCTCACTGTCTCCAGACACCGCAATCATATCCTGCAAACACAGACCGGACGCGCTCGGGTTGACTTTCTCTGCGGTCTTAACTATTTTTTGCTTTGCTCTGTTGAATTTTAACATGAGCATATGTCAGACTTGCCATATACAGGGAGCTTTACATTTCTTTGTACTGCTGAATTTAGCAAAATGTCTAGACCCGTTACGGTAATGATGACTTTGAGACACAATTAGTTACTCCTAAAATGGGCTCACACTTTACAATAAGGCTTCATTCGTTCATGTTAGTTTTTATTTACTAACATAAACTAATTATGATACTAATTACACACTTGTACGGCATTTATTAATCATAGTTCAACGTTTACTAATGCATTATTGCAAATGCATGCTTGTATTTGTCAGTTAATGCACCGTGAGTTAACGTGAAATGATATTTAACATGAACAAATACTGTAATAAATGTACCGTCCATTGTATGTTCATGCTAGTAAATGCGTTATACCTTATTAATTGTTTTTAAATGAAACAGTATTATTGATTTATGTATTTCATGGAGGAAGTCTTGTTGTATTATTAAGACTAGGAATTTCACCCTCAAATTCTCATTACCGGGCATCACGGTGGTGCAGTGGGTAGCACAATCACCTCACAGCAAGAAGGTCGCTGGTTCGAGCCTCGGCTGGGTCAGTTGGCGTTTCTGTATGGAGTTTGCATGTTCTCCCCGTGTTGGCGTGGGTTTCCTCCGGGTGCTCCGGTTTCCCCCACAAGTCCAAAGACATGCGGTATAGGTGAATTGGGTAAGCTAAATTGTTCGTAGTGTGTGAAGGAGTGTGTGTGGATGTTTCCCAGTGATGGGTTGCGGCTGGAAGGGCATCCGCTGCGTAAAACATATGCTGAATAAGTTGGCGGTTCATTCCGCTGTGGCGACCCCAGAATAATAAAGGGACTAAGCCGAAAAGAAAATGAATGAATTCTCATTACCGTAATGCTAAAATATAAACATCAATATTAATTATTTATTCATTTTATGGAGGAAGCATCATTAAGACTTGCATGAGTAGGAATTTCTCTGGTTCATCTGAGAGCATTGCGGCACCATGCATGCATACACAGTAGCAATTATCATTACCGTAATGCAAAATATATATATATATAATTAATTATTAAGCATTGTGGTATCAGTTATGCCACTTAATGCAGATTTATGTACCAAAAATAAGTATAAATTGTACATAAAATATAGTTTAATAAGTGTTAACAAGTGAACAGCTTGGGGGGAAACATTATGGTAATGACAATCATGAAAATAGAGCAAAAAGAGGAGGTCCTAATAAAAATGACCTATAATAATAAAATACAATTGATTTGTTTATTAATATAACTTTTATGAGAGTAATCCATCCATCCATCCATCCATCCATCCATCCAACCATCCATCCATC
>CAIGQW010052273.1:865187-881716 GCA_903798125.1 Danio choprae | reverse complement strand
CCATCCATCCATCCATCCATCCATCCATCCATCCATCCATCCATCCAACCATCCATCGTCAAATTTGCTATATACAGTGAATAGAGCAAATCTCACACAAAAAAGGCTTATTTTTATAGCTCAACATATTTGTATTTATTATCTACAGCACTGTTCTAGGACCATCATTTAGTGCCATTTTACCTCTCTGTTTCAGGCCCATTTTACCCCCACATTGTCATTACCGCAATGTTTTTAAAATGTTTTTCTTTAACGTGTCTTCAACGTGATGTAGATAAATCTGCATAAAATAAACAACTTGCTACTGTTTTTGCATTATGTTGATTGTAACAACTCGTGGGTGGATGACAGGATGACACGGGAACACGGAATATAAGACGGATTTATTAAGCAAAACACTTACTGAGTACAAACTGGATACATGGAACAGGCAGACGCGACAACGACGCTGAGACAATACAATACCGGACAACGAAGGACACAGACAGAAGGGTATGAATACAAGGGGAGATGATTACACAGATGAGACACAGGGATGAACACAGGTGGGATGAATTAACACTGACGGTGGCGGGAAAGACAGGACAAAGGGAGCACATGACGAAAACAACAGATGACATGGACAGAACACTGACATGAATGAGGCTTAATTCTCAATAAGTGTAATATTTGATTTATTTCTATGGTGAAATGACCCAGACATATTTATTTCTTGAATTTTTTTTCAGAGATCATATATATATATATATTCATTGCAATTAGGCACATTTTACTTCAAATTTGTCCTTATTATAATGGTTTTAAACATTTGATGTAGTGTGTCTTCAACGTGATATTAACGTTATATACTTACTACTGCTTTTTGCATTATGTTAATGAGGCTTAATTCTCATTAAGTTTAACATTTTATTTATTACTACGGTGAAATATGCCATATTTCTAGATTTTTTCCTCCCCGAGATCTTATATATTTATATATTTTCATTGCAATTAGGCACATTTTACTTCAGATTTGTCATTACCGCAATGTTTTTAAACGTTTCTTTAATGTGTCTTCAATGTGATGTAGATAAATCTGCATAAAATAAACAACTTGCTACTGTTTTCGCATTATGTTAATGAGGCTTAATTCTCAATAAGTGTAATATTTGATTTATTTCTATGGTGAAATATAACCCAGCCATATTTCTTGAAATGTTTTACGAGGCCTTGGGAATATATGTTCATTGCAATTAGGCACATTTTGCTTCAAATTTGTCATTATATAGATGTTAATTTTTTATTTATTTATTGTTATACATATTTCTTTGTACTTAAATCTGCATAATGTAACAAACAAATCCCTACACTGATGTTTAATGTCCTTTTAGTTGTTATGCATTATGGTAATGAGGCCTAATTCTCATTCATTGCAGTGCATTTCTTCCCGTATTGACAGATTTCGAAGTGAAATATGACCCAGCCATATTTATTGACAAGAGTTTATGAGATCTGAGGGAATAAAAAAGATGTGTATGGATGTTTCTCAGTGATGGGTTGCAGCTGGAAGAGCATCCGCTGCATAAAACATATGCTGGATAAGTTGGCGGTTCATTCCGCTGTGGCGACCCCAGATTAAAATGAATTAGCACTACAATACCACTTGCTTTTTTTATTATGAAACCAAAACTGATGAATATAGACCAAAAACTGGTAATAAATAATAATAAATCTAATATATCTGGTCTATAACATACGAAAACCAAACAATTCCCACTTTAAACACAGAGTATGAACGACGAGCCTGGTGAGAAAGGCAGAAGTGCTGTTTGTTTTCCTCCATTGTTCTCTGGTTCACGTGAGAGTATTGCGGCGCCACGCATGCAGCACACAGTGGCAATTCATCATCTCATACAGTATGTGCTTGATGGCGCATTGAAAGGCATGTGCTTTATGAACATCCAGCGGAGGAGCTTCCAGGACTAACAGCCAGGATTAATTCCCAGATCTGCTGAAATCTGGAGTTCAGCATCTGCACTGCTGGATCTATAATGAAGGAGAAGTGCAGGGAGCTCCACGTCACTGTGCTACAGCTCACTGAGATGCATTACAACGGTGTTGATTGTCAAAATGATTTTTAAAAATGCACAATACAAGCTTTTATTATTAATTTCAAAAGCACACTGCTTGCTTTAGTTTATATTAACACTATTAACACTATTTTTTTAATTGGTGCACTTAAAATATGATGATATTTTGATGTAGAATTTTAAGATATACTGACTATGCTAATTATTTTCCGCGTTGTCGCATGTTTTTAAACATCGGCATGTTTTGTTTTGTCCTTAATAATGCTATATCATCACTCCTGGTGTGCATTATTCTTGTAATGATTCAATGCAATAGTTTCTATAGAAAGTATTAATGTCATAGCAAGGAGAAGTTGATGGCAGCAAAATGTCTAGACCCGTTACGGTAATGATGATTTTGAAAGAAAAAAATTTAATTGTGGGCCTCACGGTGGCGCAGTGGGTAGCACGTTCGCCTCACAGCAAGAAGGTCGCTGGTTCGAGCCTCGGCTGGGTCAGTTGCCGTTTCTGTGTGGAGTTTGCATGTTCTCCCCGTGTTGGCGTGGGTTTCCTCCGGGTGCTCCGGTTTCCCCCACAAGTCCAAAGACATGCGCTATAGGTGAATTGGGTAAGCTAAAATTTTCTTTTCGGCTTAGTCCCTTTAATTATCTGGGGTCGCCACAGCAGAATGAACCGCCAACTTATCCAGCATATGTTTTACGCAGCGTATGCCCTTCCAGCTGCAACCCATCACTGGGAAACATCCACACACACTCATTCACACACATACACTACGGACAATTTAGCTTACCCAATTCACCTATACCGCATGTCTTTGGACTGTGGGGGAAACCGGAGCACCCGGAGGAAACCCACGCCAACACAGGGAAAACATGCAAACTCCGCACAGAAATGCCAACTGACCCAGCCGAGGCTCGAACCAGCGACCTTCTTGCTGTGAGGCGATCGTGCTACCCACTGCGCCACCGTGAGGCCCTCTTTCATTATTATTAATATATTTTTTGTCAGCTGCATTTTTGTTAAAGATTCACTTAAGATTCAAAGAAAGAGAGAAAAAAAGCAAGATTGTAAAGGGAACGATTCATTATGAGTGTGAAATATTCATGAAGTAAATCTATGCAAATTCTAATCAGACACGCACTGCGATGGGAGAGCTTATCTCAAGGACCAACGTAGACAGAAATTACCCGAATCTGCTGTCAGTGTAGAGCAGGCGTGCGACTCAAACCCACATATCGAGTCCAGGCCGTTTGCTTGCCGAACACGCTTTTTCTGTGCGGGACGTTTACTGTAACCGGTTCAGAGCACTGCTTCTACACCGTTTACCTCTTTGATACGTGAAATCTAAAAGACGACGGCTTCTTTAATCAGCCGCAACTGCTTTAAACTTTGCGTTCCCACTGTTACCTAAAGGGCTTTTCTGGAGAAAACGAAAAATGACAAGCAATTTCTCAGCGTCTGAGGAGAAAGCTTCATTTACTCACTCGGATTACAAGTCCTGAAGTGACAGACTCGCGAGGTCGGAGGACACCTGATATTTTTTTATGAGGCCGTGTGCTCCTCGGGGAGATTCATTAAAGAAGTAGTTGATAATATCTGGAGCTACGTCATTTTACAGTGAAAATGATGCCGAGATCTCTCACACACACACACACACACACCCAAAATTGTAGCTGACATCATTTATCACTACAACAAGGGGTCACAAGTTCAGAATCATAAAGATTGCTCATGTTTTTGATGGAAATCTCTCAAACTTCTGCCAGATATTGAATTTTTAGGTCTTACGAAGCTGTGAAGCTCTGATATTTATATTTGTATTTTCTGAACATTGTGCCAAAGGTCTCAATGTTATTAAAATGTGTGTAAAAATAATAATAATAATAATAATAATAATAATAATAATAATAATAATAATAATAATAATAATAATAATAATAATGCTCTAGTACCATAGTGCCACGTAAAAAATTCTGGTGCACAGTGCTCTGTAGCGTCGACCAGAAGGTAAAAGTTCACAGAGGCAGTGTGCTGGGTGTGAGGCCCTTATGCTCCAGCCCTTCTGCTCGCTCTGGATCAGTACAGTTCTTGGAGAGTAGGGAGGGTTGTACCAGTGATTCGCTCAGCAGTCCGAACTATTCGACGTAGTCTTCGGAGGTGGGATTGGGTAGCTGAGCTAAACCAGACAGTTATTGAAGTGCAGAGGACTGATTCAGTGATGGAGGTGTAGAACTGTTTCAGCAGCTCCTCTGGAAGGTTGAACTTCCTCAGCTGACGAAGGAAGTACAGCCTTTGTTGAGCTTTTTTGACAACGGAGTCAATGTGAGTGTCCCACTTCAGATCCTGAGAGATGGTGGTGCCCAGAAACCTGAATCACTCCACTGCTGCCACAGTGCTGCCCATGATGCTCAGTGGGGGGAGAGCAGGGGGGAGTTCTCCTGAAGTCCACTATCAACTATATAGAAGTTTTGACATTATTCTAACTATCTCCACTTGTGTTTAACAACAGAAAGATGATCAGACATTTAAAACAACATGATTGTAGGTGAACCTCAAGGAACTCGCCAAAATATCCCTTTAAGAATACGATTTTTACCGCAGATCATTATACCTGAAAAGAAAAAAAGGGTCAGCTTGGATGGACTTGAAGATAAAAGAGCAGAGGACATCAGATGAGTGTGTTGTTCTGCTGTTCTCACAAGCTCATTCAGATTCGTCCTCAGTAACCCAGGTGTCCCCTCTCGTTGCGCCGTTCCAGGAATGATGAAGCACTGGGCCTCAAGAGCTCCACGCAGGCTGTTGGCACAATCTATTATGCATGATGAGATTTGGCCTCTCTCAATCTCGCGCTCCCCCTCCCTCCCTCTCTTGTTGGCTAGATAGCTAGAACTCATTACTTTGTACTTGTTGAGTGGAAGCCGTTATTTCAGGCCCATTAGTTAGCCATAAGGGATTGTTATGTGACCACAGATGCACATTTTCTACATGCTAGCATGGAATCATTTTTTAATCTTCAGAAGCAAATGGAGGTTCGGGGCAAAGCGCCCCCGTTTTGTTGCTAGCGTGTGAGTCCATGTGTGCGCCGCAAGTGATTGAAATCTGCTCGTTTCCAAAAGAAAATTCAATGCGGACATTACAGGGACAGTGTGCTCAAAATTAAGAGTCCTTGTTGACTATTTCACTCTCATGTAAAACATGTCTGATCACCCATAATGAAAATGACCCCATAATGTATATGACTTTCTTCTGTCAGAAAAAAACACATGCATAATATATCAAATCAGAGGTCAGTCAAGAAGTTATCGAGAATACTTTTCAAAGTACTAAAGCCTGCTCGGCTAGACTACTCAACAGCTTCTTCCCACAGGCTGTTAGAGCCCTCAACTCCAGTCAACTTACCCCCCTCTGAAACCTCCCCTATGCATTCCTGAGTGTGTCCCATACAGGTGAGTGGGCTTAACAAACCACCTGTGGAAGGACACCCCCTCGTCTCTCTGACTCTTGCACCAGGTTGCACATCTGCACTATAGACACTTTCCTAATCACTCCATGTCTCCTGGAAACACTGTGCATTTTAAACTGTGCTTCATTCAGGTGAGTGGGCTTGACAAACCACCTGTAGAAACACTCTTCTCTCGTATGCACCTGACACTTTATCTAAACTCCACCTTACAAGGACTCAATGTTTACTATAAATGTACCACAGTCATGTTGCACTGCTTGCTTCAACCTTAAACACCTCCTGCACAATATTAGACCTTAAATACCTCTCTTGCACAATATCCTGCACAACATTGTTCAGTCTCATGGAAAAGTACTAGTATAGCCTGTTTTATGTGTATAGTTTAAGTATTTTATTCTGTTTTATAATATATGTTAGTTATTTTTTATTATAGCTCTTATGTCCAGTGTTGTGTTTGTATTGATGATTAATCCATGTAGCACCGCTGTCCTGCGAGACACGACATCTCGTTCCTCTGTATGTCCACACATGTAGCGCAATGATGAAGCACGACTTGAGACTTGAGAATGCGCATTCGGTGGGTGCCAGAAGTCAGTGATTTCAGATTATAATTAACAAGTTTGAAATAAACAAACACATCAATCCACCTTATAAAGATATGCATTAACCGTCTTGTGGCACATGAGCTAGTTTTATAATGAATTTATACGCTTTTACAAGTTTCAAATATGGCCACTACCCATCACCATAACACAGCACGGAAGAGTAAAGAAAATCATTTACACTGAGGATGTCTTGAAGGCGAGCAAATTATGGGGTACTTTTCTATTTCTTTAATAAAATTTGCCAATTTAATTATGTCAATATATCAAGTATGGCACGGAGCATGGAGTACCACAAGGCTAGATATTAGGACCTTTGCTTTTTTACCTTATATATGTGGTCTATGTATCTTCATTCATACATTCATTTTCTTTTCGGCTTAGTCCCTTTATTAATCTGGGGTCGCCACAGTGGAATGAACCGCCAACTTATCCAGCATATGTTTTACACAGCGGATGCCCTTCCAGCTGCAACCCATCTCTGGGAAACATCCATACACACCCATTCACACTCATTCACTACAGACAATTTAGCTTACCCAATTCACCTATACCGCATGTTTTTGGACTTGTGGGGGAAACCGGAGCACCCGGAGGAAACCCACGCCAACACGGGGAGAACATGCAAACTCCACACAGAAACGCCAACTGACCCAGCCGAGGCTCGAACCAGCGACCTTCTTGCTGTGAGGCGATTGTGCTACCTACTATATATCTTTTAATTTTAAAAATAAGTTTGTAAATTTTAGCAAAGTTATTATCTAAGAATAATAAATGTTTTATAAGCTTTTCGCAATAGTAATGTATAATAACTAATATAGTTAACTAAGATTAACAAATGAAACCTTATTGTCAAGTGTTGGCATATATTCTTTGTGTTATGACTTTTGTCAAAATAATTGGACCAATAGGGTCATTTACACAACATTTTCTGCCAAAAACGGGAACATTTTTATATGTTCTGCTTGTTCGTTTACAGAGCAGCATTGCTTTTGGGATGGAAAACATAAATATAAAAAGGTTTTGAAGAAGCAGTTGTCGTCATGTCTGTGTAAACACTGAAAAACAGGTATGTAAAAATAATGTCCTCTGTGTACATTACTGTCTCATGACAATACATTTTGTATCTAACCATAGCTTTTTATACAAATTGTGCAAATATTTGACATGATCATCATCATTTGGCTAGTTATGCTTCCTCATGATATACAGGTAACTAAAACTTGAAAAACACTAAACAATTGAACAGACAATTCATTCATTCATTCATTTTCATTTCGGCTTAGTCCCTTTATTAATCTGGGGTAAATCCCTTCCAGCTGCAACCCATCACTGGGAAACACCCATACACACCCATTCACACTCATTCACTAGGGACAATTTAGCCTACCCAATTCACCTGTACCGCATGTCTTTGGACTTGTGGGGGAAACCGGAGCACCCGGAGGAAACCCACGCCAACACGGGGAGAACATGCAAACTCCACACAGAAACACCAACTGACCCAGCCGAGGCTCGAACCAGCGATTTTCTTGCTGTGAGGCGAACGTGCTACCCACTGCGCCACTGTGAGGCCTTGAACAGACCAACAATACAATAATTTCCTGCCATTGTGCAACCAATCAAAATAGTCTAATCCAGCAAGTGTCATTTATGTACAAATCAGCTTCAGCCTCCAATGTGAATTTCACAGAAATGTTTTTTATTGGGTGGATTGGTAACGTAAATCTTACCAGTGGCGGGGAAAATTAATGCAGGCCTGATAACTGCATGATGGCCCTTCAGTGAGATCATTACTGTTAATGCCAGCTTTCTTACTCAGGCTGCTTGATGCGCATTATTGGATCATTGCAGTAGCCGACTGGATGACACTTCAGCAATCTTTTTCATTACCAGGTCACATAAATCCTTACATCCTCTTGTCACTCTCTCATAAAGCTCTCTAAATGTTATTTCCCCTCTAATGAGCTCTTTAGTATAAATACTGTGTTTTTGGGGGGGGGTTCTCGTGTAGTGGTGATTGAGCTGAGAATTACCATAAGTGGGTTTTGAGAAAATGGAAAGAAGGAAACTGACACAAATAATAAGCATAACAGTACATCTTGCTCTTGGTAAAATCATAATATGCTCATGTTAAGAATGGTGTACCACAAGGCTAAGTACTTGGACTTTTTCTTTTTTGCTATATTATCACCCATAATAACAGCACTCGTACGTACAGCCTCTTCACCCTTCTGTATTACTCCGCCTACATAGAGGGACAGCAGATCAATAAACTCACTACAGTTTGACAAATATTGCAGCTGTTGGACAACATAATGTACTTCTGAGGCTTTTTTAGGCGAGAATGTAGTTTTAGGCAACTACGCATCTTATTTATAAGGATAGCATCTAGTTTAAATATTTATAATTTTGGAGATTCAGCTTGTTCGTGGCCATCAGCCTGTCATACTGAGCAGAGCAAAGACGGTGGACGTTCCGCCACAAGATGGCGACAGAGACCGCATAATAAGTTCTTAGGAGAGAAAATCTCAGCGTAAATTTTAAACCACATCTTGGTTTTTTCGGGATTAAGTATTGTAATCTCCCATAATCCTAAAATGTGAGCAAAATCACCTGTTTTGTCATCATTTTAGACACTCAGGAGAATTATTCAAATACGGGGGGTTAAACACAATTGTTAAGCACTGAATGTCGGAGGTGGCATGAATGGAAATGCACATACTTCTCCTCGCCGTAGACATCTGCAAGTTGTTTGTAGCTCCAAGTATGATTAAATATCTAGTTGTCAGCATTGATGATGTATTATTTCCCCTCGCTTTTGTCGCCATACAAGAATGATCAATTTCCGCATCTTGTCTATAGTGCAATAAAAGAAAAGCTGTAATTCCACATCATCGTTTACGACTTTATTATCCAAGCTATTGATTCAATCCATGTGAAATGGGGTGCCAAAGTCTTACATTTCCACCATATGCTGGAAGCAAGGCTTGTGAACGATACGTGCCTGAATTACGACTGATAATGGATGGCTTGACATTTTGTTTTTCTAATGAAATCCTCCAAGCCTAATTTTGCACTTTCGCTGATGAAAACATGAGCCATTATAGAGTGATTTGCAGGATAATCATTTGGGAGCTATTTTTGCTATATTTTCTTTTTTCCCAGGTAAGGCATAATGGGATGTTTGTTTGTCAGTGATCGATGCACGTGTATCTGATTTGCAGTGTTGTGTTGTGGGACGGGCTGCCAGATGGATTGCGGGACTGTAAAATCACAAGTGGTTGTGCTATCAAACAAACGCTGATGTAATCGGACACGTGCACTGCAGAACACAACAAAAGTGTTCAGCTGCACACTGCTGCATTACAGCTCGTCTGGGACACTTCCAACTGCAACTTTGCTGCCATTATAGTATGTGTTTTCAAGTACTTCTAACCCACCTCAAAGATGGATGGGGTTTTAACTTGTACTGGGACATGTGATCAAAAGGTAATCTATGCGTTTCATAAGTGTCACAGGGAATAATGGGAAATGTAGTTTGTTTAAAATACCACTATTCTTCATAGCGGAAAATATGTACATTGTAAAGTTAAATATTTTATTATATATGTATATATATAAGGCCTCATGGTGGCGCAGTGGGTAGCACATTCACCTCACAGCAAGAAGGTCGCTGGTTCGAGCCTCGGCTGGGTCAGTTGGCATTTCTGTGTGGAGTTTGCATGTTCTCCCCGTGTTGGCGTGGGTTTCCTCCGGGTGCTCCGGTTTCCCCCACAAGTCCAAAGACATGTGCTATAGGGGAATTGGGTAAGCTAAATTGGCCGTAGTGTATGTGTGTGAATGAGTGTGTGTGAATGTTTCCCAGTGATGGGTTGCAGTGTTTTGACACCTCAAGCTTTTGATAAATAAAAATACATGAAAAAACAAGCAATAATAATCATTATTAATTTATGAATAATTATAATAATAATAATTTTTTATTTCCTGCGTTTCAAACACAAGTTTGGTATGGAGTGCCACAAAGCTCAGTTCTAAGACCTTCGCTATTTAAAAAATAAATAAATAAAAACGATTGGAGAATATCAGAAAACATGGAGCTTTCTGGAAGAAGAGAAATAGCCTTGAGTGTTTTGACCCAACCGGCAATTTTTTGATAAATATAAATACATAAAAAACAAGCAATAAATGATTGTTTCAAACACAAGTTTGTTATGGAGTGCCACAAAGCTCAGTACTAAGACCTTTGCTATTCATTCATTCATTTTCCTTGAGCTTAGTCCCTTTGTTCACCACAGCGAAATGAACAGCCAACTTATCCAGCATATGTTTTACACAGTGGATGCCCTTCCAGCTGCAACCCAGTACTGGGAAACATCCATACACATTCAATCACACTCATACACTACAGCCAATTTAGTTTATCCAATTCATAGCGCATGTCTGTGGACTGTGGGAGAAACCCACGCAAACACGGGGAGAACATGCAAACTCCACACAGAAATGCCAACTAGTCCAGCCGGGACTCAAACCAGCGACCTTCTTGCTGTCAGGCGACAGTGCTAACCACTGAACCACTTTTTTTTCCTCTTAAATTACTTATCTTGACCCCATTACTTCTTTTAATCCCAAATCTCCGATTTTTTTTTGTGAGCCTCATTCCCCCTCCCTAAAAAAAGAAGTCCTATCGGCATCATAGATGTTTATTATGACAGGAAGCTGGCAGATCCTGCAGGGTGAAAGAGCCATAAGAAGCATGACTCGTATTCAAACGCTGACAGCCATTGTCATCTCCCTCACTCTTCCTTCCACACTTTCTCCTCCCTTTCTCACACATTCCTTCTTTCGCACCCATTCGCTCGTTCTCTCCTCGAGTCTCAAAGTCATTACATCTTTTCAGCCCGTCTGAAGGGCAAACTCGTCATCAGTCACTCCTCATTCCCTCGTCCAGACTGGTCATTTGGAAGGAAGGACGTTTTTATTTTTTTTTTGTCTTCCTACAGGATGATCCATGCAAGGAAAGGTAGATTTCTCTCTGTGTTTGTGCTCCTGCTGCTCGCTTTGGGAGGAAAAAATCTGTCAGCCCTTCCGCTTATTTGACAGACAACATTTTTTGTGTCTTGACATCTGGTGTAGTTTTTTGGTGTAGGGAAACCTCCTTGTTTCACAGGAATAACTTGGTCTAATGTGGACACGACACTGACAATGAGGATTCAGAAATGGATCATTTTATTGTGTGTGGATCTAATTAAATGACTCATTTTGATTTGAGAAATAAAATAAATATATTTTACATTGTACTTATTGGTGTATGTTTTTCTTCTGACCACACCCCTCTTACAGTTCGTACAAAGAAAGCTCCGCCCACCACTGAATAATCACTTTCAGTTGGAAAGCATACTGAAATACTGTACGTTTCAGCAACATTTGTTTCACGCTGACTTTAAGGGCCCTATCATACACCCGGCGTGATTTGTTGCTATTTTCAGACCAGCGCAACTGTCATTACCCAGAATAGCAAAGTCGAGTAAAGGAGGTCGAGCCTTCTCATTTATGGCTCCTAAACTCAGGAATAGCCTTCCTGATAATGTCCGAGGCTCAGACACACTCTCTCAGTTTAAAACTAGATTAAAGACTTATCTTTTTAGTAAAGCATACACACAATGCATCGCATAACGGTATGGTGTATTAGTGTACTCCTCCTGTCTTAATACACCAGCCATTGTGTTAGAAACTCTCATATGCTTTACATATTTGTTATATAACTGCTATTTTCATCTATAACAATCCATTTTCTTTCTGGTTTAAATACACTATGAACAGCAGCTACGCTAAATATTTTCTTTATTCTCTATTTCCACCTGGGGATACTCATCCCGAGGTTCCTACAGATTTGCAGCGCCATTGACGCGATCCTAGACCTGTGAAGAGATGATCCAAAGGTGTCCTGGACCAGGCCGTATCCCGAGCTGATACCGTGGTGGCCATGGAGGAATGGAGTGCATGAGACTGATTCCTGAAAGGCTACAGGGACAAACAAGTCTATGCTTGATCCTGTGGGCCAGCCTGACCTCCCACCGGTGCCCTACCACACCTGCAGCTTCCACGATGGACGTCCAGCTTCTCCAGCCCCGGCGCCTAGACTGCAGCTCCACACAGGAAGTTTGGCCAGAAGAATAATGATCGTGCCCAACAGAGCCTGGTTTCTCTCAAGGTTTTTTTCCCTTCACTTCGTCAATTGGTGAAGTATTTTCCTCTCCACTGTTGCCACTGGCCTGCTCGGATCGGGACTTGTGGAGCTGCGCTTAGGTGGATTTGCTCTTCAGTATTGAACTTTCAGCAGTGAAACTTAAACCACACTGAACTGAACTGAACTGAACTGAACTGAACTGAACTAAACTCTGAAATCTGGACTTTACTAGAACATATTAAGCTGCTTTGACACAATCTACATTGTAAAAAGCGCTGTATAAATACACTTAAATTGAATTGAATTAAATTTTCACGTCTTGCACCACCTTGTTTAAATAGCAAATGCATTTGCGCCACTTTGTGGACTCTTGGGTGTGCTGGTCTGAAAAGGAGCTGTGTTAAGGCGCATTGCTGGCGTGTTGCTATTTTGAGGAACTGAAAACCGAGCATGTTAGTTATGCGCCAATGAAGTCCAAACGCTTACACATTGCTTAATACACACAGGATGTACAGTAATACACAAATATCTTTACATATAAAAAAAAGGTTTAAAATGTTACAAGAAATATATATATATATATATTCTACATTAAAAGCCACTGCCTCTGTGCCTTCTTCATGTCAGGGCTTTTTTCAGTTTATTCATGACAATTTGCATCTGTATAATGTTATTATTATTATTATTATTATTATTATTATTGTTATTATGGGCCTCACGGTGGCGCAGTGGGTAGCACGTTCGCCTCACAGCAAGAAGGTCGCTGGTTCGAGCCTCGACTGAGTCAGTTGGCATTTCTGTGTGGAGTTTGCATGTTCTCCTCATGTTGGCGTGGGTTTCCTCCGGGTGCTCCGGTTTCCCCCACAAGTCCAAAG
Organism: Danio choprae; assembly: GCA_903798125.1. Lineage (NCBI taxonomy): Eukaryota > Metazoa > Chordata > Actinopteri > Cypriniformes > Danionidae > Danio > Danio choprae. The sequence continues at coordinate 868,517 of CAIGQW010052273.1, read as the reverse complement.
ACATGCGCTATAGGGGAACTGGGTAAGCTAAATTGTCCGTAGTGTATGTGTGTGAATGGGTGTGTATGGATGTTTCCCAGAGATGGGTTGCAGCTGGAAGGGCATCCGCTGCATTAAACATATGCTGGATAAGTTGGCGGTTCATTCCGCTGTGGCGACCCCAGATTAATAAAGGGACTAAGCCGAAATGAAAATGAATGAATGAATGAATATTATTATTATATGCATATTTGTATTTGTTTTAATAAATTTGAAAGATTTGTCCACCTGTGGGGTTTTGGAGACGTATGCATCACCATATGGACCATAGGAATAGGACGTGTGTTTTCTGACCACACTTCGTTATTATTGTTCATTTATTCGTTTGCTGGAAATTAGGACTGAATTTAGAAACAGTCTTGAAGCAAATCTTTGCCCTTAACAAACTAAATGAAATGTGTGGGCTAATGGACGTCTTCAGTGGAGTGAGTGTCCACCGTTTCCTTACTCCACCGAAGAGTAAAGGAGTAAAGTAAAGAGTAAAAATAAAGTAAAGAGAAAGTAAAGGGGCCGAATGGAGGAGGCTGGTTCTTTATCCTCGCTGCAGATGCTCTGTTTAACTGTTTTCTCGCTAGTGAAGCTTCGGTTTTTACAAAGTCCGCCATGTAAATAGCAAATGCACCATGGCGCGACTGACTCTTAAAGGGAATGTGAGACGAGACTCTGATTGGTTTAATGCACGTTATGCTCAAATATAACTCAGCCATAACTTATTTAAGAGAATAAGCACAGCTCTGTTAGACCGTGCGCCAGGGCTCAGAGCGTATTTTTCTGTCCTAAAAATAGCAAAGGTGGATTCGGACAGGCCCTTAATGCTTTTGCGCCATGCGCTTTAGACTTTGCACTTAGATCGTTAAACTAGAGCCCTCAGAGTTTCTTGTGTCACGCTTTGTCAATTTTTATTTTTGACTTCAATTATAATATATGTGGGCCTCACGGTGGCGCAGTGGGTAGCACGTTTGCCTCACAGCAAGAAGGTCGCTGGTTCGAGCCTCGGCTGGGTCAGTTGGCGTTTCTGTGTGGAGTTTGCATGTTCTCCCCGTGTTGGCGTGGGTTTCCTCCGGGTGCTCCGGTTTCCCCCACAAGTCCAAAGACATGCGCTATAGGTGAATTGGCTAGGCTAAATTGTCCGTAGTGTATGTGTGTGAATGAGTGTGTGTGGATGTTTCCCAGAGATGGGTTGCAGCTGGAAGGGCATCCGCTGCGTAAAACATATGCTGGATAAGTTGGCGGTTCATTCCGCTGTGGCGACCCCAGATTAATAAAGGGACTAAGCCGAAATGAAAATGAATGAATGAATAATATATATTTTTTTAATGGTCATGTTCTTTCCAAATTATTTTTTTATCCTGTACCGAGTCATAAATGTCCACTTCAGCAGCTCTTACAGACACCAAACTACACAGATTTATTCAGATCTGTATTTGTTCTTTACAGAGGGATTTGTTCATATACTAAAGAATGCTGGGTTACACACAATTTGAGTTGGGGCAACATTTAAAAAAAATCTAAGTGTATTAAACAATTAAGTTGTCCCTCAACAAATGCTCAAGAGTTGTGTTGTTTCAGCTCATATTAAAAAAGTAGTTTGAACAAACAGGAGACATCATTTTTTGAGTGTACAGGATTTCTGAATTATGAATATTTTTGAATATTGAATATGTAAAAAAAAGTCGAGCTAGAAAGGTATTTAAATTAGTGCATATTTAACAATAGTATGCCTCATTTGCATATTTAAACATACCATTTAATATTTAAACTTGGTTGCTGCAACTTCTAAATAAATAAATAAATAAATAAATAAAAACAAACATAAATAAATAAACTAACAGACAGACAGACAAATAAATAAATAAATGAATGAATAAATAAATGCAAATAAAAAAAACAAACAAACAAATAAATAAACAAAATAAATGAATAAATAATTAAATAAATAAATAAATAAATAAAACAGACAGACAAATGAATAAATGAATAAATAAATGCAAATAAAACAAACAAACAAATAAATAAACTAAATAAATGAATAAATAAATAAAAACAAACATAAATAAATAAAAAAACAGACAGACAGACAGAGAGACAGACAAATAAATAAATAAATAAATGCAAATAAAACAAACAAACAAACAAATAAATAAACAAAATAAATAAATAAATAAATAAAATAAACAAAAAAACAAATAAAACAAAAACAATTAAATAAATTTATACAAAAACAAACAAATAAAGCAAATAAATAAATACAAAACAAATAAGTAAATGAATAAATAAATATATTAAACAAATAAATAGAAAAGTAAACAAATAAACAAACAAATAAGTAAATAAGTAAATAAATATTATCAACCGCTGTTTTATGGATGATAAAGCTTATGCAGATGCCGCTATTCATTTGAGTGTCATTTCAGGCTGAGAACAGCACAATTATCCATTTGACATTGTTTATGACGCCCACCTGGGTTTATAATCTGAGGATGAAGCCAAGAGAAAAGTGCTTCAGTTCTCCAGGTAAAGTGTTCTCAACTTTAATTAGATTTTGATTGTGCAACAATTGCATAAAATGACGCTGAATTCACAACTAGAGCAGCTCGACCTCAGCAGAACCAGCAGCCTAAAGACACAACTAGTCCAACAAAACCACCAGTTGATTAGCGAGTATGTGATTCAACTCAGGGCCTCACGGTGGCGCAGTGGGTAGCACGATCGCCTCACAGCAAGAAGGTCGCTGGTTTGAGCCTCGGCTGGATCAGTTGGCGTTTCTGTGTGGAGTTTGGATGTGTTGGCGTGGGTTTCCTCCGGGTGCTCCGGTTTCCCCCACAAGTCCAAACACATGCGCTATAGGGGAATTGGGTAAGCTAAATTGTCCGTAGTGTATGGGTGTGAATGGGTGTGTATGGATGTTTCCCAGTGATGGGTTGCAGCTGGAATGGCATCCGCTGCGTAAAACATATGCTGGATAAGTTGGCGGTTCATTCCGCTGTGGCGACCCCAGATTAATAAAGGGACTAAGCCGAAATGAAAATGAATGAATGATTCAATTCATTATTCCAAATATGAACATTAATTGAATTAGATTTTTTATTAATGCATTAAATGCTCATATCTATAAATAAAACATTAATATTTAACATGGCATAAATACTGAGTTTGTAATATTTTACAATTTGAATTATTTATTTTTTATTTAATATTTGCACATTTCCCAGAGATGGGTTGCAGCTGGAAGGGCATCCGCTGTGTAAAACATATGCTGGATAAGTTGGCGGTTCATTCCGCTGTGGCGAC
>CAIGQW010052273.1:831045-860187 GCA_903798125.1 Danio choprae | reverse complement strand
CCGGGTGCTCCGGTTTCCCCCACAAGTCCAAACACATGCGGTATAGGTGAATTGGGTAAGCTAAATTGTCCGTAGTGTGTGTGAATGAGTGTGTGTGGATGTTTCCCAGTGATGGGTTGCAGCTGGAAGGGCATCCGCTGTGTAAAACATATGCTGGATAAGTTGGCGGTTCATTCCGCTGTGGCGACCCCAGATTAATAAAGGGACTAAGCCGAAATGAAAATAAATGAATGAATGATATAACGAAGCAGCTTTTCGCTACTCCTTGACACCACTTTATATCTGTACATATGTTAATGTACATTTCCTCCAATCTGCTTCGGGTGCCATAAAACACTTTGCTGGATTCTTTATCAATCGCCTCATCTTGATTGTCAGCTTCCAGAAAGGGAGGGAATAATTGCTATCTGTGCTCCCAGTCAGAGCAGAACTAATTGGCACTGATGAGTTTGCAGAGCATCGTCAAAACATGACGTCAACGCACACATGGCTTTCTGGCTCTCAATGTGTCCACGCAGGCGGTGGAAGTTTCACAGGCTCGCTCAAGGCAAATTCTCCTACTTTGCTAATGCTAAGTTAGTCATTTAGGAGAAAGCTGTTTGTTAGCATTCCCATTCATCTCAGTAAGACTTGTTTTTGGAACAATGCTAAAAAGACTTTTTTGCTTTTATTAAGTAAGTCTAGGGCAGCACGGTGGCGCAGTGGGTAGCACAATCACCTCACAGCAAGAAGGTCGCTGGTTCGAGCCTTGGCTGGGTCAGTTGGCGTTTCTGTGTGGAGTTTGCATGTTCTCCCCGTGTTGGTGTGGGTTTCCTCCGGGTGCTCCGGTTTCCCCCACAAGTCCAAACACATGCGCTATAGGTGAATTGGGTAAGCTAAATTGTCCGTAGTGTATGAATGTGAATGGGTGAATGGGCATCCGCTGTGTAAAACATATGCTGGATAAGTTGGCGGTTCATTCCGCTGTGGCGACCCCAGATTAATAAAGGGACTAAGCCGAAATGAAAATGAATGAATGAGCAAGTCTACACTCAGAAAAATGACTTGTCAAATTAGTTTTTTTGGGACAACTTCATTGTTTTCTGTTCAGTCCACTTAAATTTGTGAAAACGAATGGTTACTTAATCCATGTGTGTTTGGACAACATAAAGGAATTAAGTTAAGTTAAAAAAAAGTTATTTATTTATTTATTTTTTTACAAATTTAAATAGATTAAACATAAAACAATTAAATTGTCCCCCCCAAAATCTGTGTGAAATGTGTTGTTTCAACTCATTTGGAGTAGTTTGGACGAACAACAAACGTATATATTTTACTTTATGAAGAGTAAAATATAAAATATCACTCTTTTTTTCACAAATGTTTTTTTGTAAATGAATTCTTCATGATTTATAAAATCATACAAACTGAGTAACCACCTTTTTCAAATTAACTCATGTATAAATAAATAAATGTATCCTATTTATACAAATATGCTAATATTCAGTATTTGAACACTCAAACTCCTTGTTTAAAATGAGTTGAAACAAGTTTTATGTTTTATGTTCAATCCACTTAAGTTTAGTTAGTAACTTTGTGTAGAGACTGCATGAATATTATTATTTGAGGTCTAAAAATGCTTAAGCTATATGAACAAACGTACATAATTTGTACAGTTGAACATACAGTATTCATTTTGTTTAAATTCATAAATATTTCTTTTGTTTAAATTCATAAATCTTTTCCTAATTTTTTTATTGTTATTATTAAAAAAATAATGAATAGTTTAGATCTCCACCCGCATACTATTGTCGGGTTGAACATATTTTTCTGACTGAAACCCTATTAATTCCTATGCATTTTGCATATATATTTTAAAATAGATTTCAGCCAGAAATATATATATATATATATATACAATATGGAATTTGAATATGAAAAATGTGATCGCTTCATTCCAGATGGCTCATGTCATTATGAATATATTCACATATTGAAATGCTCTCAAGTATGATGAGATAAAATTAAAATAGCCTTGAGTTTGTGTTGACTTTATGTCTTTCTATATTCATCATTCTCAAGCACTCATTCGCTGAACTGTCAAGGCTCTCTCTCTCTCTCTCTCTCTCTCAATTTCCGGTTTGAAATGGGAAAGGTGTTGCGGTGAGGGGAAATCTATGGACTTTTCTACTTTTTTTCACTTTTTCATTGAGTGATATTGAGTTATATATATATATATATTGTAGGCGTGAGGTTGAGGGTAAGTTTTGATTAACTTGCTGAGAAGTTATTTATCCGAGTGGCGAGTGCAGGGATGGCGTCGCACGTGGATGTGCGAGTGTCATCTCTGTCGCTCCGTCACGGTATTAGATGCATCGCTCAAGCTGGAGTAACCGTAGAGGATGTTTTGCTGGAAGTAGCTGAACGAGTTGGACACGACAGTATCGTTTCAGCGTCCAGGATGAACAAGGCCGTGGTAGTGTTTTTGAAGGAGGAGCAGCTGGTGAATCGGTTGGTAGAAAGCGGAATAGTGGTAAGTGGAGCTTTTATTATAGTTCAACCGTTAGTATCGCCAACTGTAAAGGTAACCATCTCAAATGTGCCACCTTTTATTCCTGATGAGGACATAAAGCGTGAGTTATCGAGATTTGGAAAGCTTGCAAGTGGAATCAAGATGATACCGCTTGGTTGTAAACATGAATTCCTGAAGCATGTTTTGTCTTTCAGGCGGCAGGTGTTTATGTTTTTAAATGAGCCGACGTTAAATGTGTCCTTCCGATGCGTGTATGAAGGTAAATCCTACATGCTATATGCGAGTACGGGCGAAATTAGATGTTTTGACTGCGGCTCAGTAGGACATGTCAGACTGTTATGCCCACATAGAGAAAATATAACGAGTGACAGAAGTCAGAATGATGCAGATAGTGTGATGCAAGAAGATGTGGTAGAAACGGGTGAGAATCAGAGCGATCGCGGGGAGGAAATTTCAGACAATGTAAATGTTGAGAGTGAGGTTAGGCCTGCTGTGGAGATATCCAGAGCGATAGAAAATGTTAACAGGGAAATAAAAGTGGTCCAAGAAAAGGTGTTGGTGGAAAATGTGGAAGAGGCAGAGCAGGTGGAAATCCCAGGGAATGACAAAGAAGTGACGTCAGTTAACACAGGAGAAGGTAGTGCTGGAGAAACAGTGACTTTACAGCATAAACAAACAGGAAGAATGGAGGATGTGGAAAGAGAGGAAAGATGTGATGATGATGATGCTTTGTCGGACATTTCAGATTTGTCAAATTTATCACAGATGGGTTGTGACGAGTCTTATTCATTAGAAGAAATTGATGAATTTTTGGATGAAACGTTTGGTAGAATAGTTGAGGTGAAGGATTACTTTGCAGATCTGAAGAAGTTTGAATGGTCTGTTTTGCATTGGATGAAGCAGGTTGGAGAAGACAAACTAAACAAGCAGAAAAGGTTTCGATTGAGAAAGTTTATTACGAGAATAAGGAAGGGGAAAGTTCCCAAAAAAAGGAAATTTAAATAATCTTGGCTTAGGATGAGTAAAACACTATGGGTGATTCTTTTCTTTTTTTCCTTACTATATATTCTTTCCCTTTTCTGGAATCCTGTTATGGAGGCTGTCAGAGTAGGATCCTTAAACATAAATGGGGGAAGAGATAGGGTTAAAAGAGAAATGGTTTCGGAATTTATAAAATTAAATGAAGTAAAAGTTGTTTTTTTACAAGAGACACATTCTGATAGTAATAATGAAGTGGATTGGTATAGATGGTGGGAAGGAGAATGTAGATTAAGTCATGGAACAAATTTTAGTATGGGTGTTGCAATTCTTTTCTCTAAATCATTAGATTTAAATATTTTAATGACAAAAGAGATAGAAAAAGGTCGAGTTTTATTGGTTCTGGCAGAAATTAGAAATGTTAATTTCCTTTTTGTTAATGTTTATGCCCCAAATATAGGATCAAATCGTGAAACAACATTTCAAAAATTAAATGATGCAATTAAAGAAATGGATGATGGTAATATATGTATTGTAATAGGAGGTGACTGGAACTGCACAACAAATTTTATATTGGATAGAAATGGAGAAGAGTCCCACTTAAAATCTAGTAAATTACTTCTTCACATTATGAATGGGTTGAGTTTAGTAGATGTATGGAGAAGTAGAAACAAGTCGGTGAAGCAATATACATGGGTAAAGATAGTAGATTCTTTTGTGACAGGAGCTAGATTGGATAGGATATACATAAGAAAATCAGAAATGAACAGAGTTATTAATGCTAATATTTTTCCAAATGCTTTTTCAGACCATCATATGGTGACTTTAGATTATAATATTGTAAAAAGTTCAAAGCCAAAGTTTTATTGGCATTTTAATGTAAAATTATTACAGGATAAAGAATTTTATGAACATTTTTGTGAGTTTTGGGAAATTTGGAGGCAAAGGAAGAATGATTTTGAAAATCAAATTCAATGGTGGGAAGTGGGAAAAGCACAGATTAAAGTTTTTTGTCAACAATTTTCCTATAATGCCACGTTTATTGTGAAAAACAATGTAAAGAATTTGGAGAATGAGATCAATGAACTGGAAAAAAGATTGGTTGAGGTTGATGATTGTGATTCTTTTAATGTTTTAAAAAGAAAAAGAACTGAATTGAAGTCACTATTGGAGGAAAGAGTTAAAGGTGCACTAGTGAGAGCCAGAATATCTGCAATTAAAGAAATGGATGCTCCAACTGCTTATTTTTTTGCACTTGAACGTAAAGAGTTTAAAAAAAAAATGTATGATTCATTTGAGAAGAAAAAATGGAACAATCACTTCAGACCCAGTGGAAATGAGAAAGATGGGTATTGAATTTTATAAAGAACTGTTTGGAAAAGTGGACTGTGATGATGGTTGTACAGACCTGTTGTTAAAAGATCTTCCTCAATTAAGACTTGAAGACAAGAAATCATTAGATTTAATGATTTCCTTTGATGAACTTTCGAAGGCTGTACAACAGCTTGCTATGGGAAAGTCACCAGGAGTGGACGGTTTACCGGCAGAATTTTATAAAGTTTTCTGGAGTGTTTTAGGAGAAGATTTGTATAAGGTATTTTGTGAATGTTTTAAAAAAGGTTGTTTACCAATTAGTTGTCAGAGGGCTGTGTTATCACTGCTACCAAAAAGTGGGGACCTTGGTTTGTTAAAGAACTGGCGTCCAGTATCTTTAATGTGTCTAGATTACAAAATATTATCTAAATGTTTAGCCAATAGGATAAAAAATGTTTTGCATAGTGTGGTGAAAAAAGAGCAAACTTACTGTATTCCGGGGCGTACAATACTAGACAACTTGTTTTTTATGAGGGATTCAATTGATGTGTCTATTAGAGATGAACTGGATGTAGGTTTTTTATCTATTGACCAAGAGAAGGCTTTTGACCGAGTGAGCCATGAGTATCTTTTTAATGTTTTAAAAGCTTTTGGGTTTGGAGATAATATAATTTATTGGATAAAACTGTTGTATGAAGGGGCAGTAGTTATGCTTAAGATAGGAGGAGGTTTGAGTTGTCCAGTACCTGTTGATAGAGGAATTCGGCAAGGTTGTCCTCTATCAGGCCAACTTTATAGTTTAGCCATAGAACCATTATTGTGTAAGCTAAGAAATGAGTTAAAAGGGTTAAAGATCCCAGGGGATAAGACAGGTTTAAGGTATTCTATCTCTGCTTATGCTGATGATGTAAATATTTTGATCACCTGTCAGAATGATGTAAAAATTGTGTGTGAAAAATTAAAACTGTATGAAAAATCTTCTACAGCTAAAGTAAATTGGTTAAAATGTGAAGGTTTTGTGACAGGTTCTTGGATTGAAACTGGACCACCTAAACTTCCTGAAGGTTTAAAATGGGGAAGGGAAGGAATCAAAGTGTTAGGGGTGTTTTTAGGGAAAGATCAGTATAAAGAAAAGAACTGGGATGGTACACTGGAAAAGGTTGTTGCCAAGTTGTCTAAATGGAACTGGCTATTACCCGAACTGTCCTATAGAGGCAGAGTATTAATTATTAATAATCTGACAGCCTCTATGTTATGGCATAGACTGAATGTACTTGAACCGCCGGAGGAATTGATTAAGAAAATTCAGAGGAAATTGGTGGATTTTTTCTGGTCTGGTCAAAAATGGATTCCTGGGCCTGCACTTTATCTACCGCTGTATGAAGGAGGACAAAGCTTGATCGATGTGCGAAGTCGCATAAATGCTTTCCGGTTACAAGCAGCAAAGAGACTGCTATATGAAGAGAATGCTGGATGGATTAGTATTGCATGTGCACTTTTACGGAAAACATCTGGATTATCCTATGATAAACAGCTTTTTTTATTGCAACTTGATGAACTGGATTTAACAGACTTGACATCTTTTTATAAATCAATGATCATTGCATGGAAAAACACATTTGTGATACATAGAGGAATTTTACAACCTGAAGAATGGATAATGGAGGAGCCATTGTTTCATAATCCATTGATAAAAACAAAGATTTTATCATCCAAATCTGTAAAAAGCCGCTTTGCAAAGGCTGGATTCACCAAGCTGGGGGATTTAAGAAGTGCTGGTGGCTGGAGAAAAGCAGAGGACTTACAAAGTGCTACTGGCATTCGATCTCTACGCTTTTTGAGAAAAATTATGGAGGAGGTGTGGACAGTGCTGCCAGGTGCATGTAGAGAGGCGCTGTCAAAGGAAGTGGATGGGGATTATAAATTTCCACCTATTAAAGTCTCTGCTGTTATTAATTATGGACATGAGGATGCTGGAGATTCAATTTTATCATTTAAGTATCCTAAGATGAGTGAGTTTGAAGACATTGGAAAGAAAGATCTATATGTAACATCTGTAAAAGTCACTCACCAGACCGAGTTAAGAGGAGTGAAGATTTGGAGGTGGTCGGATAAATTTGGAATAAACTTTAAAGCTAACTGGAGGGCTTTGTATAAGCAGCCCATTGAGAAGCGAACTGCAGATTTGCAATGGAGACTAATGTACGGGGCAATAGCTACAAACAGACACGTGGCACACCTTAATCCAGGGGTAGAAAAAGAGTGTTTGTTTTGTGGGGAGGAAGAAACAGTAAGTCATTTGTTTATTGATTGTTTTAGGTTAAAGGGACTTTTTAATTTTTTAACACAATGTTTCACAGAGTTTGGAGAGAGTTTTTCTTATCAATATTTTATAAGTGGCCCAAAATATAACTTTCAGGAAAGGAGGAAAAAATGTTTGCTGAATTTCATATTAGGGTCAGCTAAGTTGGCAATATGGAGAACCAGAAAAAACAAAAGGTTGGGTACAGGTTCAATAAATGCTGAAATGGTCATAAAGTGGATGATAAATGCCAGAATAAAGATTGAATATACATATTATAAACTAGTGAAGGATATTAAATGTTTTTCTGATATTTGGTCAGTAGGGGGTGTTCTTTGTACAATTGATGAAACTGAAATGTTGATTTTGAGTTTTTAAGAATATTTTAGGAGATAAAAGTGTATGATATGTGAGAATTGTTGAATGTCATGATTGTAAGAAGAAAAATGGTTTAATAAAGGTGTTGTTAAGCCTCTCTCTCGGTCTCTCTCGCTCTCTCTCTCTCTCTGTCTCTCTCTCTCTCTCTCTCTCTCTCTCTCTCTCTCTCTCTCTCTCTCTCCCTCTCTCTCTCTCTCTCTCTCTCTCTCTCTCTCTCTCTCTCTCTCTCTCTCTCTCTCTCTCTCTCTCTCTCTCTCTCTCTCTCTCTCTCTCTCTCTCTCTCTCTCGGTCTCTCTCGCTCTCTCTCTCTCTCTGTCTCTCTCTCTCTCTCTCTCTGTCTCTCTCTCTCTCTCTCTCTCTCTCTCTCTCTCTCTCTCTCTCTCTCTCTCTCTCTCTCCTATAGAATCAATGGATAGCAAATTTAACATAATCAGTCAAGCCAAAAAGCCCCCAAAATGACCCAGCAAGAGCTAGTAATGGAGAACAAACTGCAAAAACCAAATGCTCTCCAACAGCCCAACATTGTATTCAAAGATTAAAGTATTTAGGTTCTTATGAAGATTAAATGCTGAAAATGTGTACGTTTTATTGCAAAATATACGATCAAAAATGGTTACGGTAGATGATATGCAAATGTTAATTTAAAACTGATATTTAAACCACCAGGGGCCTCACGGTGGCGCAGTGGGTAGCACGTTCGCCTCACAGCAAGAAGGTCGCTGGTTCGAGCCTTGGGTGTGTCAGTTGGCGTTTCTATGTGGAGTTTGCATGTTCTCCCCGTGTTGGCGTGGGTTTCCTCCGGGTGCTCCGGTTTCCCCCACAAGTCCAAAGACATGCGCTATAGGGGAATTGGGTAAGCTAAATTGTCTGTAGTGTATGTGTGTGAATGAGTGTGTATGGATGTTTCCCAGTGATGGGTTGCAGCTGGAAGAGCATCCGCTGCGTAAAACATATGCAGGATAAGTTGGCGGTTCATTCCGCTGTGGCAACCCCAGATTAATAAAGGGACTAAGCCGAAAAGAAAATGAATGAATGATTATTGCTGTCTCCATAGACATCAACATGCATTTTACCAACCATAAATGTTGTTTTGCTAGTACTTGTGTGTCTTTATATACCTGAAAACTTAAAATAAATATTATTTGTTTGAAAACGCTGACAAATTGTGTCTTTCAGGTTCTCAAATACATGTACAAACTTGTATTTCATCATTTATTTTGCTTTATAATGATCATATTAAAGGGACTAAGCCGAAATGAAAATGAATGAATGAATGATCATATTATTTGATCTATGATGACTGTTTAGTGCGGCCATGCCAGTCTGCAGTAGAGAGATTGGAGAGCTGCTGGATTTACAACATGTTAATTCGTCAGCTTCTCCTGAAATTCATGAGAGTAAGTGGCTGTTTAACCGGGAAAGAAGTAAAGTAAACACTGTGGTAAGATAAAAAGTGTGCATCTGATGTGAATAAAGCATATGGTCAATATTGTGTTTAAAAATAACAACTATTATTGCCGTCTCCGTTGCATTCATTCATTCATTTTCATTTCGGCTTAGTCCCTTTATTAATCCGGGGTCGCCACAGCGGAATGAACCGCCAACTTATCCAGCATATGTTTTACGCAGCGGATGCCCTTCCAGCTGCAACCCAGCGTCCTTCTTGCTGTGAGGCGAACGTGCTACCCACTGCGCCACCGTGAGGCCCTGGTCTCCGTTGCAATAAGAGTGTATTTTACAAACCATAAATGTTATGTTTATGTTGTTAGTGTGTATTTAAACCTCAAATAAACATTGAATGTTTGATTGTTTATTGGTTTTACAAACCCTAAATGTTCGCTAGCTTGTATTGAAATGTCTGAAACCTAAAATTAACATTATTTGTTTGAAAACGTAGACAAATCATGCTTTTCTCAGGCTCAGCCATCACGGAAAAGCAGATTTGAATTTAGCAGCTGATCATGTGACGCACTAAACGCTCCAATCACATCGACGTAATCGTACGCGCCAAAGGGTTAAAGATTCTGAGATCTTGAAGGTCTAGATAATATGGGATAATAAACAAATAAAGATTGTTACAAGATGAAGTGTGAAGATTGTAGAACGAGCTTATACGGCTACAGCTAAACGACATTTTACATACAATAAAATAACATTGTGTTTCCAAAGCAAGTCTGACTGAATGATGCCTGAAGACACGGGGAGGGGAAGATGAAAAGATTTCATCAGCTTTCCCAAAGACGCTGACGTGACTTGAGGCCCAACTCGGTGCCTGCCCCAGCGTGGCGTCCTCATGGGAAGTGTGTCAAACAAAGCGTGCAGAATATGAAAGAACCTGGATCCCCTGATCTATCCAGCTACTCACTAGAGGGTCAAGATGAGTGGAATTCATTAGAAGACACATGCTGTGCTGTGCCGATGCTCTCCTGATGGGCTTTGCGTAAAAAAATCTAAACGAAAGACACCCTCACTCGCATTCCCTCAATAGTGACAGTGTCTTTTGTCATGTACGATACAACGGCGACCCATCAATCAAAATTGCTGCAGGTGCAAAGAGGGTCACTGTAAAATGAATGCGCTGACAAAAATGCTGAAGCAGACTGTTGCCATATACTTCAGGCCTTGTCACGCAATCCCGTGTGGGTTGCGGAGAAAAGCAGACGAACAAAAGGTTAATGCGCTAGATGTTTAAATATTAAACATGATTACGGCTGGGATGTCAGTTTAACGCTCATTAGCATGATGCAATAAGGTGCAGGGCAGGACGGCGAGAAGTTTCGGGGCAAATTAGAACTGATAAATATGGCAGAAAATTACCCTCTTCTTTTTGCCGAAGCCATGCTGGATGGATCCGGCTAATTGGCAAATTTATTTGCAGAGTCCGAATCCATTTCCACAACTTGGTTGGAGTTCAAGCGATCATTTGCTCTGGAAATTAAGCCCCGGGGAAAGGGTAAACATTAGCTATTAATGGCTGGAAGATACCACTGCTCCTGGACACAGCAGAAGATAGCAAATAGCCAGGGTTGGTTCCCTTACGAAAAATACCTTTTTCAAGTGTGCTGTTCTCTATACTTTCAGTCTAAGTTTTAAGTACTTTTCTTAAATGTACTTTTGGTACTTTTCAGAAATATATTTAAACATCGCACTGCATACTTGACAGAGAAGTCCTACCTAGCATATTTGCCCTATACACTGTAAAAAGCCATCACAACAAAAGCTTTTATGTTCATTCATTTTGATTTCGGCTTAGTCCCTTTATTAATCTGGGGTCGCCACAGCGGAATGAACCGCCAACCTATCCAGCACATGTTCCACGCAGCGGATGCCCTTCCAGCTGCAACCCATCTATGGGAAACATCCATACACACCTATTCACACTCATACACTACGGACAATTTAGCTTACCCAATTCACCTGTACCGCATGTGTTTGGACTGTGGGGGAAACCGGAGCACCCGGAGGAAACCCACGCCAACACGGGGAGAACATGCAAACTCCACACAGAAACGCCAACTGACCCAGCCGAGGCTCAAACCAGCGACCTTCTTGCTGTGAGGCGAATGTGCTATCCACTGCGCCACCGTGAGGCCCTACTACAAGTAAACTACTAGAAGTACAAATTTTAAAAGTACTAAATGTACAACTGTGTACTACTGTTACACTTATAGTACACTTAAAGGTGCACAAAAAGTTACCAAATGTAGGCCCAAGCAATATTCAAGTAGTACACTTACAAGTATACCACTAGCACATGCCTGTAGATCAGGGGTGTCCAAACTCGGTCCTGGAGGGCCGGTGTCCTGGAGAGTTTAGCTCCAACCCTAATCAAACACACCTGAACCAGCTAATTAAGCTCTTACTAGATGCACTAGAAACTTCCTGGCAGGTGTGTTGAGGCAAGTTGGCACTAAACTCAGCAGGACACCGGCCCTCCAGGACCGAGTTTGGACACCACTGCTGTAGTTGTTGCAATACTTACTTCATGAAATATACTTAAATATACACTTCTAAATTAAGTATAGGCCTCACAGTGGCGCAGTGGGTAGCACGTTCGCCTCACAGCAAGAAGGTCGCTGGTTCGAGCCTCGGCTGGGTCAGTTGGCATTTCTGTGCGGAGTTTGCATGTTTTCCCTGTGTTGGCGTGGGTTTCCTCCGGGTGCTCCGGTTTCCCCCACAAGTCCAAAGACATGCGGTACAGGTGAGTTGGGTAGACTAAATTGTCCGTAGTGTATGGGTGTGTATGGATGTTTCCCAGAGATGGGTTGCAGTTGGAAGGGCATCCGCTGCGTAAAACAGATGCTGGATAAGTTGGCGGTTCATTCCGCTGTGGCGACCCCAGATTAATAAAGGGACTAAGCCAAAATGAATGAATGAATGAATAAATTAAGTATACTACTTTTTTTGTTAGGGTTGTCTAACATCATCCTTCTTAGATGTTCAACCATTATTCAACCAGTAACCTACTCATTTTTTTCACATAGCACTTCTTCCCACTGAGCCACGTTGCAAGTCAGCCTTTTCTGCCATAATTCCACAATAAGAAAAGCAATCACATGTTCCAGCTTGTAGATTAGCATCTCATTAGCATAACAACATCGTCTAATGGTTTATTATACAACATAGCTGTAGAGGCATCTTCTTTCTCAGCTCATTCAACATTTATTATATTTGAGCTCAATGTGTTTTCCGGTACAGAAGGTCAAGTAGTGGTGCAAGGTTGTGGGTTTAATTCCCAGGGAAAACAAAAAACTGATAATGCTACTTATAATAGTAGGTGTGTTATTTGAATGCAATGCAAGTTGCTTTGGATAAACCTGGCTCAACAGGGACTTGAAGCATTCAAGGTACCGCGTTATCACAAAATAAACTAAACGCGTAGATTATTTCTCCTAGATTAAAAGTCCTTACTCCGACAACATGTTTCTAACGGAAGATTTTGTCTATAAAACCAATCAAGGGATCCCGGTTTGGTTGTCTAGCATGATCCTTTCACTTCTGGCTTGTGCTAAACATTCCCACATATTGGGTAATATTTTGTTGGGGTGTGAGTTTTTATTTTTATTAAACAGTCAAATCAGTTTTATTTGCATTACACTATGAACACATTTATATTTGTCCATATAAAACACAGGACGTAGCAGGCAGATACAAATAAGGTCCCGCTTTATTAAAAATATATCAGTATTTTAAGTATTCAGAGGCAGCTCGAGATATTTCTGGGAAGAATTGACACAATCGATGTCTCCACTCGCCAGACAGCTCAGATCTGGTCTGTCATAAATGTAAGTTTTGTCGAGGAAAGGCGTCTTAGATCAGTTTGGTTGATGCTATTGGTTCCCTCTGCATCTTGTGACCAATCGAGTCACAATATTGTGTTGGAGCATCTTTTTGAATCAGAGGATATTAGCTAGTGGGACCTGCATTGTTTTCAGCAAATAATATCTCATGAATTACTTCTTTGCATAAAGACTTTGTATGGCTTGGGTTTAGGCCCACCAAGGGGAGTTCCTCAGGGCTCTATCTTGGCAATTTTGCAATTCTCTTTATATTGGGATTAGCCATTCAGCTATCTGTCCTGATTGCAACTAGTTCAAAATGCAGCAGGAAGACTTTTAACAGGCACATGTAAATATAATCATATTACTTCTGTCTTGCGTTCATTTGCGCTATAGAGTGGATTTATTTATTTGAAATCTTGTATACAAATCGATAAATAGCTTAGCTCCATCTTACCTTACTGCCCTTTTGACTGAGCATCATCTAACCAGATCACTTCCCTCATCAAATCAGAGACTTTTGTTGATTCCTAAGTCTAGGCTGAAATTTCGGACTGATCAAGCTTTCTCTGTAGCTACTCCTAAACTTTGGAATGTTTTGCCCCTTTACATTAGACTAGCACCACCTCTGTCTGTTTATTTAAATGAAGTTAATAACTTTACTGTTTGACAATGCTTTTATCATATAAATATTGTACTATCGTTCGAGCAGATTGTTTTTATTTTATTTTATTCTCTGTATTATTTAACTCGTTTTTGTCCTTGACGTACTCTTGTTGTTTGTGGGTTTCAGTTATAGTGAAGCACATTGGTCAACTTGGGTTGTTTTTAATTGTCCTACATAAACTGTCATTGTCAATGTCACCAAAATATTTCTGAACGTATCCACGTTTATAAAATGATTCGTATTTTACAGATACGTCCAGTGTTTAATGGGAACCGTAATGTGAACAACCAAAAACAAAGGACCCAGCTCATCATAAAACCATGCTGAAGCGACACCCAGAGAGTCGAGAGTGAGAATGTGCTGGCTTGTAGATGGTGTAGTTTTGGGGAAGTTGTGGCCTAATGGTTAGAAAGTTGGTTCGATTTCTGGGCCGGGCAGGAATCGAAGGTGTGGGAGTGGATAAACTGTACTCTCTTCATCTTGGATACCCAGCTGAGGTGCCCTTGAGCAAGGCACCAAACCCCTAATTGCTCCCCAGGTGCTGAAATCAATAGCTGCCCAATGCCCATGGGCGCAAGCTCAAGTTTGTGTGTGTGCTCTCCTTCCTCACTCAAAATGTGTGCATGCGCTTGGAGGGGTTAAAAGCTGAAGACCAATTTCGAGTATGGGTAATGCCATACATGACAAGGCTCACTTCACTTTTCTCTTCCTGAAGCAATCTTAACTAATGTCTGGCTAATAAGCAAATTAGTATATGCACACTCTGAAATAAAGGTACAAAATCTGTTACTGGGGTGGCACCTTTTCACTTTTGTACCGTAAAGTTGAACATTAGTACCTTTAGGGTACACTTTTGCACTTTTTAGTTTCAACTTTGTACCTTTAAGGAACTAGGAGGTACACAGTTGTACTATTAATGTATTAAGGACCTGCTAGGAACCTTCTGAAAAGATACCGCCCCTGTGACAGATTGTGAACCTTTATTACTGAGAGTGTGTCGAGTCAGAATCCATTTCCGCAATTTGGTTGGAATTCAAGAGATCATTTGCTCTGAAAATTAAGCCCCTGAGGAACGAGTAAACATAAGCAATTAATAGCTGGAAGATACGACTGCTCCTGGACACTGCAGATTGGCTGTAAGGAGTTACTGAGCAGCCAAGGGGAGTCTATCAACTGATGAAAGACCCCATCTTCACCTCTTCCTCTCCCACTATTCAATAGTACATTTTAGCATCGGTCACTGTTGCCAATGTAGATGACGTCACGGCTGTCCGAGCGTGAATCATTGGAGTATTGATTTATCTAAATCCTCTTGGTTTATGTCGTCCAGACAAATGAAGACAGAACGCTAAAAGTAGGAGGGGGGTTATTGATGGCGATCTTCCCATTGTTTGCCCTTCAGGTGCTCTCTGGGAACTTTAAATGCTGTTAGGTTTCTTAGCAACCCGAGAGAATAAGCGAAAATGGTCCATCCCGTCTTACAGGAGCTGCACATAATAAATTGTATGATATCTTGATAGCCGAAGTACAAAGACTAAGGTTGAATGGATTATACTCATAGAAATGCGTGTTCGGTGAATGTTCTGATTTGACTGTTGAATGGATTTCGATTAGTTCAGATCTCGACACCCGATTGACACCGGCTGCTCTTTTGCAGAAGGTCTGGGCTCTGCAGAATGTGCTTTTCCACCTTTGCCAAAACATTCCCTCTTCTCAAGGACAGAGGAATTATGCACTTGCAGTCAAATGAGGCAAAATAAACAGCTAAATGAGTACAGAGCTGAAATCATCGGAAAGCATTTGCCAAACCTTAAAAGGCAATCTTATAAAGAAATGGATTGTCTGCATCAGAAATGACACAGATAGGAAAGGACTCTTAAGGTTCTTCGCAATTTGTTCCAGTCCCAGCTATCAAACAGCATGATGGATGATAGCGGAGAGGGATGGATGACTGTTTTGTTTTGTTGATTTCGTGCAAATTCTTCTTTTTTTTTATTTTGATCCGAGATACAAAGTCATCCTAAAATGTTGGAATAAGAGATGAAGCCGTCATTGTCAACTTGTCAATCTTTGGGGAGAAGAAAACAAAAACTACGTGCACCTTGGTGTTTCCATTAAGAATTTGTAATGTTATTTGAAAATGTAATGTGTATTGTGATTTGTAATGTGAAAAAATTGGTGGATTCAAGCATAGCTAGTGTTTCTCGTTCATCCTAAAATAACTAAATAAAATATGAACTGATAGCACGCATACAATGCAGAGACGTCCATTTGATGTTTGTGTTTACATCTGGAAGACGCATGCGATAGCTCATCTGCAAAACATCTATAAGACGTCTATTTTTGGATGTTAAAAAGTTGTACTCTAACATGTTTAAAAGGTACAATCTTCATTCTGCAGACTTTCTAAAGATGTTTATCAGGCCTTTAAAAACAGCAGATGTTTTCCACATTGACTAAACAGTCTTTAAAATCCGTCTTGCAAATGTACGTGTGCCATCTGAGAAAAAAGCCCCCGAAACAAAATTGCATAAAATCATATCCTGATCTGGGGCCTCACGGTGGAGCAGTGGGTAGCACGATCGCCTCACAGCAAGAAGGTCGCTGGTTCGAGCCTCGGCTTGGTCAGTTGGCATTTCTGTGTGGAGTTTGCATGTTCTCCCCGTGTTGGCGTGGGTTTCCTCCGGGTGCTCCGGTTTCCCCCACAAGTCCAAAGACATGCGGTACAGGTGAATTGGGTAAGCTAAAATTGTCCCTAGTGTATGTGTGTGAATTAGTGTGTGTGGATGTTTCCCAGTGATGGGTTGCAGCTGGAAGGGCATCCGCTGCGTAAAACATATGCTGGATAAGTTGGCGGTTCATTCCGCTGTGGCGACCCCAGATTAATAAAAGGACTAAGCCGAAATGAAAACAAATGAATGAATGAATATCCTGAACTCCACTCTAAATTGCAGTTCCCCTAATATCGGATGAAAATGACTGATAAAGATGTTGTTGAAGTCACAACCTCAGCTATGCTATATATAAATGTACCATGGTTTTATTGTCAGACATTATCAATGCCCCGATGCAGCAGTGCAGTGCTTATTTTGCCATCAATGCTGTCATAAAGGCATCAAAGGCATGCTGTTCAGGTTCTCACTTCACATTAAAACCTAACTCCAACCAACTAATTACCTTCCGTAAGAGTTCTGCTATCAACTTTACCCTCTGGGGCCTGCAGTCCTCTGAAAACAAACATTAGCTTTACACTAACTAGCTAACACGCAGTGTGTGACTAAAGACGAGAAGACTCAAGAGCACTGTCTGCTAGTCTGAAGCAGTAATTATTTATACCCCAACCAAATTTAGTGTGCCCTCTCAGGGATGGTTAGCGTCATTTTTCTATACATCATTTTTTGAGACTGATTGAGCGAGATAAAGTGCTTTCGAGACAGTAGGACGTCATTCCAGAGGAGTCCATAACCTGTCTTTCCCATCCAGCCTTTTTCATTATTTAATTGGTTTTTAAAGGTGATGTCAACTATGCCAGGAGTAATTTGACTGTCAGCGGGATATGCCCTTTTGTCTTGGCTAATGAGTGCAGGCAGCAGGGAGGAGTAATTAGCCATAATTTGCACAATACTAACTTGCCGAAGGTTCCGAAAGCTCGCCTCGACTGCACCCCTTCCTTTGCCCCGAGAAATGTCAGTGGCTGTCGTGTTAAACGATGGTGGCGTCTAATCAGCCCTAGCTGGCATGTGCCTTTGCGAATGCTCATCATTAGCTCGATGCTTCTTTTAACCCACCCCAGTTTTGGGAAGGGCAGTACCTTCCTTGTGACCTTGAGTAAAATTCAAAGTTGGGTCTTGTTAGTACAACTTTGTACAAGCCCACTGGGTACCCATAAGCCTCTGGATTAAATTAGCATCCATTAGAACTTTCTGACAGCGGAGACAGGATTTATCATTTATGTGTTTGACATAAATAAGTATGATCTTTTGGTCAATCAATCCCGAAGAGTGTAGCTTTAGGCTATTTGGATATTATCATGCACCACCGTATCCTGTCGTTCGAGATGAATCAGAAATAGACGCGTCAGATACGTGAAACAATTGGGGACTGAAAAATATGAAGCATTCCAGATAGTGAATGTAGAACGATTTCAATTCACATCTGCCATTCTTCGTAGTCTGTCTGCAGAGCAGAGTGCGCACTTCAGACACTATAGCACACACTTGACAAGATAACAATCGCCTCCCTCAGCTGTTTACTTCGAGATTTTTCAGAGCCAAAAAGCAGGAAATGTAATTTTGATGTTCCGTGGGAAATGTTTGGGCACGTACACCACAAAGCTGCAGTTTTGGACGGAGCCCGTAGTCTAAAAAAGTAGTTTAGTATGCACGCCATTATGGTAACAGGATGAGAAATGACTGGAGAGTTGTGGTTGGATCACCGTGGTGAGGATTTTGAGAGCCTTACAGTGAGTGCCTGACTTAAGAGGGCTGAAGTCTCTGTTTGGGAGCTATAAGTCAGACCGAAATCACCCGCTGCCTTCTTCCTGGCTCTCCAAGAAAATAGGCCAGTCTGGGAGCTGCGTCTCGCCTCACAGCTGAATAGCTGAGAATAATAAAACTGGCAGTGATCCGTATGGAAATATGTACTCCCCTTATAATCTGAGTTATTCATGAACCCGGCGGCCCAGGAAAAGCTGTGACTTTCTCTCAGATGCGTATGTTTATTTATATATGTGCGTGTTAATGGAAGGTCAGATAGTGAGATAAGCAGGGACTCATTTCTTGCGAGACTGGGGGAGCTTTTTGTCCCATGCATTTCTTATCCAAATTTGCTGTCTATCTCTGCTGACGCATCCATTCAGATTTTGTCCTCTGTTGTGCCTCTGCAAAGATATGATACTGCCGTAATTTGCTTGTAGCATTTCGGACTCTGAATGCTTTCTGTTTTTCAACTCTGGCTCACTGGAAATATGTGCCTCTGCCTATTTGTTTGTGAAAGCTAAAAATATGTTTTGTTGTGTTTCAGATAGACGTCCATTTTGTATCCATTTACGAGAAGGGAGGATTTGTTGTACAGATCACCTAGTCACCAAACCATTGACCTAAACCCAACCAATAGTGTTTTCAAATGCAAACGTAAGATAAAAGTACACTGCAACTGCAGTTTTACCTTGCAGTTTTACCTTAATATTACAATATTTTCTCTCTTCTGTGGAACCTTGCTTCACAAGTACAACACCATACAAAGTGAGCTACCGAGCAAACTGAGCACACCGGAAAAGTTGTCCAAAGGGAGATGTAGGTGTGGAAAAGATACAGTTTTATGGCTTTCATTTCGTGTTGAACAAGGAACTGCAAGAAAACAATCCTTTTTATATCCCAGTGAAAGGGCCTCACAGTGGCGCAGTGGGTAGCACGTTCGCCTCACAGCAAGAAGGTCGCTGGTTCGAGCCTCGGCTGGGTCAGTTGGCGTTTCTGTGTGGAGTTTGCATGTTCTCCCTGTGTTGGCGTGGGTTTCCTCCGGGTGCTCCGGTTTCCCCCACAAGTCCAAAAACATGCGGTATAGGTGAATTGGGTAAGCTAAATTGTCCGTAGTGTATGTATTTGAATGGGTGTGTATGGATGTTTCCCAGAGATGGGTTGCAGCTGGAAGGGCATCCGCTGCGTAAAACATATGCTGGATAAGTTGGCGGTTCATTCCGCTGTGGCGACCCCAGATTAATAAAGGGACTAAGCCAAAATGAAAATGAATGAATGAATCCCAGTGAAAATCATTATGTGAAAAGGAACAAAAGTTGATGTACCTCGGATGCACAGAGTACTTGTGAACATGCACCTTATACTGGCACTGATGAATGTAAAGTTGTTCTTTTCGTTTTATGTGCACACTAAAGTATTCCTGTAGCTTGAAAATATTTCGATTGAACCACTGTAGGCAAAGGGTCTGTTTTGAGGATGACTTTGGCCTTTGAATGTCTCAGGACCATCACTGAGGATGAGGGAGCTCTCAGATTTAATCTGAAACATCTTCATTTGTGTTGCGTCATTTCTGATGAACGAAGGTCTTGCAATGACATGAGGGTGAGTGATTAACAATAGAATTTACATTTTTGGATGAACTGATCCTTTTAGTTTAGGATTGCAATCAGGGTTAGGATGCTTCTACATCATTATTATTCACCTATCACTTCCGTCTGGTTTTAGAAATAATAATGTATAGGTAGGGTTAGGTTCAGGGATAGGAATTAGATATGGGTGATGTTCCAGGATCAAAAAAACAGGTTGGCCCAGGAATGTGCAAAGCTCTTCACACAATGTACTTGTTTAGTTTGAAGACATACATTTTTGGGGCCACTACATTGTAAAAAAATGCTGGGTTCCACACAATTCCCACACGTTGTCCCAACACAAATCAGTTACGTCAGTGGCCCTCAACCAACGGGCCGCAGACCGGTACAGTTCTGTGGATCAGTTGATACCGGGCCGCACAAGAAATCATTAATTATTTCCGTTTTATGTATTATCTGAGTCTAAACGATCTTTTATTTTGGAAAAGTCTTTAATTTTGAAAAATGAACATGTTCTCTTGCTTACATCTCGGTCACATGAGCACCCAAATTTAACCCACAAGCAGTAAAATGAGTAAGAAGCAGACGTCTTTGGAAAGTTTCTTTGCTAAGGGGAAAAGGCCCAGTGAAGGACCCGCAAACTGCCAAGGAATAGATCCGCAACTCATTTGTCTACAAATCAGGTGAATCCACCATGTCTGTGCAAGAAGATCACCTGCTGGAGATCGCAATTGAAGCCGGCCTTTTAGGGGTCATTCGAACAAGTTCGTTATTTACAATGGAGGTGCACGGCCTGCGCGATAGTGGCCTGACGCACTTGAGCCTTCCAGACGCACCCAGTTGAATAAATGCTGACCACTCGATCAGCTTCAGCTTGTATGGAATACACACATTTCGGTAGACTAATTATCTCAGACAAACACAGAACACCCAAACACTGCAGTGCTTGGTCATTTTCTCCATAAATAAAACTTGTATCAGAGTGACAGCAATGTTTTGTCAGCTTGTCATCTTCTGTTGATGGTCGCCCACCCCGGTCCACGGTAAAATTGTCCGCAATGATAAAAAGGTTGGGGACCACTGAGTTACGTTACTTAAACTTTTACAAATTTCAGTGGATTAAACATAAAACAATTAAGTTGTCCCCCCCAAAAAACCTAAAGAATTGTGTTGTTTCAACTTATTTTAAATAGGTAGTGTGAACAAGCAGCAAAAGTCATTTTTGGAGTGTATCTTTAGTTTCGCCCAACCATTCTGTCAGTTCCTCCATCCCTCTACAACTTTCCTGTCCTGTTTGCCCTCCTTATCTTTTTCGGGCACGTCGCCCACCCGCTTTTTATTCCCAGCTTGCTCATCACCACAACTTTGCTGTGAAATCTTTAATTAAAGTTTTACGACTCATGAGATTTCTCACCCACTCACATTTCCCCCCTCCGAGGAGTCATTGCATTCTTCTTCCCAGCCCTCTTTCGTACTATCGTTTCCTTCCGGAGCTCTGGATTGGCAAGTGACATATGCTGCCCAGCTGTTCAGAAAGATTGGCGAGTTTTTTTTGTGAACCAGCTTCGCCTTCACGTCTTTTTAGCTGCTTAAGTGTCGCCTCTTTCCCATGATGCATCTCTAGGGCTGGATCCAACTTGCCGGGTATAGCTGATATCATCTCGCTAGATCTGAAAATGCAGATGCATAACACTCGCTTTTTTGTCTCTGCTTTGGATTTTTTGGCTCCTTTGTGTCATCCGCTACAATGGTAGCTGTAATGGGTGGTTTGAAACCATGTAATCCTATTTCCCTCTTACACTCCAGACTGCGGAGGAGGATATCACTGCAGCTCAGACTTGGACAGTTGTGTGTTCGCTAACTCTACAGCTGCGCGCGAATGGTAATCATATACCCACATAATAACTTTAATGTGCAAACACGGTTAGCGCTTAGAGCAGAAACGTTCAAGCTAACTCAGCTAAATAATGTATTCTGACTTGGAGTTAATCCAGACGGAGTTACACATTAAAGAGATGCCATCAACATCTACTCACCTTTCACTTGTTCAAAACCTATTTGAGTTCTTTATTTTGTTGAACACAGAAGAAGATATTTCGAAGAACGCTGCTAACTGGCACAAATTGACTTCCATAGTATTGTTTTTTCCTCTATGAAAGTCAGCAGTTAGCATTCCTCCAAATAGCTTCTTTAGTGTTCAACAGAAGGAAGATACTCATTAAGGTTTAAAAGCACACGAGGGAGAATAAATTATGAGGTGTTTCTTGTTTTTGGGTGAACAATCGCTTTAAGTTTATACTGCACATATTCATTTTCCATGTTTCAATTATATGACAACCAGACAAACGCTACTCATTTTTATTAATATGTTATTAAACATTTTATGGGGCCTCACGGTGGTGCAGTGGGTAGCACGTTCGCCTTACAGCAAGAAGGTCGCTGGTTCGAGCCTCGGCTGGGTCAGTTGGCGTTTCTGTGTGGAGTTTGCATGTTCTCCCCGTGTTGGCGTGGGTTTCCTCCGGGTGCTCCGGTTTCCCCCACAAGTCCAAAGACATGCGGTACAGGTGAATTGGGTAAGCTAAATTGTCCATAGTGTATGAGTGTGAATGAGAGTGTATGGATGTTTCCCAGTGATGGGTTGCAGCTGGAAGGGCATCCGCTGCGTAAAACATACGCTGGATAAGTTGGCGGTTCATTCCGCTGTGGCGACCCCAGATTAATAAAGGGACTAAGCCGAAATGAAAATGAATGAATGAATAAACATTTTATTTAATAATGATAGGTGACTATAAATTTCAGATTTTTTTTATATACTAACAATAGCATCTGAAAACATCTGAACCCATATAGAAATCTGTTACATAATAAATACGCAAATTACACGTTACATAAAAGTTCATATTTGGATTTTCACAAACTCACCGGCCACTTTATTAGGTACATCTGTCCAACTGCAAATTTCTAATCAGCCAATCACATGGCAGCAGCTCAATGCATTTAGGCATGTAGACATGGTCAAGACGATCTGCTGCAGTTCAAAGCGAGCATCAGAGTGGGGAAGAAAGGGGATTTAAGTGACTTTGAACGTGGCATGGTTGTTGGTGCCAGACGGGCTGGTCTGAGTATTTCAGAAACTGCTGATCTACTGGGATTTTCACGCACAACCATCACTAGGGTTTACAGAGAATGGTCCGAAAAAGAGAAAATATCCAGTGAGCGGCAGTTCTGTGGGCACAAATGCTTTGTTGATGCCAGAGGTCAGAGGAGAATGAGGAATATGAGGAATATTTCCAGTACCTTGTTGAATCTATGCCATGAAGGATTAAGGCAGTTATAAGGCAAAAAGGGGTCCAACCCGGTAGTAGTAAGGTGTACCTAATAAAGTGGCCGGTGAGTGTATATATACATATATTTTGAAATAGTGCAAAATGATCATGTATGGCCATATTTCACATATGTTCATATGGCCAAAACACCATTAATATAACAGTTTAGCTAATACATTGGAAAATATATGTATATATTTGGCCTCACAGTGGCGCAGTGGGTAGCACGTTCGCCTCACAGCAAGAAGGTCGCTGGTTCGAGCCTCGGCTGGGTCAGTTGGCGTTTCTGTGTGGAGTTTGCATGTTCTCCCCGTGTTGGCGTGGGTTTCCTCCGGGTGCTCCGGTTTCCCCCACAGTCCAAAAACATGCGGTATAGGTGAATTGGGTAAGCTAAATTGTCCGTAGTGTATGAGTGTGAATGGGAGTGTATGGATGTTTCCCAGAGATGGGTTGCAGCTGGAAGGGCATCCGCTGCGTAAAACATATGCTGGATAAGTTGGCGGTTCATTCCGCTGTGGTGACCCCAGATTAATAAAGGGACTAAGCCGAAATGAAAATGAATGAATGAATGAATGTATATATATCTGTACTTCCAATGGTGCTAGTGATGTTAATAAATAAAATATATGTTGCATGTATGACATTTTATATATGTGAAATTTGCATAAATTGCCATATATCTATTAAACATAAACATAACTTCACATAATACAGATATCCAACCTTGCAGCTCAAACATTTGCAAAGACTTCCTTGAAATGAGCATACCTGATCTCATTAACTTCTGAAACAGTTATTCTGGAACTTCTGTTTGTTTGGACCTTTGCGAGAAATGAAATTTGGAGACTGAACCTCTTGGAACTTTAATTAAATACCACTGCACTAGACCTTTTCTTCCAACTAACGTCACTTTTTCTTTCCTGTGCCATTTTTGCATTGACCTTTATTAAACTGGTCCCAAGGTGATTTTTAGTGGATGAATGAAGTCAGTTTCACAGGTATTCTAGCAAAGAAACCACAGGTGTAATTTATCACCAATGTGTATTTTGCTACTCTATATAAAAATGTTGGACTCAGGCATTATCAAGATTTACTTAAATGTGTAAATATTATTAGATGCACCATATATCTTTATAGTGACTAGTTCAGACTAGGGCCTCACGGTGGCGCAGTGGGTAGCACGTTCGCCTCACAGCAAGAAGGTTGCTGGTTCGAGCCTCGGCTGGGTCAGTTGGCATTTCTGTGTGGAGTTTGCATGTTCTCTCCATGTTGGCGTGGGTTTCCTCCGGGTGCTCCGGTTTCCCCCACAAGTCCAAAGACATGCGGTATAGGTGAATTGGGTAAGCTAAATTGTCCGTAGTGTATGAGTGTGAATGAGAGTGTGTGGATGTTTCCCAGTGATGGGTTGCAGCTGGAAGGGAATTCACTGCGTAAAACATATGCTGGATAAGTTGGCGGTTCATTCCGCTGTGGCGACCCCAGATTAATAAAGGGACTAAGCCGAAATGAAAATGAATGAATGAATGAGTTCAGACTATTCATTCATTTATTAACTTTCCTTTGGCTTAGTCTCTATTTCAAAGGTCACCACTCCAATCTTGTTCAGTAGATCATTCGTTTATTCATTTTCCTTCGGCTTAGTCCCCTATTTATCAGGGGTCGCCAAACCGGAATGAACCGCCAACTATTACAGCATATGTTTTACGCAGCGGATGCCCTTCCAGCCACAACCCAATACTGGAAAACACCCAACTTGCCCAGCCGGGATACGAACCAGTGACCTCTTGCTGTGAGGTGACAGTGCTACCCACTAAGCCACCGTGCCGACTTTCAGTAGATAAACTTATGACAAATATGAATAACAATGTGAAATGACTAGCAAAATAAACATTGAAATGTTGATTTTACACAGACTATTACTTATTAAGGGATATTGTACACAGAGTTATTCTGTACTAAATTTGCTGATGGGCCGCACGGTGGCACAGTGGGTAGCACAATCACCTCACAGCAAGAAGGTCGCTGGTTCGAGCCTCGGCTGGGTCAGTTGGCGTTTCTGTGTGGAGTTTGCATGTTCTCCCCGTGTTGGCGTGGGTTTCCTCCGGGTGCTCCGGTTTCCCCCACAAGTCCAAAGACATGGTATAGGTGAATTGGGTAAGCTAAATTGTCCGTAGTGTATGAGTGTGAATGGGTGTGTGTGGATGTTTCCCAGTGATGGGTTGCAGCTGGAAGGGCATCCGCTGTGTAAAACATATGCTGGATAAGTTGGCGGTTCATTCCGCTGTGGCGACCCCAGAATAATAAAGGGACTAAGCCGAAAAGAAAATGAATGAATGAATAAATGTGCTAATCTACATCACAGTTAAATTTGACCTCAGATTGCAGACCTGATTTTACTATGAGAGTTTACACACACACACACACACACACACACACACACACACACACACACACACTGCATGTGAGTTAGCCACGCCACAAATTATTTAAATGTTGTGATATACACAATGTTTTTTTTGTGAAATCTGTTACGGATGACAATCTATTTAGTGATAACGATATATACTGCCCAGCCCTAACATTCACAATGCTAAGGTCAAAGGTTGTTGAGGCATACATTTAATGCATTAGAAATCCCTTTGAATAGCAAGTCGATACTTAATAAATTCCTAAAAGTGTGTCTGATTCATTTTTTACTATAAATAACAGCATAATTCCCTGTGAAATCCCACCAAATGCAAGTGAATCTCATGCGCGAGAATTCCCACTTGATGGATCATCTCCGACAAGCATTCCCTGCCTCCCCTCCATTGTGGCTCTTCACACGCAACCATCTGGACACTTCTGACAAAACAGCTCTCAGGTTCGGAGTGAAGACAAAGCCCAAAGACTGCAGATCTGAAAGTTGCTTTCATGGCAGGCTACTGGGGGGATTTGATTTGGTGCGTTACCAACTGCTTGCACATTATACTGCATCTCATTCAGTCTTCATATATGCCTATACACACCAGCTATCTCTCTCTCTCTCTTCGTCTGAATCAGGAGATTTGCCAACTGATCTTTTGAAGGTTCTTGATCCTATCAACAGGGAAAGAAAACAACACTCAAGTCCCAAGAGAGGATGACAATGTTTTGATCAAATTACAAAAATGCAAACTAAATGTTTATGTGAGATAATAGAGCTGATACGTCTTATATTAGGCTTTGGCTTGAATTAGGTTTGGGCAAGAACAATATGGCAGTTTCTAAACGAAGAGTAATTACTCAAGGTAATATTCATTACTTGACCGAACAAAGTCTAGAGCCAAGTCTGTGTGAACCAGAAGTTTTATTTCAGTGTGTTGATGTACTTCCAACTGAAACAGAATATTGGATAGGGGGCAGAGCTTTCTTTATGCATATCATTAGCTCATAGCAAACTAACGGTAAGAAAGGTTGTGGTCAAAAGTCCCATGAAATTAAAATAAAGCTTTTTAGATGTTAGTATCGGTATTGTTAGGATTGTTTAGGATCTCTATAAGCTGGTGTGCTCCAAAACAGTGACACAATTTGCGTTTAGAACATATATGACTTATGTAAACATGTAAAGCTTATCACTTCCGCCTAAATGGATCAACGGTTTTAATCACGTCACCTCATGCTTCAGTTTCTCAACAGATCGTGACCAATCAAATGCTCTCTAGTATCTGAAATGCCCCGCCCCCTTTAAGACGCTTGTCATTTGCTTTTCATTTGATCTCAACCACTCTCACTGGCAGAGCAGTGATAAAACCAAACGCTATTTGTTTTTTTAAATGGGAGGAGCTACACTATGTCCCACCCTCTCTTCGTGCATATTTCAAAGCACTTCCTTTAAGGACCTTTAAGAATATTGTCAACAGAGAAGCAGAAACTATAAGAGAAACTATATAGATTTCATTCATTCATTCATTTTCATTTCGGCTTAGTCCCTTTATTAATCTGGGGTCGCCACAGCGGAATGAACCGCCAACTTATCCAGCATATGTTTTACACAGCGGATGCCCTTCCAGCTGCAACCCATCTCTGGGAAATCATTATTATTATTATTATTATTAATAATAATAACTTAAATAATACGTTTCTAACATCTGTCTTGAGTTAAGCATACTGATGATGCCTTCAGCACATAAATCATGGCGCACTGCTTTTCCTTACAGAAATTAGCATGTAGGTTTAAGTGCGTATTATTATAAACAAAATGTAAGCTAGTACAGTTCTAAGCTCAAATTAGTTAAGTGATTCTTATAGCAAATGTGGCACCATTGTTTTTCTATATTGACTTTTATTTAGTTATTTTAACTTGTACCAATGTTAGCCCAATCTTTGGTCTCAAAATGCATTTTCATCGATCCGATATCAAGTGGATAAAGCAGACACACTTTGCAGCCCCTTCTCTAATGAGGGAGGGTCTGTGGGTGGGGTATTGGCTAATGCAATTTTCATAATTTACAAAAAATAAGTGAAGTTTATTTATAAACTAATTTGGAGAGGACCACGCGCTTATGATCGCTCACAGCAGGTCCCGCATTAGCTCGCCAATTGATTCACCAATCAGACGATTCCTAGATCACCATAAATAACCAGAGTTCCCTTATCTCAGTACCTTCGTCTTGAAGAACTCCGCCCACCCACCCCTACTCCTCCTACTTCCCAGATGGGCGACACGGTGGCCCAGTGGTTGGCACTGTCGCCTCACGGCAGGAATGTCTCTGGTTGGGGTCCTGGCTGGGCTAGTTGACATTTCTGTGTGGAGTTTGCTCGTTCTCCCCGTGCTCGTATGAGTTTTCCCCAGGTTCTCCGGTTTCCTCCCACAGTCCAAAAACACCCAATGTAAGTAAATCGAACACACTAAGCGATACCATTGTCAAGCCCTTATATGTATACATCTCTTTTCAGCCATTCTATTAGCCAGAAATAAGTCAGGGGAGTTCATCGAGATCTACCTGAGCTCAAGCTCCCCTCTCGCCCTGTAATCGGGAGGGAGCCCCGGGCTCAAGGATCTCGTGAGCTCAGGGCTCTCTCCCGGGACAGCATGCCAAACAAGCTATATTACCAATCATCAGCTAAGTGTGAACTCTTGAAATAAATATCAAACGTGCCAGATCAATTAAACATGCTTTATGAACAGGCTACTTTAAGCACTGACTAACTAAATTACTGATAATTCTCAGTGGACGTACATAGAAGGTTCAGTGTCTCAACATCTAATTGGTAGTGAATAGGCATGGTAGTTAAATACCCTTAACCACTCAAACCATCAATGCATCAGTTTAAAAACAATGCATTGGATACAAATCGGCAAGATGTTTTTTCCATTTCTTCTATATTCCTATAGTCTTCGTGAAGGGTTTGGATATGGGGTTTGTTTTAGTTCAATACTTTTGATGTGATTCAAAACTCAATGAAGAAAAAGAAAAGCATCGGTATTGTTATCTGTCAGTGTTCGTCCGCGTCATTTGTTGTCACGTTCTTTCTTTGTCCTTCTCCCGCCACCGTCAATGTCAATCTGTTCCACCTGTGTTCATCCCTTGTGTCTCTTTAGCGTAATCAATCCCTCTTCTATTTATACCCTTTCGTCTGTGTCCATTGTTGTCCGGTATTTTGATTCGTGTGGTCGTCTGTTCCTGTGTCGTCCTGTCTTCCCGCATCCAGTATCTGTTCCAGTAAGTGTTCAATAAATCCGTTTGTTAATGTATCTCGTTCTCCGTCTCGTTATGTCATCTTCCGCCAGCCAGGCGTTACAATATCGGTATTAATATTGGCTATACTGGCCTTGCATTTATTTTGTATCAGGTCGATACTAGATTTTGCAGTACTGCCCATCCCTAACTGACTGATTAGATGCCTAGTTTAACAAACATTTTAAGATGTCCTAAAATACCCAATAACACAGCTATTTTGGGCCATTTTCTAACCAAAACTTAGCACACATTGGTTATTCATAAAAGAGGTTGGCTATTCTCCTTATACAGAACACGAAACCTGGGTTTAGAAAAAACCTTGATGTCATGCATGTTGTGTTCTCCATTATTCAGTCTGTCATCTTCCCCCATGAAAGCCCTATGTGCTGCTTTTTCCATTTTCGACGATCTTGCACCCGGCTATGGCTGACCCACAGGATTAATTCTCTGGATTACGAGGGCACCGGTACTTTGTCACCTGTTGGAATTGTACGGCGGAACCTCCAGGGGAACAAATCTGATTGAAGCTTTCTCACCATCGGAGACATTTCCCTGCCTCCACCTTTCAGGTACACACACACACACACACACACACACACACACACACACACACACACACA
>CAIGQW010052273.1:734505-752869 GCA_903798125.1 Danio choprae | reverse complement strand
AAGCACATCCATCTTCAAGAAAATTAATCCATACAATTCCATTAAGTAAGGAAGCTGTAAGCCATAGATAATACTTTTAAGTAAGGAAAATTTGATGATGGGCCATTGTATTGTTCGGAAAGTGTGTAAACGTACTCCACTTCATGTCGTGGCCACATCACTACCCCAAGATCTAATAATTCAATTAATCTGCTTGTACGTTGGTTCCCACAGCTAAAGACACTGTTCAGATGTTGTATTTCAGTCATTTATCAGGTTTTTGTCAGTCAAATGGATTTGTTTTATGACTGATGCACGTGCTTTTTAGAGCTTAAAAATGTGGACTCCATTCACTGCCATTATAAATCTGTGCAGAGTCTGGATATTAGTTAATAGCTTATAAAAAAATAAATAATAATAATTGAAAAATAATAATTGAACGCAGCTGTCAGGTTTCTCCATATATGAGCTATATATGACCATCTCCATATTTGGGTTAGGGTTTAGGGTTGGCTGATAAAACAACCCAATATTTATTAGTGTATACATGGTTTATTTCAAATAAAATATGGTTATTTATACTTATTTATAGGACAAATTTAACCCAAAGTCTGGTTGCGTCTATTTTTGACCCCAGTTGGGTTTAAATAACTATTATTGTGAAATAAAGAAATACATTTTTAAATATTTCCTTCAGTGTATGGTTTCATTTTATTGAGTCGCCAATAAGCATGTGTGCAATGGATGCACTGTTTCTTTAGTCATTCTATTGCTTATCCAATAGATGGCAGTAGATAAACAATTGATGTACTGTAAAACGCCTACAGTTATACATTGATAAATCAACATACATATTTGTGTGTGTGTGTGTGTGTGTGTGTGTGTGTGTGTGTGTGTATACTGATTTTGATGGTTTACAAGGACCTTTTTGTATAACGACATGGGTATGACGTAGATGTACTCTATCACGGTGGTTTACTATGAAATTCCTTATTCATTCATTCATTTTCTTTTCGGCTTAGTCCCTTTATTAATCTGGGGTCGCCACAACGGAATGAACCGCCAACTTATCCAGCATATGTTTTACACAGCGGATGCCCTTCCAGCTGCAACCCATCTCTGGGAAACATCCACACACACTCATTCACACACATACACTACGGACAATTTAGCTTACCCAATTCACCTATACCGCATGTCTTTGGACTTGTGGGGGAAACCGGAGCACCCGGAGGAAACCCACGCCAACACGGGGAGAACATGCAAACTCCACACAGAAACGCCAACTGAGCCAGCCGAGGCTCGAACCAGCGACCTTCTTGCTGTGAGGCGATCTTGCTACTCACTGTGCCACCGTGCAGCCCTGAAATTCCTTATGTCCTAGTATTTCAAAACGCTTCAAAATCATACTTGAAGGCGTTTGACAGTCAAATTTAGCCACAGGTTTCCTTTGAGGGTTGGGTTTAGGGGTAGGGCCATTTAATTTTTTCCCCTGTATAAAATGCAGTACACCTATGGAGAGTCTCTGTAAACCACCAACACCAACATGTATGTGTGTGTGTGAGATAGATAATATCTGTAACCCATGAAATATGCTTACCAAATTCCTCTTGTACTCCAGTTACCATGATGGTATTTTCTTCATAACGCAAGTTTGATGTAACTTCACTGTGTCTCCACAAGATGGCGCTAGCTAAACACAACACAGAAATCCTGACAGAACTAAAACGGCCTATACATTGACGAGCTGTTCAAAGCAACTTAATACCATGTGTTAGTTAAGTGATAATGAATGGATTTTACATCACCAAAAGCACACATTACTCACCACATTAGGTTAAACGGCGTTCTGGGTTCAATGCAACCGAAGCTCTATACGATTTAAGCAGGTCCAATGTCAATTAGCACAGACAATAATTTCGACCTAAAACCAAAGAGAGGGACCGTCGCTCGATTCTGTAAATGTAATAGTCAATGTGTTTGTGCTTTTACAAACTATAGGGATGTTAAGTGTTTATGTTTTGGTTTTTTTCCCTGCTGTGAATTGCCTTAAATGCAGTCAGGAACCTACTGAACCAAACATTTCTGTAATATCTGTATTACCACCACGCAAATGTTGACATACGACGAAACCTAAAATGTAACATGGACATTTTCTGCAGTCAGAAGATCAATTTTTCTGCTAGCAGCTCTCGGAAAACAAAACTGGGAAGGTTTCGAATGCGTTTAGCTCTCGTTGAGTCTCAAGCGGATGTGTGAAATGGACTTTTAAATCATTCAAGCCCACAAAGGGAGAACAAACTTCACTCTGCTGAACTCGTGATGCATTAAAATTGCAGGTGGACAATAACCTCCACCAGGACTCCTCTTAAATCTTAAAATGTGCTTCGGAAGAACAATATGTTCCTCTTTATAGAGTTTATATACACTAGTCAATCTATAAAAGTACCGCTGATGTGCTCTTTGCTCTTAGTCTGCTTTTTGTTTTCAGTGTTTGAAGCTATGCCATAGTATCTTCTGTGAGGAGTACACCCAAAATACTTGAAATTTGACATATGCCGATATTCAATAATTCAATATATTGTGATAATAAACAATTGAACATGGCTCAGTGGTTAGCACTGGGTGGGCCAGTTGGTATTTCTGTGTGCTGTATTAGTGGTTGTTCATCACAACACTAAATGCTTAAAGAATGCAATTTATTGTCAAACAGGAACATTTTCACGTGTTAATCTGACCTTCGGGCCTCACGGTGGCGCAGTGGGTAGCACGTTCGCCTCACAGCAAGAAGGTCGCTGGTTCGAGCCTCGGCTGGGTCAGTTGGCGTTTCTGTGTGGAGTTTGTATGTTCTCCCCGTGTTGGTGTGGGTTTCCTCCGGGTGCTCCGGTTTCCCCCACAAGTCCAAAGACATGCGGTACAGGTGAATTGGGTAAGCTAAATTGTCCGTAGTGAATGGGTGTGTATGGATGTTTCCCAGAGATGGGTTGCAGCTGGAAGGGCATCCGCTGCGTAAAACATATGCTGGATAAGTTGGCGGTTCATTCCGCTGTGGCGACCCCAGATTAATAAAGGGACTAAGCCGAAATGAAAATGAATGAATGAATGAATGAATCTGACCTTCGACATTGACAGCTCTGGGACCATTTGTAGTTTTTTGTTCGTAACCTCTGTACAGTAAGGCTTCATTTGTTAGCATCAGTTAATTTAACTAAAGTCAATGTAATGACAATTACAAACGTGCTTATTAATCTCGTAGTTAATGCATTAAAATCAAAAGTTAATGACTAATAAAATGAACTACAATACGGTTATTTCTCACTGTTGATTTCAACTTAGGCTCACTGGAAATACGTTACGTTTTTGCAAACTGTGAAATGTATTAACACATCCACTAGAGGCCGCTGTCTATATTTTTGTGATTCTCAAATATGTTACTGGGCTACGTATTCTTATACATGCCATGTACACGTCCTTCTCGTATGCCTCTTCAGGAAGCCAGCCAGCTTGCCATGCATAATATATGACCTCGCGATTGACTGACCTACATCCTTCCCTAAACCCAATCGATTGTTTTTTAATATATAAAAAAATAAGAAAAGAAAAACTAATTGCGGCCACGTTTTTACCATATTTTACCATGTTTTTTACCATGTTTACCATTTAGCTTTTCTAAGTGAAAACATACTTCTTACTTTAACGAACTTGAATCCGCTCCACATCCCAAGTACGACACCGTACAAGGTGGGCTACCAAGCAAGCTGACCACTAAAGTTATTTACGCAGAGATAAGTGGGCAAGGCGAACATGTTCGATTAGGGATCACAGATGCATTAAAGTTCTTTTCCACACAAAAACAACCCTTTATTTGTCAATGAAATGTAAGTAATGCGAAAAGGAGCAAAGGTTTTCAGCGTCATAATGCCCTATATAGTTTGTTTTGCACAGAAACGACGATGGCCGCCTCCGTGTCGTGCTCTGCAGTTGTTTTTGTTAGTTTGTCCTGTCTTTAGTCACATTCCTACAATTAGTTTCACCAGAGACGAACTGTTGGACATTCGGACGCATACTTTACCAAATATCTATTTACATATATATATATATATATATATATATATATATAAGTGTTTCCTGCTGTACTTTATCATCCTTTGGCTGTTTAATTTAAAACATTTGTTTATTCTGAACATGTATACACAAAGCAATACACCAAGTATTTCTCGACTAATGTACCCGTGGAAGTTTTGACTTTTTTTTTGGTCAATATCGTGATAATAGCGTTTATTCGTTAAAGCTTCAGCGATTAAATTGCAACATGAAAATGTGACACTGGCAGAAGCCTACTTGAAATATGACTATGCTTGTTCATCATATCCTATCTTTTTAACTCGGAGGTATGAATTATCACGCATAGTGCCTGACACTGAAGTCATTTGAATGGGAATTGATGGGGTGTCCTTTACAATAGGTCCTAATTGGCATTTTATCCATCTCTGAGGTTGGCCAGAGGACAACTATCCGTCACTGAGAAGCAGAACATCATCCTGAATGGGATTTTAATTGAAACCGAATTATTGAGAGACTTGTTCTGTACTGACAGAGGAGCTTTGTCTGGACTCTGCTGACAACTGGTATTTGAATATCAATATTGACACGACTCGTGCGATTAAACTGTGCGGGGCGACAGATTAACTGTGAAGAAACAATTAGTTTCTGCATTAAAGAGAAACTTTTGCTGAAAATGAAGCAATTATCTTCCTCAGCGAACCCATCAGGTTCTTTAATAAGTAGAAAAGTGTTAGGCCTTTGACCAGTATTTAGTTCACACTTGGTTTGCTCTGCTCAAAAGAACAAAACAACAACAACTATTGTCTGAATTTAAACAGAAAAAGAAGAGTAGCATGCAAAAATGTTCACTGCCGGTTGATGTCTATTCTGCATAATAGACCCAAACATGCGCCTCAAGCATCCTGACAGTTGTTGTGGTTATACCGACTAGATATTCCCCAACAGGGATCGTCTAAACGGCAAGGGGTTGGACACTTTGTGAGAACAAAGCAATCCATTTTCACCCTGTTATGAAGACCTGACTCATTCGATTCAAGCAGCTCAGGGTAACCTTTTACCCTTAAATGCTATCAGCTCTGAGTCATGTCTGGCTCCATCAGATTTTCAACTCTTCAAAACACCTTTGGGTTGGAGTTTCAATTCAACTGGTATTTTACAACTAGATCGACTTTATTCCTTTCCAAATCTTCCAAGTTAATCTCAACTAGTACCGGTGTTGTCCAAAGTGTCAAGTTCGGTACCGATCAGTATTGACATTTTAAAAACCTCTATTTCGTGCAAACATTTGAGCGCACTATTGAACACAGCCGATTGACCCTTGTGTTCATGTGTTCAACAGAAATGATTTTGATTGGCCAGTAAGGTCATCAGATTGCCTCACCAATGGTGTTTAAGAACTCATTCATTCATTTTCATTTCAGCTTAGTATTAATCTGGGGTCGCCACAGCGGAATGAACCGCCAACTTATCCAGCATATGTTTTACGCAGCGGATGCCCTTCCAGCTGCAACCCATCACTGGGAGAACTCATTCAACAATGCTCAAATATTAACGGGAAATGGATGTTTTGAAAATATCAGCTAATACTGTCGTTGTGGGTTTTATACTTTGAGTTGTTGCATTTTCCACCATGTTGTACAAAGCTGATTTCCTTTGTCTCTTGAACAAAAAGAACATTTGCAGAATGTTGACGTTTTCACTTCCCTTTCCCTTTCCCACCAAGGCAGTTCCTGTGCTGGTTTTGGAGCCGGAGCTTATTTGCAAATCAGTTCTTTGTCTTTCTACACATTAAAGCACTGGCTCTAGACCAGGAAAAGCTGATTTAGCACCAAATTGCTGCGCTATGATTAATTCTGCGTTAATAATGAGTCAAAATTAAGTGAGTTTTTGCTCAAAACAAGCTGAATTGTCTGCCAGTGGGGTAAGCAAAATAAAAAAAAACAAGCCTGAAAACAAGATTATTTTACTTCACTCCACTGGTAGATTATTTTAGGTAAAAGCTCAAGTTTGACAGATATATATATTACGGCCTCACGGTGGCGCAGTGGGTAGCACGTTCGCCTCACAGCAAGAAGGTCGCTGGTTCGAGCCTCGGCTGGGGGTCAGTTGGCGTTTCTGTGTGGAGTTTGCATGTTCTCCCCGTGTTGGCGTGGGTTTCCTGATTTCTCAGGGTTGAGTTGTTCTGTCAGACAAAACAGACATTTTATGTGATATTTTGATACCCCCCCCCCCCCCCCCCCCCCCCCCCCAAAAAAAAAAACACTTAACTTTGGAGGATCGTCCTTGTAATAAGCCAAAGGTGTGAAACAATTGACGCGCGATGATCAATAGATCTGATTCTCTGAGATACAGTGGAGTGTCCAACCAAGCTCCACCATATAATTTAGCCCGGGTATTATATGACAAACAACAGCGCACTGAGTATTGATTCATATATTGACTTTTGTCATACTCCAAAGCTGCTGGATTTGTGGCTGGATTTGTGTCGTAGTTGTATTTTAGGGAGCGAAAGTTCCTCTACAGACTCGTTTGGTTTGTGAAGCTCCCACATTAGCATTCATAAGCTCAAGTTTCAACCAGAACAGAGATGGACTGGTCATGCTGGAGCCAATTACATTAATGAATTACTCTCAGAACAAACCAGATATCTGCGTATGTGGTATTCTGGATGTGTGGAACTATTCGAAATTGGGATACGGCAGTCTTTTTGGGCATTTTCCCATTTTTTGGGCATCATCTAAATATCAGCAGACTTCAAATTTTGAGAGTTCAAATTTCCCAATACATAGTCTACTGCAGTGTTTCCCAACCCTGTTCCTGGAGGCACACCAACAGTAGCTATTTTGGATGTCTCCCTTATATGAACCGTTCATTTAAGATTGGATTCATTTTGAGAGTTGATTCAGGTGTGCTTGAATAGGAAGAGGTTGAAAATGTGTACTGTTGGTGTGCCTTCAGGAACAAGGTTGGGAAACACTGGTTTAATGTAGAGATGCCCAAACTAGGGTCAAAACAAAAACAGGTACATTTATAAAATAAAAAATGGATTTACTGCATTAGAAAATATGATTTAAAGCTATGTTTTCAATTTTTTTTAATATTAGGAAATGCATTAAGTGACACGGTGGCTCAGTGGTTAGCACTGTTGCCTCACAGCAAGAAGGTCGCTGGTTCGAGCCCCGGCTGGGTCAGTTGCCATTTCTGTGTGGAGTTTGCATGTTCTTCCCATGTTCGCGTGGGCTTCTTCCAGGTGTCCGGTTTCCCCCACAGTTCAAAGACATGCGGTATAGGGGAACTGAATTAACTAAATCGGCCATAGTGTATGTGTGTGAATGAGTGTGTATGGATGTTTCCCAGTACTGGACTGCAGCTGGAAGGGCATCCGCTGCGTAAAACATATGCTGGATAAGTTAGCGGTACATTCCGCTGTGGCGACCCCATATGAATAAAGGGACTAAGCTGAAGGAAAATGAATGAATGAATGAAATACATTACTAATGTCCTCCAATCAGAGAGGTTCAGTGAGCAAAGTGCGGGAAAATATATCTTTGGCTCCACCCATTCTCA
Source organism: Danio choprae (assembly GCA_903798125.1). Taxonomy (NCBI): domain Eukaryota; kingdom Metazoa; phylum Chordata; class Actinopteri; order Cypriniformes; family Danionidae; genus Danio; species Danio choprae. Next base: position 745,258 of record CAIGQW010052273.1, on the reverse strand, counting down.
TGAGGCAGTGCAGAAATAAATCTCAAAATATTTGTTAATGTTTATTTCGCTGCAAACTTGTAATCTATTCGTTCTATAGACTCAACCAACAACTTTAAATGCATAGTTTTGTATTTGTTTGTCATTTTAAATTGTATATAATCGATTAACAATGATCTGGCCATAAGTATTTACAAGTTAAGTTGAAATCAATTCCCCTATACACATACCAAAATTAACCATATTTTATTGTAGTAGAATGTAGCCACCATTTTGGTTTATTATTAATTATTACAATTTTTTGTCGTATTTGCCACTGTTTTGCTACAATACCATGGTTAACCGGTTACTGTATGCAAAACAATGGTTACTTTGTGGTTACCATGATTTAACTACGGTATCTTTTTTGTTTTTATATCTAGTAAAGCCTTTCATAAGGGTATGAAGAATATGAATGGCATTTCTTACTATCAGACCCAAACTTGCACTCTATAAAAACTGATTTGCATTGGTTAAATCTATACTGTTCAATCTGAACTGTATAGCCGGGTTGTGTGCTTTATGCTATCTGCCCTCACACCTCCATCAATTCCCATTTTACTACACAATAATGGGGAAAGTTTATAAGATATAAGTGCACTTTGCTTAATTCGTTCGGCTATTTAGCTGACACATCATCACGTCGGCCCTCTTTATTACCATAAAGCAAATTACAGTGAGAAACATCACCATCAAGAGATGCTTTCACAAGAGACATCAACAAGCAAAAACGACATTAATCAAGCACATAAAGCATCCCTCATCTGCATTTTGCCTTCATAAGCTTTTGATAGTCATTGCGAATGGTGGAAAATAAAAGTGACTGCCAGTTTTGCACCAAGCATAAATAAACAAAGTGAAATATTAGCTTATACTAATTAAAATGTATGCTGTATATTCCCACAAACCAAAAATCAGTGAAAACCTATATCATATATCTGCATGTCTGTATATATTGTCATGTATTTCCAACACTATATATATTTGCATATAAATATAGTATATTTGATTCTTCTAATTAGATGTGTTGCTGAGCTAACAATTTATTAAAAAAAAATGAACAAATATGAATATAAAAAGGCCTCACGCTGGCGCAGTGGGTAGCACGTTCGCCTCATAGCAAGAAAGTCGCTGGTTCGAGCCTCGGCTGGGTCAGTTGGCGTTTCTGTGTGGAGTTTGCATGTTCTCCCCGTGTTGGCGTGGGTTTTCTCCGGGTGCTCCGGTTTCCGTAGTGTATGTGTGTGAATGAGAGTGTGTGGATGTTTCCCAGAGATGGGTTGCAGCTGGAAGGGCATCCGCTGCGTAAAACATATGCTGGATAAGTTGGCGGTTCATTCCGCTGTGGCGACCCCAGATTAATAAAGGGACTAAGCCGAAATGAAAATGAATGAATGAATGAATGAATGAATGAATATTAAAAAAAACCTGACATTAGCATGTTGCTAACCTAACAACAGTACTATATCATATATTGAGTTCATGGTCTACTTAAATCTGAAGTCAGTGTGTTGTTTAAAGTATAAAAATATCAATATTGGATTAAATAGCAACACATGAAAAATAAACTGAGTTAATGAAATGAAAAAAGTAGTTTATTTCAGATGTTAGCATGTTGCTAAGTTAACAACACTACTATAGTACAAATATTGGTAAACAAACGTGTTAATATTTTAGATTCACAATACTATACTAATACGACTATTGGGTACTCTGCTGAAAAAAAACAGCATAGACCAGCATGATTACCATGCTGGTCTATGCTGGTTTAGCTGGTCTACCAGCTTGCCTTGCTGGTAATGCTGGTAGACCAGCTTGGTTTTGCTGGTAGACCAGCTTGGTCTTGCTGGTGATACTGGTCTAACAGCTTGGTCTTGCTGGTGATACTGGTCTACCAGCTTGGTATTGTTGGTCATGCTGGCCTACCAGCTTGGTACTGCTGGTCATGCTGGTAGACCAGCTTGGTCTTGCTGGTCATGCTGGTAGACCAGATCGGCTTGCTTGTGATTCTGGTGACCAGCATGGGATGCTGGTGCTGGTATGCTTGTCACCAGCATAGCACCAGCATCCCATGCTGGTCACCAGCATAACACCAGCATCCCAGCACCAGCACCAAAACACAACATATGCCTGTCTATGCTGGTCTTTTCAGCAGGGTAAATACATCTTATAATTTGCTACAGCTGGTATTGCTAAGCTAACAACACTGTACAAACATGTGAATACTAAATCGAATTGGTTGCTAATCTAACAACACTGTAATGGTTTTTTATTTCAGATGAAGTTAGCATAGTAGCTAACAACACAGTACTTTAGTACAAATATTGGATACAATTATATATTTTAGAATAACAACATTACTATAATATCACTATTGGGTAAATAAATCATTTAATTCGCTGATGCTAGCATGCTGCTAAACTAACAGTAAAAAATATGATAATTTTTAATAAAATAGATTATTTTAAGGGTGCTTTCACACCTGTAGATGTTTGTTTCCCCCACTCATCTTTGCAGGATTATTGGATCTGAGCCAATTTGAAGGGTTTTTTTTAGCATGAACTGTCTTTTTAAGGTCATACAACAGCATCTCAATTGGATTCAGTTCAGGACTTTGACTAGGCCACTCCAAAGTCATCATTTTGTTTTTCTTCAGCCATTCAGAAGTGAACTTGCTGATGATCTTTGGATCCTTGTCCCGCTGCAGAACCCAAGTTCGCTTCAGCTTGAGGTCACTAACAGATGGTCGAACATTCTCGTTCAGGATATTTAGGTACACAGCAGAATCCATAGTTCCATTTATCACAGCAAGTCTTCCAGGCCCTGAAGCAGCAAAACAGCCCCCGACCATCACACTACCACCACCACATTTTACTGTCGGGGTTCTTTTTCAATAGAAACCTTGAAAACTGCATGACGTGTTTACTTGTGTTTTATTCCACTAATATTTACATTTGTCTGATTATCTAAAACATTAAAGTGTGACAAACACGCAACAAAAAAAAGAAGAAAAAAAGAAATCAGTAAGGAGGCTAAACCTTTTTCACATCACTGTAAAATGAGCTTTTATTTCCTCAGACTCCTGTGTGTAGGTTCAGTAATTTCACTTTAATGATTTTAATGTTCTTTTCGTGGCCTTTAAACTGAAATAATGAGCATAAACATACGACGCTGAGAAAAAAATGCCAATTTTATTTAAAAATGCAGACGGCATTTAGAGGTTTTTGCATCTCTTCAAATATATGGCCAAAATGATCTATTTTAGATGAACAAAACTGTGAAATGACTATTGGGCAAAGCAGTTGCTGTGTATATGTATATGCACTGAAGTATAACTGCCAATAATAATAATAATAATAATAATAATATGCATGAAGTGCGGTTTATTTATAAACTAATTTCAAGAGTTCACACTTAGCTGATGATTGGTTATAAAGCTTGTTTGGCATGCTGTCCCGGGAGAGAGCCCTGAGCTCACGAGATCCTCGAGCCCTGGGCTCCCTCCCGTTTGCAGGGCGAGAGGGGAGCATGAGCTCAGGTAGATCTCGATGAACTCCCCCGACTTATTTCTGGCTAAAAGAATGGCTGAAAAGAGGTGTATACTTATGAGGGCTTGACAATGGTATCGCTTAGTATGTTCAAATTTGCGTGTTTTTTGGACTGTGGGAGGAAACAGGAGAACCCGGGGAAAACCCACGCGAGCACGGGGAGAACAAGCAAACTCCACACAGAAACGTCGACTAGTTTAGTTGGGACTTTAACCAGTGACATTCTTGCTGTGAGGCGACAGTGTTAATCACTGGACCACCGTGTCGCCCATCTGGGAAGGAGGAGGAGTAGGGGTGGGTGGGGGGAGTTCTTCAAGACGAAGGTACTGAGATAAGGGAACTCTGGTTATTTATGGTGATCTAGGAATCATCTGATTGGTGAATCAATTGCGAGCTGATGCGGGACCTGCTGTAAGCAATCATAAGCACGTGATCCTCTCCAAATTAGTTTATAAATAAACTTCACTTCGAGAGGATCACGTGCTTAGGATTGAACACGGCCGGCATCGCATCAGCTTCGTTTATTACACCAATCAGACACACTATAAATAACCTGAGTTTTTCACTCTAGTCATCTTCGTCTTGAAGAATCCCCCCTTCCACCCCTACTCCTCCTTTCTCCTGACTGGGCGGCACGGCGGCCCAGTGGCTCGCACTGTTGCCTCACAGCAAGAACACCACCGGTTTTGCCCCTCACCGGGCCGGTCTGCGTTTCTGTGCGGAGTTTGCGTGTTCTCCCCGTGCTCGCGTGGGTTTTCCCCGGGCTTCCCGGTTTCCTCCCACCGTCCAAAGACATTCACCATAAGTAAATTGACTTCTCCAAAATAACATCTTAAGACATATCTCAAGCACGTTCACAGCAGGGGAGTTCTCGAGACCTACCTGAGCTCAAACTCCCCTCTCGCCCTTCAAACAGGAGGGAGCCCCGGGCTCGAGGATATCCTGAGCTCAGGGCTCTCTCCCGGGACAGCATGCCAAACACGCTTTATTTTCAATCATCAGCTAAGTGTGAACTCTTGAATAGTGATTTTCAGCAAAACTATCTGCCTCCATTTGACAGCGTGTGATATATCATCATCTGATTTTTCATATCCTTCCTAAACTGAAATTGATTTGACATTCGGGTGTCACTGCTACTAAATATGCATTCATTCTTTCCCTTGTCTTTGTCCTCATTGTCTTCTCCTCTTATCCCACTCGTGTATTTTCATCCTTTTACTTCCATTTTCTCTAAATTATGTGGTAATTGATATGGTAATTGTGTTCATGCGTGGAGAAATGAAATGCACCTAACCAGCGTAGCTGCGCATGCTGAATCTGTCGATGAGATGATTGTAGGAGGATGTCAATCAAACCAATAAGCATCATGTCAATCAAGCGAACTTGTTTTCCACTGTTGGCCGATATTGGGGTTACAATCTGTCAATCAAAACCGACCCCATTTATTTACATAGCACAATGTTAGTAGTGGGATTGTGAGGGTTACCATAATACCCAAAACCCGACAATAATAACTTCCAATGTTTATTTTAGGTGTTATTTTCAGTGAGTGAGGCATGAATTTATAATGTCAGTCATGTTGCTGTGATTTTATTTAAAAAGGGAAACATCCGCATTATATTTTTGTTTCTAATGTATATTTTATTACGAGGGAACAGGAGTGCCACTTGAAAATAAAATGAAGAATCAAATTATTAATTTAATAATTGAAGCAAAAAAAAATGTAGATAAATAAATCCCATTTTAAATGGACAAACAAACAGACATATTTAAACGTGTCTATTTAATTTGTGTTTTAAATGTCATTCAGAAAATAAATAAATCATTCATTCATTCATTTTTTTTTCGGCTTAGTCCCTTTATTAATCTGGGGTCGCCACAGCGGAATGAACCGCCAACTTATCCAGCATATGTTTTACGCAGCGGATGCCCTTCCAGCTGCAACCCATCACTGGGAAACATCCACACACACTCATACACTACGGACAATTTAGCTTACCCAATTCACCTATAGCGCATGTCTTTGGGGGGACTTGTGGGGGAAACCGGAGCACCCGGAGGAAACCCACACCAACACGGGGAGAACATGCAAACTCCACACAGAAACGCCAACTGACCCAGCCTAGGCTCGAACCTTCTTGCTGTGAGGCGAACGTGCTACCCACTGCGCTACCGTGAGGCCCGTGATCAATATTAACATAGGTAAAGTATGGAGTACCACAAGGATCTGTCTTAGGCCTGCTCCTGTTTCCAAATTTTATAGTTATTTCTTTTAAAACATGAGGTCTATATTATACAGATTTACTCAGATACAGGTGAAATGTCAAACTTAGTTAACACAGACCTAAAAGAGTGAGAAGTCCCTCATTTTCTGCAATAGGGACATAAATGTGCACATAAAGTGGTTAATCAGAGGTCAAAATAAAATAAGGCACACTTTATTTTAAGGTACAATTCTCAATACAGGGCCTCACAGTGGCGCAGTGGGTAGCACATTCACCTCACAGCAAGAAGGTCGCTGGTTCGAGCCTCGGCTGGGTCAGTTGGGATTTCTGTGTGGAGTTTGCATGTTCTCCCTGTGTTGCCGTGGGTTTCCTCCGGGTGCTCCGGTTTCCCCCACAAGTCCAAAGACATGCGGTATAGGTGAATTGGGTAAGCTAAATTGTCCGTAGTGTATGAGTGTGAATGAGTGTGTATGGATGTTTCCCAGAGATGGGTTGCAGCTGGAAGGGCATCCGCTGCGTAAAACATATGCTGGATAAGTTGGCAGTTCATTCCGCTGTGGCGACCCCAGATTAATAAAGGGACTAAGCCGAAATGAAAATGAATGAATGAATTCTCAATACTAGCAAACCATTAACTGATACTTTCATCCAGATAAACGTAACATATATGAATGAAAAGTTTTAGGTAGGATCAGGAATGTTGAATAAGAACATGCGAAATATGTACTTTATTAGTACTAATAAACAGCCAACATCTTAATAATAGGCAGGTAAAACACCACTAGTTAATAGTGAAAATTGGTACTTAAACTAAAGTGTTATCATAAAATCACACATGTGTTTATGTGAAGCTGCTGTGAAATAAATATCATATAATGTGCTTTACAAATAAATGTGAGTTGGAACTGAATTGTTCATTCTCTAGTGAACACATGCTGGCGTCATTGAAGACACAGGCGATAGATGAGTTCATTAGTCAGTCTCCATTACATTCATCTCTCTGAATGAAGGCATACATCATGGGGGATTTTACACATATGATCATGCAGCTCGTGTTTCCATGCCATTTATCTTCAGTAAACCATCGGTAGTTTCAGCAGAGATAATAAGTGAGAGTACAATGAAGGAATTGCCTTGGGGAGTCACAGATGGGTGGGTTTGTATATTGCAATGTGCGTGTGAGAGTGATAATACAGGCAAGAACAGAACATGTTCAATGTACATGGAATCCCACATGATAAATTCATTCATTCATTTTCATTTCGGCTTAGTCCCTTTATTAATCTGGGGTCGCCACAGCAGAATGAACCGCCAACTTATCCAGCATATGTTTTACACAGCGGATGGCCTTGCAGCTGCAACCCATCACTGGGAAACATCCCCATGTGTTTGGACTTGTGGGGGAAACCGGAGCACCCGGAGGAAACCCACGCCAACACGGGGAGAACATGCAAACTCCACACAGAAACGCCAACTGACCCAGCCGAGGCTCGAACCAGCGACCTTCTTGCTGTGAGGTGATTGTGCTACCCACTGCGCCACCGTGCGCCCCCCACAGGATAAAGAAAAAAGAAAATGTGATCATTAATAACATGGTGTTATGTTTAGGGTAATGAGGAAGATATGAAATATCAAATGAATGCAAATCTTTAAATAAATATAGTAAATAATAGTGTAGATGGCATGACTGAAACCAATTGTTTTATTAATTGTATTAATTTACTTGGTTTAGATATTTTACTTTATTATTATTGTTAGCTATTCATTCATTCATTCATTAATTCATTCATTCATTTATTTATTTATTTATTTATTCATTCAATCCCAGGGTTTATATAGATTATTATTTAGCTTTTTGTATTAAAAAGAAAATAAAATCTTAAAGAAATTACATTTGCCAAATCAATTACATGTAGCAATAAATAAATACATAAATAAATAAATAAAGATAGAAAGTGATTACAATTAAATATTTTACATTAACTTTTGTTCAATTGACTTACATTGATGTTTTATTTTAAAAAGTAATAAATGTTCTTTTATTTTAATTTGAATAAATACATTACACTATTATTATTATTATTATTATTATTCATTCATTCATTCATTTTCTTTTCGGCTTAGTCCCTTTATTAATCTGGGGTCGCCACAGCGGAATGAACCGCCAACTTATCCAGCATATGTTTTACGCAGCGGATGCCCTTCCAGCTGCAACCCATCTCTGGGAAACATCCATTCACACTCACTCATTCACACACACACACATACACTATGGCCAATTTAGCTTACCCAATTCCCCTATACCGCATGTGTTTGGACTTGTGGGGGAAACCGGAGCACCCGGAGGAAACCCACGCCAACACGGGGAGAACATGCAAACTCCACACAGGAACGCCAACTGACCCAGCCGAGGCTCAAACCAGCGACCTTCTTGCTGTGAGGCGATTGTGCCACTGTGCCGTCGCCCATTATTATTATTATTATTATTATTATTATTATTATTATTATTATTATTTACATTGTGCGATTGAATTAGTTTTACAACTAATTAAAAACTATGTAATCCAAGTCACAAACAAGGAAATAATTGGCTTGAGATTAATTTAAATAAAATTCATTTTGCGTTTTGTGTTAAATATTGTTTTAAATAATAGTGTAGGGATGTATGTAATCAGACATAAATGTTCCCTGTAATAATACAACAAGAACCCTGGAATCTGAAGAAAAAGGCCCAGGATAGACTTTGACATATGCTTGTCCTCTTCCCTGAACTTTCCTTCCCCTCTGGTATTGATAAATAATCCGTGAACAAAACCTCATTACCAGTCACACCTATCTTTGATCAATTGTGATTGAATCCCAACAGATGAGTAAATCTTTAAGTCACTGGTCATAGGGTGTTTAAAGAGAAGGACGAAATGTCACGGGGTCAAAAGACTGTATCCAGACCGGCCCGTAGTGTAGAGCTCTCAAGCTTAACACTATGTATAATTTCCATCTATACTCTTAGATTTATCTTTGAGTGATTGATGTTGTGCATTTACTTCTGAATTGGCTTTTATTGCTTGATTCTGTAATTGGCTTGATACACTTTCATCTGGAAAATAAAGTGTTTAGTTATGATGCATTCTGAATTCTCCTGAAATCTTTTATGTCCAGTAGGTTATGTGGAGGCTGGTGCTACTTTGATCGGTGTACATGATATCCAAACAAATTGCACGAGACTGTTTGGAGCAGGGCCTCATGGTGGCGGAGTGGGTAGCACGTTCGCCTCACAGCAAGAAGGTCGCTGGTTCGAGCCTCGGCTGGGTCAGTTGGCGTTTCTGTGTGGAGTTTGCATGTTCTCCCCGTGTTGGCGTGGGTTTCCTCCGGGTGCTCCGGTTTCCCCCACAAGTCCAAAGACATGCGGTATAGGTGAATTGGGTAAGCAGAATTGTTCGTAGTGTATGTGTGTGAATGAGTGTGTGTGGATGTTTCCCAGTGATCCCAAGGGCATCCGCTGTGTAAAACATATGCTGGATAAGTTGGCGGTTCATTCCGCTGTGGCGACCCCAGATTAATAAAGGGACTAAGCCGAAATGAAAATGAATGAATGAATGAATGTTTGGAGCAGTCGGTACTTCAGCTCGGAGACTATTTGATTTCTGGTTATCGCTGATTTAACAAGTTGTATTGAAATGACTACATTAACTACACTTTTAGTACGAGTGAGCAGGAGAGCAACCAGACTAATTGGGTATTAGTTAACCCTGCATCCTCTGACTAACTTCAAGATGCCAAGATCCTGTCCGTGAGAAATACGTAAACCCCAGGGCATGAAAACTCTGCGCGACATCGGGTCCCTAATGAGTGTGTAACTGAAGAGTATGGGATCCGATATGAATCTAAACTCTAAACTGATTAACAAACGACAAATGTGACCCATTCCTAATTAGAAATACAGTCTAAATTTGACGGTCACTTAAATTTAGAGATAGACTGAATTCGGAGGGGGCCTCACAGTGGCGCAGTGGGTAGCACGTTCGCCTCACAGCAAGAAGGTCGCTGGTTCGAGCCTCGGCTGGGTCAGTTGGTGTTTCTGTGTGGAGTTTGCATGTTCTCCCTGTGTTGGCGTTGGTTTCCTCCGGGTGCTCCGGTTTCCCCACAAGTCCAAAGACATGCGGTATAGGTGAATTGGGTAAGCTAAATTGTCCGTAGTGTATGAGTGTGAATGGGTGTGTATGGATGTTTCCCAGAGATGGGTTGCAGCTGGAAGGGCATCCGCTGCGTAAAACATATGCTGGATAAGTTGGCGGTTCATTCCGCTGTGGCGACCCCAGATTAATAAAGGGACTAAGCCGAAATGAAAATGAATGAATGAATGAATTCGGAGATGTAATAAAAACAAATATAAATAAATTCTAATAATAAATCACACAGTCCTTTTCAGAAGCGCTGGAAAAGCCTTACACGCATTTAACCTTCAACCATTCATCGGATTGTGTCGTTGGGCCGATAGAATGGAATCTTACAATAGCTACACTCTAAATAGACACCATTTTATTTGAGCTCCCCTTATGATCAAATGATAAAATCATGTCATTGAGTATGTCAGTCCATGCCCATGCATTATTTCCATTAGGAGTATGATTAATTATGATCCATTAATGACCTTTCCTAAACCTAATAAGGCCTGCCTAAGATGCTAAAATTATACTCATTTGAGGCAAACAACAAACCCAAGCATATACCGTATTTCCCCATGTTTTGCTTCATTCAAGACCCAACATTTAATTCCTAGGACACTTCTAGATTGATTTTACCTTTTCATTATGAACAAGACTGATTATTCAGCATTTGCATAGATTCAATCACACAAAAGAGCTCTACACATAATCAGAACTCTCTCAGAGAGCAGTCGTGCGCGCACACACACACTCACACACACACACACACACACACACACACACACACACACACACACAC
>CAIGQW010052273.1:672982-692312 GCA_903798125.1 Danio choprae | reverse complement strand
AGAGAGAGAGAGAGAGAGAGAGAGAGAGAGAGAGAGAGAGAGAGATGAATGGATGTCTAGATAAATAAATAGATTGATATTTGGATGGATGGATGTTTGGACGGACGGATTTAACCTAACCTAACCCTAATCCTAACCTTAACCTTAACCTTAACCTTAACCTAACCCTAACCCAACCCTAACCCAACCCTAACCCAACCCTAACCCAACCCTAGATAGATTCGAATGGGTTGATTTGGTTAGTGTTTGGAATGGATGGTCAGACAAACATATGAATGAATGGTTGGATAAATATTTAGATGGGTGGATCTTCAGACTGATATGAATGGATCAATGGGCCAATCGATTTACAGTCAGATATATGGATGATATACATTCAAATAGATGAATATAGACTGATATTTGAATGGATGAATGGATGGATGAATAATAAAAATAATTGGATGGATAGATGGATGGTCATGAATATTTAAATGAGTGGATTTGATTAGACGTTTGGATATATAGATACTGTAGCTGTATGTCCTATATTTCGTTTTTGAATCCATCTGAATAGCCTTGAACCCAAACTGTACAAGTCAGTTTTCTCTGTTTTTATAGGCCACAGATGCTGTTGACAGTTCAACTTAAACCCGGAACATCCCCTCAAACAAACAGTATGCTAAAAACAGGGTTTTGGTTGTGTAAGGGCTAATTTTGCAAAGCTGTCAGAGTAGATTAGTATGCATGTCGGAATCTGTCTGAAAAGATATCTGTTTCTGCCAACACCGTTTGAACAAAAAATTATAGTGGGAAATTACATCTGTTTCGCCCCTAAAATCATCATTCAGGTGTCAACAAGACAAATTCGACTGAGTTCACAAAATACGGCTTGTATGAGTGCAGAAATGATGACACAGAACGTCTGCCAAGACTTGAATGCAGTTAGTAAGCCCAAAAAGTGTCTATAAATTCAAGTGTAATTATGTGCTCAGTGGTTAGCACTGTCGCCTCACAGCAAGAAGGTCGCTGGTTGGAGTCCAGGGTGTGAAATTTGCATGTTCTCCCCATGTTTGCGTGGGTTTCCTCCGGGTGCTCCGGTTTCCCCCACAGTCCAAACACATGCGCTATAGGGGAATTGGATTAACTAAATTGGCCGTATCATATGAGTGCATGTGTGAATGCAAGAGTGTATGGGTGTCTCCCAGCACAGTGCTTGGTTGCGGCTAGAAGGGCATCCACTGCGTAAAACATATGCTAGAATAGTTGGCAGTTCATTCCGCTGTGGCGACCCCTGATAAATAAGGGACTAAGTCAAAGGAAAATGAATGAATACATGAATATCATATATTTACCGAATATTTATAGGGGTTTAACTCTGGAAATCCCGACCCTAGAACATTGAACGTTGTGCAAGTTGTCTGAAATGACTCTTGTCAAACCGCACGCGGTCCAAAATAACGCTTGTTGACAAGTCGTGTTTACCACAATATTTAACTAATGAATTGCAGACTGTGGAAGATGGATAGAAAAATGAGACGCAAACACATCACAGACTCAATGTCAGATGTCAGCGGGCCTGCCACGACTCGCAGAGTTTTGGGAAACTGATTGGAGATTGATTCTGACAGAAGTTAAATGACACTGAGCTCTGGTGACTTGAGCAACAATTCAGAAGCCACGGGATCTGCCGTCATCTCCATCCAAGTCTGCAGGGAACTCGGCGCTCATGGTTGTCAATCCCAAAAATCTATAACGTTATATATTGGACGAGGGATACATCTGACAAACTTTCAATCAAATGAAAATGTTCTTTCTCCAAAAAAATAAATAAATAAATAAAAAGTTTACTAGTTTAATCCCTTAAAACTTCTCTAAATTTAATGTAACTTAACCGAATTTAACCATTTTTCAATGGAAAAAAACCCACTTCATGAATATTCCTATTAGTCTCCGCCTCCAGCTTGGATTACCTGCTCTAATATGTACATTTCCTCCACTCACTCATGCCAGCTCATACTACCTTCTCTAATATGTAAATTAGTCTTTGACTCAGACTAGACTTATATCAGACTATCTGTTGTTGTAATATGCAAATCACCACCTTGGACTACCAAACTTTCTAACCATACCAGGTTGTGCTGTCTTCTCCAATTTGCATATTGGCCTCGCCTCCATTTGAACAGACAAGCTCAAATGGAATGCTTTAATATGCATATATTGGTCTTCACCTCTAACCAATTGCACAAGCTTGCTCTAATATGCAAATTAGCCTCTGTCTCTGCTAAATCACACTATCTCAGATTACTTTCTTTAATATGCAAATAAACAGTCTCCACCGGCAACTAATAGCACCAGCTCTGAATGTATGTTCTAATATTCAGAACACCAATGTGGATTACCAAGATGACATCAGTTTGTGCTGCCTACTTTAATATGCAAATTAGCCCCCAACAACTTTCCAGCCAATTGCATTGTGGGCTAATTGCTCTAATATGCAAACTAGTCTCTGTCTCTACTAAAGCACATCACCTGGGATTACCTGCTTTAATATGCAAATTAACAGAGTCCACCTCCTACAATTTGCACCAGCCCAGACTGTTATAATATGCAAATTAACACCATTGACAACCAAGCTGATCTCCTGACATCAGCTTGTGCTACCTACTTTAATTTGCAAACGATCCCCCCCCCTGCACTTGAACAGACCAACTCAGATTTTCTAATATGCAAATGAACAGCCACCACCTCCGATCAATTGTCCCAGCTTTGGCTGCTTTCTCTAATATACACATTAGCATTTGTCTCTGCTAAATCACTTCACTCAGATGACCTGCTTCAATATGCAAATGAACCGTATCCACTCCTAACTCATTAAACCAGCTCATATCACCTATTGTAATATGCAAATCACCACTCTGGACTACCAAGATGCTCTGACATCACCAATGTGTGTTACATGCTGTAATATTCAAATAAGCCCCTTCTGCATTTGAACAGACTAGCTCAGATTGTTATCTTTAATATGCAAATCAAGAGTAACCACCTCCAATCAGCTTTTTTTTCCAGCTTTGGCTACTTTCTCGAATATGAATGTTGTCCTCCTACTACATCACACCTGCTTGTGGTACCTGCCCTAATATGCAAATTTGCCTTTGACTTGGTCTAAATCACAGCAGATTACCTGTTTTAATATGCAAATTAACAGTGCCCACCTCCAACCAACTTGCTCCAGCTCTGACTACCTGTTTTAATATGCAAATCTACACCTTGGACTACCAAACTGTTCTAAGCTTCTCAGCTTGTGCTACCTGATCTAATATGCAAATTAGCCCTGCCTGCATTTGAATAAAACAGCTCAGACTGCCTGTTCTAATATGCAAATTGCCACCTTAGGTTACCAAGCTGCTCAAATCACACTAGCTTGTGCTGCCTACTTTAATATGCAAATTAGTACTCAAATGCATTTGAAACATCCTCCTCAGACTGCCTGCTTTAATATGCAAATTATGAGTCTCCACCTCCAAACAATTGCACCAGCCCGACTACCTGTTCAAATATGCAAATCACCACCTTTGACTACCAAGCTGTACCAGTTGTGTTACCTACTTAAATATGCAAATTAGTCCCCAATTGCATGTGATTGGCTGTTAATATTCAATTTAACAGTTTTCACCTTCAATCAATGGCACCATCTTGGGCTGCTTGCTCTTATATGCAAATTAGCGTATCTCCACTCTTAGTTTACCTGCTCTAATATGTAAATGAATCTGTTACCACATCCAGTCAAATCACACCAGCTTGAACTACATGCTCTAATTTGCAAATTATCCCCCACCTCCACTTATTGAGGCTATCATCAGCTATAAATGCCTGCCCGAATATGCAAATTAGCCTCTCTTCTCAATTGATCAAAGGACTTCTAGTTTGAACAGTTCTAGCTCTAGTTTTAGTGACTATTATCTGTTCTAATATGCAAATTAGCCCCTGACTCCACCCATTCACACCAGCTTATACTGCCTACTCTGCTATGCAAATGAGCCCTCTCCACCAGCTCAGACTAGTCACTTTAATATGCAATTTGACAAATATTTGTAAGCATATTAAATACAATAGACGTCTAAGCAAACAATATGAAAATTAAAGTTGATAGTCAGATTTTATTCCTACAGTTCAACTAATAGTTTGAGTCCATCATGCTAATAAAAACCACTGCATATTAAACCTATGCAAACACAAAACATGATCTTAGACCCCATACAAGGTCTCTTTTAGACAATAAATAACAAGGTGACCCTAATTACCACCCCCCCAAACCATTATAAATCACGCGTTATGTCTTATCTGGCTGATTGCTAACCATCTTCTCATTCAGACGCCCCTGAACATGGGTTGTTTGCCTTCAAAATGTAATCATGCATGTAAATGTTTCACTCCCATTATAAGCCCTCTGAATACCCGAGGCAGTTAAACGATAAAGACTTCATGGGACACGATGAGGTTCATCTCTATTCATTACTATCTATGTGTTCTGCACTATTGAGTACTTCAAGTGTCTGATACAAAATGTACCTGTAATTTCAAGACAATTTGTGACAATTCAGTTTGAAGATGAGAAGAAGAATGCGGCAAAAGATCAATAATAAAAAACTAGACATCATTCCTCATCAGGAGTAACCACAGCGAAATGAACCGCTAACTTATCCAGCATATGTTTTACACAGCGGATGCCCTTCCAGCTGCAACCCAGTACTGGGAAACATCCATACACACGCATTTACACACATACACTATGACCAATTCAGTTTATTGAATTCCCCTATAGCGCATGTCTTTGCATGGACTGTGGGGGAAAATGGAGCACCAGGAGGAAACCCACGCCAACACAGGGAGAACAAGCAAACTCCACACAGAAACGCCAAATGACTCAGCCGGGACTCGAACCAGTGACCTTCTTGCTGTGAGGCAACAGTGCTAACCACTGAGCCACCGTATGGCTCCAAAAAAATAGACTTTTTGAAAATAATATTAAAAATGATTGATTGATCAATTGATTTCCATCAATCATTTCATGTATTCATTCATCCCTACTGTAATGGAATTAGATATATATTGTGAGACAACTTTCTATTTGGGGCCTCACAGTGGCGCAGTGGGTAGCATGTTCGCCTCACAGCAAGAAGGTCGCTGGTTCGAGCCTCGGCTGGGTCAGTTGGCGTTTCTGTGTGTAGTTTGCATGTTCTCCCCGTGTTTGCGTGTGTTTCCTCCGGGTGCTCCGGTTTCCCCCACAAGTCCAAAGACATGCGGTATAGGTGAATTGGGTAAGCTAAATTGTCCGTAGTGTATGAGTGTGAATGGATGTGTATGGATGTTTCCCAGAGATGGGTTGCAGCTGGAAGGGCATCCGCTGCGTAAAACATATGCTGGATAATTTGGCGGTTCATTCCGCTGTGCTGACCCCAGATTAATAAAGGGACTAAGCCGAAATGAAAATGAATGAATGAATGAACTTTCCATTTCAGGACCATGGGCAGCAACTAAAACCATAGCAGTTAGACAGCACCATGGACAGCACCTTAAAGTCCAGACAGGATCATAAACAGCACACTAAAGAACTTTCATTGAAAGTGGTTTATTCAAAGTGATAAAAGCCATCAAGTTACCAGCTCACCATAGACAAAAGGTTGTTCTTTCAGTACTAATATGTTATTATATTTAATATGATGCACATCAGCACAAACATTTCTTAGTTCAGTTTATAATTTGACATTCCATGTTTTGGATTCCAGATCTAAGCACTGCTGCTGGTGAGGATGTACCTGCTAATGAGTGAAACACATATTCAGGACAACAGATAGCACCCCTAAGAGAGAAGCAGACATTCAGAACCATGAACAGCACCCTAGTGAGCAAAACAGGCATTCAGCACCACTGACAGCGCTATAAAAAGTAAAGCGGTCGTCCAGGACCATGGACAGCACCCTAACAAGTAAAAACAGGCATGTAGCCACGAACAGCACCATGAAGAGTAAAGCAGCCATTCAGGACCATGGAAAGCATACCAAAGAGCACAATACACGTTCAGGACCATGGAAAGCATACCGAAGAGCACAATACACGTTCAGGACTATGGAAAGCACTACAAAAGTACAAAATGACCAGGGGCCTAATTTATAACCACTGTGGTTATAATAACAGGCCCTAAAGTATGTGTATGTGCCACTTCTTACGTAAAAGATGTGATTTATAAACAAAAACTTGATGGGGAAATGTGCAAACTCTGACCACATTTTACAGGCAAAGCAGTTTCGGCAGTTTGGCAATGCTGAGCTGAGGGACTGACAGAAGATAATGGAAATAAAACATATTTAACTAAAATACTGAAACTGTTGCTCATAGATCCCCGTACCCGTCAATATATAAACCATGTTAGATTGATATTATCAGTACTGATCATTAACACAGTTTTCTTTTAGTTTTTCTTAAATTAATTTAGGGCCTCACGATGGTGCAGTGGATAGTACGTTCGCCTCACAGCAAGAAGGTTGCTGGTTCGAGCCTCGGCTGGATCAGTTGGCGTTTGTGTGTGGAGTTTGCATGTTCTTCCCGTGTTGGTGTGGGTTTCCTCCAGGTGCTCCGGTTCCCCCCACCAGTCCAAAGACATGCGGTATAGGTGAATTGGGTAAGCTAAATTGTCTGTAGTGTATGAGTGTAAATGAGAGTGTGTGGATGTTTCCCAGTGATGGGTTGCAGGTGGAAGGGCATCCGCTGCGTAAAACATATGTTGGATAAGTTGGCGGTTCATTCCGCTGTGGCGACCCCAGATTAATAAAGGGACTAAGCCGAAATGAAAATGAATGAATGAATGAATGAACAATGTTTAAAAATCAATGCAATGTCACAGTAATTTGTAACTTTTGGATTTAGTAACTAATTCGTATGAATTTGTATATTCTCATTGGTACATTTTAGTATGATTTGCTCATGGTTGGGTTCATGGGCGGGGTTTGGGGGCATGCCTCCTTTTAAAAAATCATACGTTTTTATATGAGTAAAATCGCATGAATACGTTTAAATTAGCCACTTTTCTGACTATATAAAATATTTCCTTGTTGGTCTAGGTGATCTGCAGGACAATCTGTAAGTGTATAACAAAACCAGCCCTAAGTAACGTATTTCAGATTCATTAAAATGTAGACATCGCCCTCTAGTGGATTTGTCATCCAAAACATGCAATAAGACGTACATGGAGCAACGCATTTTACGTTTTGCAAAAATGTAGGCTGGAGCACATATCTCAGATGAACCTGGGATGCATAAAAGAGCTTATAAAGCTAATATAGGCCTATCAGATATCCTTAGCTTTAGCAATGTAAAAAATAAATAAATAAATAAATCACAGCTCACAGCAGGGCCAATGGAATGTTACACCGAGCTCTGGCAGACTCTCAGTAGTGTGATGTGGCGTGTAAAATCCCAGCCTTTTCCAGGACAGCGGCTCCTTTCCGAGTCTGCTGTTGTCTAGGTAAGTGAAGTGGGCAGTTTTAATAAGCCGGGACATCGATTCCTCCTGGTCTCTTCTCCCCTGCTCAATGAGGAAGCAAACAATCGAGCTCTGTTCCCTCCACAACACCTTTCCATTCCATTAGCTCCACACGACTCAAAGCGCATTTCCCTCCTCCTGCCACCTGGGGTGTCAAGAACAGAAATAATGTGATCAACCCAGGACTTTTTTTTTTTCTTCCTGCAGACTGTCATCTGGCTGCTCTTTCGAGGAGTGTTTTTGTCTTCCAGTCACATATTATATGTAATATTCCATGACAAGGTGCTTTGCGGAAACAAGTACAGTGGAGCGTAGCACTTAACGGAGGGTACAAATTCTTGGCAAAACATCAAAAGGTATTCGTGAAAAACAACCAGAGGAGAGCAGGTTTTCTTTTTTAGAGTTCAGGCGAGAGCAGGGTCGAATTTGAAACGTGGTTATTTTTGGAGTTTACATCGGCTGTGCATGTAAGGGCAGTCGAAGGTGTGGTTTTGTAGGCTGTGTCTTTGACAGAGGTTTGGACGTTTGTTTCGGGTCAGGATTTGATGCGGTCCCTGACCATGACCTGAATGTTAAATCAGACGCCTTCAGACATTTCCTGCTGGCTTTCAAGCAGAGCACAGGAAAACACGCACACACACACACACACACACACATACACAACAGTGACTGCCTCGACACAGCAACATGTTTGCTGACAGCATACTTTTCCTATGCCTATGGAATGTTAAGCATGACTCTAGTCAGTGTTTATTTGCAAGTGGCCTATCTATTCATTCATTCATTCATTCATTCATTTTGGCTTAGTCCCTTTATTAATCTGGGGTCGCCACAGCGGAATGAACCGCCAACTTATCCAGCATATGTTTTACGCAGCGGATGCCCTTCCAGCTGCAACCCATCTCTGGGAAACATCCATACACACCCATTCACACACATACACTACGGAAAATTTAGCTTACCCAATTCACCTATACCGCATGTGTTTGGACTGTGGGGGAAACCAGAGCACCCCGAGGAAACCCACACCAACACGGGGAGAACATGCGAACTCCACACAGAAACGCCAACTGACCCAGCCGAGGCTCGAACCAGCGACCTTCTTGCTGTGAGGCGATCGTGCTACCCACTGCGCCACCGCGAGGCCCCCTCTTAAAACTCCCACTGTCAAAAAAAATCTAAGTTAAACCGCAACTGACACAAAATTCAAACTCCAACTGTGGACAAAGTGGACAAAACCCACATTTAACCATCTGAAACCTGTGACAGGTTGTTCTTCCTGACCTAATTCAGTAATATTCTGTGTCCACTGCTGCGATTATTACCACTGTATACCTTTGGTTCTCCCTGTCAGGCTATTGTACAGTAAATGTTCAATTATGAGGGACTCGAGTGGATGTGGAGGCCTTATCTTGAGCCCCGGAGTCGGAGCAGATTGACACACACACCTCTCCAGGATAAATCCTTCGCACACTCCACCGGGGATAATGCAGAGATAAGATTTCCATGAGAAGTGAATCCCTGACTTCAGCTTTTCTACACTTCAAAAGGTAAGAGAGCGCTTTAAGTAAAAGTCCCACACAATGCAACACTTGCTGGAATAGGGAGGTAAATGATTCGGTCATTTTCAGGATGTTTACACAACATTGTCTAACTAAAAAGAGGACATTTATATGTGTTTTGGCCATTTTTTCACTCTAATTTTCGAGTTTACACGTGCACTATTGACTTTTCCCCTCAGAATTGCAACATAGGCTCATTCTGAAAGCGTATATACATTTCTAGAGATCGCGAATTATGTAGCCTGAGGTGCGTATGGCTGCATTTCATCTTTAAAACGAACGCTACGGGGCGGTATGACGCCGTTCCTTTTTGCGCTTATCAGCTGACCTCTTACCCTCGTATGGACGGCTTTCCTGCTGTTACCAGTTTGTCCAGTAGCTTGCCACATACGTCAGCGGACTTGAGATGCAAAGACGAGTTGACCACGATGACAGGGTTCTAGTCCGGCGAAGAACGATTCCAGAAGACGGGTAAGACAAACACAGAAGCCAAAAAATAAAATAAACAAGTAAATAACAGGGTGAGAATGTGGTAAAGTCTGAAAACATGGTAAAAATCAGACAAGGGCTTTTCTTTTTCTGGATTGCTTTTTAAAACTGTCGGTTGGGTTTAGGGAAGTGGGTGGGCGCTGGTCAATCGGTGCTTTTGAAAACACTATTGGTTGGGTTTAGGGGAGTCGACGGTGGCCTCTGGTGGATTTACGTGAGAACAGCAGGCGTGAATGGCACTCGTGAGAGAAATTTGAGATCTGAAAAAGCGCACACAGCAGCATCTGGTGAATTTGCGACAACAAAAACTGAATTTGCTGCTCTCCAGAAATGTATATAAGAGTACGTTTTCAGATTGAACCTGCGTTGCAGAATTACAAACAAATTATTTAAAGATATTAAGTCGCTGGTTCGAGCCTCGGCTGGGTCAGTTGGCGTTTCTGTGTGGAGTTTGCATGTTCTCCCCGTGTTGGCGTGGGTTTCCTCCGGGTGCTCCGGTTTCCCCCACAGTCCAAAGACATGCGGTATAGGTGAATTGGGTAAGCTAAATTGTCCGTAGTGTATGTGTGTGAATGGGTGTGTATGGATGTTTCCCAGAGATGGGTTGCAGCTGGAAGGGCATCCGCTGCGTAAAACATATGCTGGATAAGTTGGCGGTTCATTCCGCTGTGGCGACCCCAGATTAATAAAGGGACTAAGCCGAAATGAAAATTAATGAATGAATGAATGAATGAATCATATATATATATGTGCATGTGTGTGTGTTTGTAATTAATGTCAAGGAAGTTTTTGTGTTTATCATCGTCATCATGTGTTTATCACTGATGTTTGGCCTATCACAATGGTCAGTGCACCATTCTGCTATCAGCTCTCAATGCATTCAATGCTATCTGCCACCACAGCCAGCCTCCATTTATCAGAGAACAAGAGTCTGTTCTGCGCCACTATTTCTGGGAGACGTGTATTTTTGGTCGATGCATGATAGTCATTAAGTCTTTAAATGTATCCCATGGTGCAATTAGCCCACCCACACAAGAGAAAAGCTCGCCGGTGATTGGTGTGGGATGTCAGATGTCGACCCCCGCACGTCTCCACCGCTGGCGGTATCAGCAAGTCGCACGTTTGCAGCGCAGCTTTAGATTACGACAATGAGAATCATCCTAGGTTAAGAGGAAAGGCTTAATAGACTTGATGCGTAAAACGCTTCAGCATAATTCGACGCCTGTGCAGAGGTTGAAGCAATTTAGTGGAGGTTGGCTGTTTTGGAGGCTCGTTTCCACCACAGGATAAAAAAAAGCCGGTATAGGTGATTGTGATTTATCTGAAAATAACTTATTCATTACCATAAAAGTACAATTACTAAACCTACACACAAGAGCTTGAGGAAAATTCTAATTTTAGAAGAACTATTCATTCATTCATTTTCATTTCGGCTTAGTCCCTTTATTAATCTGGGGTCGCCACAGCGGAATGAACCGCCAACTTATCCAGCATATGTTTTACACAGCGGATGGCCTTTTAGCCGCAACCCATCACTGGGAAACATCCACACACACTCATACACTGCGGACAATTTAGCTTACCCAATTCACCTATACTGCATGTCTTTGGACTTGTGGGGGAAACCGGAGCACCCGGAGGAAACCCATTTTTCTTTTGCTTTCATTTTTCCAGTTGTGTCCCACACTTAACGGATTGTCAAGTGTCCCATGCCTTTCACAATGACTCAGTTTATTTCATTTCAAATCCTCCAACAATTCGCCTAATATTCTTAGCCTCATATTGACAGGAAAAAGCATCTTCTGTCGCCGATTCAGCATATGAAATGTATTTATTCGACATTATGCAACATGCGTCCAGCCTGCGCATGGGAAACAAACTGAAAACGCCATCAACGAGGCCCTTGATGGCTGCTATTGTGTCTCTGTATGTACATCTGCGGAGAAATATCGTGTCATTCTTGAACATGCTCATGCATTCTGAAAGCTGGAAACGGCTTCAGTGACCCGTGGATGGAAGAATGCAGGGTTTCTACATTCTGTTCGTCTGTATTCAAGTTTCTTTTTTCAGGCTTTTCATCTTCATGGTCACAAAATTGAATTAGAAAGCTAGTTCAGCTAAATATGATGATGAAAAATATTTCATTAGGTATTATTTGCTCACCTCTGACTTGTTTCAAAGCTGCTCTTTTAAATACAATAAACTGGAAAATTAAGCTTAAACAAGTCACTATAAAGGCATTGTAAACTAACCTAAATTATGTTTTTAATATTTACCATTTAATTTGTAGAATTGATTCAATATGGGCCTCACGGTGGCACAGTGGGTAGCACATTCGCCTCACAGCAAGAAGGTCGCTGGTTCGAGCCTCGGCTGGGTCAGTTGGCATTTCTGTGTGGAGTTTGCATGTTCTCCCCGTGTTGGCGTGGGTTTCCTCCGGGTGCTCCGGTTTCCCCCACAAGTCCAAAGACATGCGCTATAGGGGAATTGGGTAAGCTAAATTGTCCGTAGTGTATGAGTGTGAATGGGTGTGTTTGGATGTTTCCCAGTGATGGGTTGCAGCTGGAAGGGCATGCGCTGCATAAAACATATGCTGGATAAGTTGGCGGTTCATTCCGCTGTGGCAACCCCAGATTAATAAAGGGACTAAGCCGAAATGAAAATAAATGAATTAATTCAATATACTTTAAAATATATGTAAATTACACAATGATAAGATATGCAATTGAATCAAGACAGTATTTTGAAATATCCAAATGTTTTGGAAATTTTATGAGCTCAGCAATTTTAAAAGATGCTGTATGTACGTTTTTGACTCCTCAAGAGCATACAATTACCATAATATGTTTGCAGATATTTAAGAAACATGCTAATGAACATTGTTTATCTGAAAAACAATGCTAAAGTCAGATATTCTGCTTTGAACATGTGCGTTACGTGCCAGAATGGCTGTCTTTGGTTTGGTTCTTTTAACCCGCCCACTGCCAGTTTGGCCAATTATATTTCAGCAGCCCTGGTTGCCTTGGTGGAAAACCGCGCATTTCATTCATTCAGTCAGGAAGGCTCTAAGAGTATGTATTCATGACCGAAATACGACCTCCGATGGATCGTAGCAGCTGCAAAATGAGACGCAGATTCAGAGTTCCACATTAGGTGGTTATTAATTAGCAAATTATATAGATATTACTAATGCAAACAGGTTACATTGTAATCCAGTTCACCTAATGTTTTCGCCAGACGCAGCACGACAGAAGTTTAAACACAGGCATTCAGAAGCACAGGATAGTGCACTCACTGCACTCCAACAAAATGGTAAGGTTTATATTCTAATTAATACATATTAAAACGCTTTAACATTATTAAATGTACATGCGGAATCACTGATACGTTGGTGTCGTCAATCTGCGCTTGTGTGTGGGTTTTGAACCAGGCGTGCAATACCTAGTTCAACCAATGGGTGTCAAACTTGCATACTGGACCTTTAAGTTAAAAAAAAATAAATAAATAATTAAATAAATATCTAAATAGGGCCTCACAGTGGCGCAGTGGGTAGCACGTTCGCCTCACAGCAAGAAGGTCGCTGATCGCTGGTTCGAGCCTCGGCTGGGTCAGTTGGCGTTTCTGTGTGGAGTTTGCATGTTCTCCCTGTGTTGGTGTGGGTTTCCTCCGGGTGCTCCGGTTTCCCCCACAGTCCAAAGACATGCGGTATAGGTGAATTGGGTAAGCTAAATTGTCCGTAGTGTATGAGTGTGAATGGGTGTGTATGGATGTTTCCCAGAGATGGGTTGCAGCTGGAAGGGCATCCGCTGTGTAAAACATATGCTGGATAAGTTGGCGGTTCATTCCGCTGTGGCGACCCCAGATTAATAAAGGGACTAAGCCGAAATGAAAATGAATAAATATCTAAATACATTTCTAAGATGGAAAATATCAATACAACTACTACTAATAATAAAATACTATATTAAACAAGTAAATATTTTATGCTAGCATTTCACACAAACATGGTGTAATTTTATTACCCCATATACAAACGCTTTAAATATACACACACACATTACTACTACGACTAAAACTACCATTAGAATGCATGAATATTTTAATATAATTTGTAGGTGTGGTTGGAAAAATAAATTCATTACACGGTTATAGTATACCATTTCTATTTTATTTATTATTTTTTTTAAGTATTTGTTGAATAGCTTATAACGAACAATGAATACATGTAAATAATAAATACAAAAATATGCGTCTGTCACGGCCACACAAGGACGACAAGGAAGGGAAAGCTTTAAAAGGGGTTTATTCAGTGATCCACAAGTAACACAGTGAAGCAGGTGAACAGCATTATATAGAGAGGGTTCACTCACTCACTCACTCACTCACTCACGCACTCACGCACTCACTCACTCACTCACTCACTCACTCACTCACTCACTCACTCACTCACTCACTCACTCACTCACTCACTCACTCACTCACTCACTCACTCAGGCAGTTCAGTAGCAAACTTCAACATCAGAATAATCACTTCCCTTATCTCGGTGTGTAGGCATCAATAGGTAAAGGTTGAGAACATCCACAGAAGAGCACAGGAGAACACAGGTGAGGAGAATCATGCATCTTTGATAGCAGCCAATGAGTGAGTATGGTGGGTATTTGTAGTGCGTGGTGATTGCAGGTGCAGGTGCGAGTGATTAGTAATCAGGAGAGGGTTCACGGGTGTTGTGTGTGGTGATGGGGTGAGTGTGATCGGTGGTTAGGACTGCAGGAACGTGCTGAGGGTGACACTATTTGTGAGTGCGTTTCAAGTTTAAACATATTTTACCATACAACAAAACACAAATATTGAAAGATAAAATCAAAAAATAAATGCTGTTTTCAATGTCAAACGTGGCAATCGTAAATCCCAATTAAAGAAATGTAAAACTCTCTTAATAGCCACAGAATGATATTCTAATTGGTTTGTTTGCGATGTTTTTGAACAGTTTAAGGGCCTCCAGCCATCAGACCGAGAGAAGAGATGACCTCTGACACCCTTAAACAACAAGAGACAGAGATAAGTGGGGTCAGCATGAAATATGATTAAACTACAGGCCTGTGTGCGTCTATGATTTAAAGTGCGAGCTGCAAACCATTCATCTTCACAACCCACACACACACAGTCAGCGAGTTTTTTTCTATAGAACAAAACTAACAGTGAGACAGAGGAGGACATGCCGCGGGGTAGGTGGACAAAACTGGGCCATATAAAACTTGTCTCTCTGGGAATACTTTAACAGGTAAACACATAAAATTATTATGTGCAAATGCCAGGAATGCAAACACTGTTCTACTTTTACCTGCTTTATATTTAGCTGTGTTTTGTAAAGATCTGGAGATTCATTTATTTCATAGCTGTTGAAGGGAGAAAGACATTTTTATTCAGTGTAATACATTGGTTTGAGAAAGAAAACAAACTTAAATAACTTTTCATATTTAACTAAAGTTTCTGACTCTAACTCGTTCTAGAGTTTATCTATCCATCTATCTATCTATCTATCTATCTATCTATCTATCTGTCCGTCCGTCCGTCCGTCCATCTATCTATCTATCTATCACAAGCTAGCATGCTAGGAATATTCATTCATTCATTTTCATTTCGGCTTAGTCCCTTTATTAATCTGGGGTTGCCACAGCGGAATGAACCGCCAACTTATCCAGCATATGTTTTACGCAGCGGATGCCCTTCCAGCTGCAACCCATCTCTGGGAAACATCTACACACACTCATTCACACTCATACACTACGGACAATTTAGCTTACCCAATTCACCTATACCGCATGTCTTTGGACTTGTGGGGGAAACCGGAGCACCCGGAGGAAACCCACGCCAACACGGGGAGAACATGCAAACTCTACACAGAAACGCCAACTGACCCAGCCGGGGCTCAAACTAGTGACCTTCTTGCTGTGAGGTGATCGTGCTACCCACTGCGCCACCGTGCAGCCATATTATCAATCAGAATAAAGTAAATAATTTGATTATTGATGTCTATATAAACGTACCCACAAGTACCGTTGTATCATTCTCTTTCCTCAGGACCTCAAAACAGCTGTCTCAGTCGCTTCTTCTCCTCTCTAAACTTGGGTCTGACCAAAAGGAGAGCTTGTCATTGGAAGATTGATAGGGGTTTTCAGTGCCACAGACACAGTAATGTATCTCCAGCACCTGCTTCTGTGCTGTCCTGCTGGAGAAACCCAACATGAGCTTACAGACGGAGGTTAATGGGTCTGCAGATTTGGATTCTATCTCTTCATCCAACAAGGTCAAACACATAGCGACCCAGAAAAAAAGAGCTAAGCCAAGGAAGCATTTCTGTAGAGCTGGTTCCTTAAGCTATCTTTATCTGTGGGCTGAGTGGAAGATGTATGGGGAGATATAGTGGTTAAAGATCTGGGTGAGCAACTGAAATGTTTCAGTTGATCCATGAACATGAACAACATGTCCTTGAGGAAGATAATTAACCTTAGCTTGTAGCGAGGCTGTTAGTGTGGAAGGGATGCCACAGTCTCTTGTCACAGCTGTTACTGTGTTGTTCATAATGGTTTATTGACCACATCTAAGCATTCAAGATCAGAACAATCCATTTGAGAATATAAAATACTTTACAATATGGCTATCCACAATGAAAGCTAATGCAGAAATGGCTAACATGATTGACATGTTTGCCTCAATTAAGCTATTGTCCAGTAAGCGGGAGAACTAATAGTGAGAACAAACACGCAAGGTGTTGACAATGTATCATAAATTCATTCATTCATTCATTCATTTTCAACCGCTTATCCGGGGCCGGGTCGCGGGGGTAGCAGTCTTAGGAGAGAACCCCAGACTTCCCTCTCCCCAGACACTTCCTCCAGCTCCTCCGGGGGGATCCCGAGGCGTTCCCAGGCCAGCCGAGAGACATAGTCTCTCCAGCGTGTCCTGGGTCTTCCCCGAGGCCTCTTCCCGGTGGGACATGCCTGGAACACCTCCCTAGGTAGGCGTCCAGGAGGCATCCGAAACAGATGCCCGAGCCACCTTAACTGACTTCTCTCGATGTGGAGGAGCAGCGGCTCTACTCCGAGCTCCTCCCGGGTGACAGAGCTCCTCACCCTATCTATAAGGGTGCGCCCTGCCACCCTGCGAAGGAAACTCATTTCGGCCGCCTGTATCCGAGATCTTGTCCTTTCGGTCATGACCCAAAGCTCATGACCATAGGTGAGAGTAGGAACGCAGATTGACCGGTAAATCGAGAGCTTTGCCTTTCGGCTCAGCTCCTTCTTTACCACAACGGACCGGTACATCGACCGCATTTCTGCTGCCGCTGCACCAATCCGCCTGTCAATCTCACGCTCCATCCTTCCCTCACTCGTGAACAAAACCCCAAGATACTTGAACTCCTCCACCTGGGGTAAGGACTTTCCTCCAACCTGGAGATGGCAAGCCACCTTTTTCCGGTGGAGCACCATGGCCTCGGACTTGGAGGTGCTGATTCTCATCCCAGCCGCGTCACACTCGGCAGCAAACCGCTCCAGTGCATGCTGAAGATCCATGTTCGATGAAGCCAACAGAACCACATCGTCTGCGAATAACAGAGATGAAATCCTGTGGTTCCCGAACCGGACCCCCTCCAGCCCAAGGCTGCGCTTTGCAATTCTGTCCATAAAAATTATGAACAGAACTGGTGACAAAGGGCAGCCCTGCCGGAGTCCAACGTGCACTGAAAACAAGTCTGACTTATTGCCGGCAATGCGAACCAAACTCCTGCTCTGTTCATACAGGGACGACACAGCCCTTAACAGAGCGCCTCTGACCCCATACTCCCAGAGCACCCTCCACAGAACACCACGAGGGACACGGTCGAATGCCTTCTCCAAGTCCACAAAACACATGTAGACTGGTTGGGCATACTCCCACGCACCCTCGAGCACCCTGGTGAGGGTATAGAGCTGGTCCAGTGTACCACGGCCCGGACGAAAACCGCATTGTTCCTCCTGAATCCTAGGTTCAACCATCGGCCGGATCCTCCTCTCCAGTACCCTGGCATAGGCTTTCCCCGGGAGGCTGAGGAGTGTGATCCCCCTATAGTTGGAGCACACCCTCCGGTCTTCCTTCTTAAAAATAGGAACCACCACCCCAGTTGCCCAGTCCAGAGGTACCGTCCCCGACCTCCATGCGATGTTGTAGAGACGTGTCAGCCAAGACAGCCCCACAACATCCAGAGACCTAAGATACACAGGGTGAATCTCATCTACCCCCGCTGCCTTGCCACTGCGGAGTTTACAAACTACCTCAGTGACCTCAGCTTGGGTGATGGGTGAGTCCACCCCTGCATCCCCAGTCCCTGCTTCCTCACTGAAAGACATGTCGGTGGGGTTAAGGAGATCCTCAAAGTATTCCTTCCACCGTCCGACAACATCCCCAGTCGAGGTCAACAGCTCCCCACTTCCACTGTAAACAGTATCATAAAACATTTTAACTAAATGTTACAATGAAAGCCTATGCTAGAAAAGGTAACAGGGTGGACAATCCAACATAAATGAAGACATTACTCAAAGTTATTATGGAACAATATTATAATATCAATTATAAAACATTAAATCAAAATAATGAAATCTGATGGCCTCACAGTGGCGCAGTGGGTAGCACGTTCGCCTCACAGCAAGAAGGTCGCTGGTTCGAGCCTCAGCTGGGTCAGTTGGCATTTCTGTGTGGAGTTTGCATGTTCTCCCTGTGTTGGGGTGGGTTTCCTCCGGGTGCTCCGGTTTCCCCCACAAGTCCAAAGACATGCGCTATAGGGGAATTGGGTAAGCTAAATTGTCCGTAGTGTATGACTGTGAATGGGTGTGTATGGATGTTTCCCAGAGATGGGTTGCAGCTGGAAGGGCATCCGCTGCGTAAAACATATGCTGGATAAGTTGGCGGTTCATTCCGCTGTGGCGACCCCAGATTAATAAAGGGACTAAGCCGAAATGAAAATGAATGAATGAATGAATAGCTAAGAAAAGCCTATAGATACCTCTAAAGCTCACTACCATTCATTTTGCATTAGATACTATTCATAGGGTTTGTACATCTCCTGCTCTACAGTAATTTGTTCCCTGCATTTGATTCTTCATCATTTTCTCCATGCATCATGACACACAAAGGCAAAGAAGCAGAGCAAACAGAAGTCTGCACGCTGGATAAGTGCATTCAAGAGCTTGTCGTAGGAAGTTGGTTTGTGCCATGATGAAAGCCATTCCCTGAAACAAACCCCATCCATCAGCTCTTCCCCAGAGTCCAAGACAGAAGCGGATTGCAGATCCTCAGCTGCAGCTCTTTAATGGCAGACACAGAGGTGTGCTAATGCTAGCTCTGTCCTAGTTTGTGACACACGGCTTCTGACAGTTCAATTGCACTGTATATAAAAAGCCAGACAAGGAAAACAATAGTAGATTATAATCTTTTTAATGTCGCTATTCATAATGGATTTTTATCATTTAAATTAAAATATTTTACAAAACTTTACATTAAAAGGCATGCATGGATATATAATTACATTCATTCATTCATTTTCCTTCAGCTTAGTCCTTTATTTATCAGTGGTCACCACAGTGGAATGAACTGCCAACTATTCTAGCATATGTTTTACGCAGAGGATGCCCTTCCAGCCACAAGCCAGTACTGAGAAACCCCCTTACACTCTGGCATTCACACACACACACACACACACACACACACACACACACACAC
>CAIGQW010052273.1:655285-672227 GCA_903798125.1 Danio choprae | reverse complement strand
CACACACACACACACACACACACACACACACACACACACACACACACGCAATCTAAAAATCTCAATCCAATTTGATCTTTGCAACCTTAAAATGTCTGGATCACTCATGCTGTCTTCTTTACAACACACACACACACACACACACACACACACACACACACACACACACACACACACACACACACACACACACTGTAGCTTTACATATGTATGTTTATAACTAATACAAATACTATATAATAAGAGAAGTTTAATATATACTCTGTGCAGCTATGTAAGCTACGTATAAAAAAAAAATCAATACTGTAAAGAAGACTGCATGGGTGATCCAGACATTTTAAGGTTAGTAAGGTCAAATTAAATAAAAAGAAATTAAAAATCTGGTGCTCACCGCAGCCTTAAACGAATACAACAACCTAAATTAAGTGTTAATAAATGACATTTAGGTTGAGTTAATATTGCACTGCCATTACAAATACTTTACTATGCTTTAAAGTTCATACACATTTCTGGTCATGGCTCCGCAAACAGGCTTTATTGCCTCGGTGTGCAATGACAAATGCTGGCAGTTCTTTAAACAGTGCTGGTAATTATAGCCTGAAGTATAAACCCCAGATAAGACAAAGAGGTGAACTTCTGCCACATCCGCCCCAGGACAGATGAACACCGGTTTGAGCTAAACACCAAAAAAAAAAAACCTGTCCTCTAAACTTTAGGCAACTGTGATTCTCATTTCAAATGGTAACGGTCTCTGACATGTGCCTCTAATGGAATTTTCAAGCACTGGGGCATTTTGCCCCCCTCATTTCATTTGTTAAAGTCAAGCCTATAACTCGCACAGGTTGTGCTTCACAGAGCGAAGAGGATTTCTAATCTTTAAACAAGGAAAGTTAAAAAGCTGAAGAAAAGTGATACATACCTACGGATTTTCTGCCTCTTCTCTCGTTGGCGTTAAATTTAACCCATAGCTCAAGCATAGATGGTGGTGATGAAAACCTAGAGCAATCCTAAAGGGAGATTTCTGACTAAATCTCATTAAAACTTCCGCACCATTTGTCATATACGCGTGATCATTCTTGTGTGCGACTTCCCAGAAGACTGCTTGTTCAGACAATTAAATCACATAGCTTTAAGGTCATAGTATCTTAAAACATGACTGTCATCATCGGCCCAGTGAGACCATATGATAACAACCTGACTTATGCAATTACTTGCTTGGCAGTAGTGGATTCAAGGCACTTACAAAGGAGAGACCGCTTTTAATATGTTGAGTTCTGTGGGGGTTGTGCATCATAGGGACTGAGGGAAACAACTGTGAAAGTGACTGTCAGGAGATAAGGGGAAAACGAGGTGAAACTTTTATCATAAAACAACAGGCGAGTGAAAATAATCAACATAAATGTCCCAGACCTGGTCCTCTCTCAACCTTTGGTTCTCTCTCCTTCTTGTATCCTTCCGCAGTTCCTCCAGAGGACTCTCTCTGCTCCCTTGGCTCTTGGCTCTCTCCACTTATGTTTACCCCTTTGTTACTTGAAGGCTTTGGGGGAAAGGACAGATTCTGTTGGGGAAATGACACAGAGAAATAGGCGAGGGACGAAAGAGAGGAAAACAGTTGTTGCTCTGGTTCCCCAATCCCTCAAGCAGCTCACAGACTCTCACTCACGCTGGCTAACAGTGCTGCTAGATGCCCTTCATTTGATGTTTTATTTTTACCATTGTATCAACTGATGGCTGGCAGTAACTCCTCTGGCTATGAGTCTCCATTCCTCCACTCTGTGATCCCCATCCATTATTGCAGATGACAGCAGGCCTTGACCTCTGGTGAATGGTAGATGCTTGTCCATCACCTCTTGGGTGGCAGGTGTCCCTCCATGTTTTGGCAGATTGCATCAAGTCTAACCATCCCCCTGACAAGCTCTTAAAACACTAGCCTTGAGTGTATACAGCAGCAGACTCTTCTACATCCATCCTTGGCACCACAAACTCCCTTACAGGAGAAGGGTTTCTAATAGAGTGTCACTTCTTTTACTCCATGCTTTAGAGCCATTTTTGCATGGTTTGATGACGAGGGAACAAGGAACAGGAACCAGTCAACATTGAGTATCTTATCAAACAATCACTCATTTTCCTTTAGCTTATTCCCTGCATTATTATGAGTTGCCACAGTGAAATGAGGCCTCACGGTGGCGCAATGGATAGCACGTTCGCCTCACAACAAGAAGGTCGCTGGTTCGAGCCCCGGTTGGGTCAGTTGGCGTTTCTGTGTGGAGTTTGCATGTTCTCCCCGTGTTGGTGTGGGTTTCCTCCGGGTGCTCCGGTTTCCCCCACAAGTCCAAAGACATGCGCTATAGGTGAATTGAGTAAGCTAAATTGTCCGTAGTGTATGAGTGTGAATGGATGTGTATGGATGTTTCCCAGAGATGGGTTGCAGCTGGAAGGGCATCCGCTGCGTAAAACATATGCTGGATAAGTTGGCGGTTCATTCCGCTGTGGCGACCCCAGATTAATAAAGGGACTAAGCCGAAATGAAAATGAATGAATGAATGAACAGTGAAATGAACCGCCAACTTCTCTGACATTTGTTTTACTAGTGGATTTCCTTCCTGCCACAACCCAGCACTGAGGATTGTAAACACAGACATTCTCTCATTGACACAATTTGGTCAATTTAGCTTATACAATTAACCTACATCGCATATCTTTGGATTGCTGGGAAAACCAGAGCACCTGGAGCAAATCCATGCACTGAGAGAGCATGGTAGGTGGGATTTTAGAATTTAGGTGCCAAGTAGAATGCAATCCTGGATTAACATCTATGACTCGAATGAACTGGGACTCAGACCAGCAACCTTGTTGATGTGAGGCAACTGTGCTAACTATTTCACCACCTTGCCACCCTCTCAAAAAAATGACAACAAAAAGAAAAGGAGGAGGCAACCTGTCAAGTCAACATAATGTCACCAATGTAAATGTCTCAGACATGTCCTCTCTCAACTCTCATTGTCTTTGCTCTTTGTTTTATCCTTCCAGAGATCCTCCGTGGCACTCACATTACCACTCACTCCACGAATTCACTCCCATGGCACTTGACCCTGTCCCACTCTTCTCATGTAGCTCCATTACCTCTCACACGCCTGAGGGTTGGGGAGGTATAGGTAGAAAGTAGACATAAGGATGAGAAGAGACAAGGTCAGAGAGTAAAGAGAGGAAACATTTCTCTGGTACACATTTCAGCTCAGTCTACCAGATGAGAGACCCTCCCTTGTGGTGCCTTGTGGAGGCACTGGATGCCCTTGGCGGACTGCTTTTATTCCCAGTCTACTGTTGGCCAATGATCGCTTCTAGCTACAGGTGCTCATCAAGCCTCGTATTGTCTTTATGCTTGGTTTGTTCACCCAAACATACTCATGTCGTTCCAATACCCTGAAACCTTCAGAACACAAATGAAGACAATTTAGATGAAATTTGAGACCTCTCGCATCCTCCATAAACAACAATGTTCCTGACAGGTTCAAAGTCCAAGAAACCATTTTCAAAACATTCCATGTGACTTCAGTGCTTCAACTTTAAATATGACTGTTCACCTATATCTTCTCTACCTTGTCAGATCATCAGGGTGCACATTACTGCTACAGGCAGTACGACATATGAATGTCACAAGTGTCCATAGTAAATGCGCAGCCTGATCTGAAAAAGAAAACATTGTTGCAAAGCAAAACATATGATTAGAGTTAAACCCCTGAAGTCACATGGGATGTTTTGTCAATGCATTTTCTGGACTTTGAATGTCTTGGGACCATTACTGTTTTTATGAGGACAAGACGGGCTGCACGGTGGCGCAGTGGATAGCACGCTCGCCTCACAGCTAGAAGGTCGCTGGTTCGAGCCTCGGCTGGGTCAGTTGGCGTTTCTGTGTGGAGTTTGCATGT
The DNA here is from genome assembly GCA_903798125.1 of Danio choprae. Classification (NCBI taxonomy): domain Eukaryota; kingdom Metazoa; phylum Chordata; class Actinopteri; order Cypriniformes; family Danionidae; genus Danio; species Danio choprae. The sequence continues at coordinate 668,298 of CAIGQW010052273.1, read as the reverse complement.
TCTCCCCGTGTTGGCGTGGGTTTCCTCCGGGTGCTCCGGTTTCCCCCACAAGTCCAAAGACATGCGGTATAGATGAATTGGGTAAGCTAAATTGTCCGTAGTGTATGTGTGTGAACGAGTGTGTGTGGATGTTTCCCAGAGATGGGTTGCGGCTGGAAGGGCATCCGCTGCATAAAACATATGCTGGATAAGTTGGTGGTTCATTCCGTTGTGGCGACTCCAGATTAATAAAGGGACTAAGCCGAAAAGAAAATGAATGAATGAATGAGGACAAGACAGCTGTCAGATTTCATCTAAAATACCCTAATTTGTGTTCAGAAGATGAACTAAGGTCTCAAAGGGTATGGAATGACATGAGGGTTAGGAATTAATAACAGAATTTACATTTTTGGGTGAACTAACCCTTAATCTCCCTGCTTCGATCCATCATGGTGGATGACAACAAACTCTGGTCCGGTAAAAATCAGCAATTCTTGTGTGCCCTCGTAAATGGCATCCACCCATGATTCTTTACCCCAGGAAACTCTTCTTCTCTTCATCCATGCTTGCTACCAGAGGTCATCATCAATCAATTCTCTGCACCGAAAAATGTTGGTAGCAGTGAGAGCTCCTCAACACTGTGTCCCTCGTTGCGCCAGGGTTCTGCCACATATTCACATAGTTTAACAGTAAGGAAAGAGAGAAATGGGGAGCAGCAAACAATGAACAACTTTAATCTTCAAAGTCTGCTTAAACACAATTTTGATTTCCTTACAGCTAGCCTGTTAGCCTAGCATAATGCTAACAGATTAGATATGACAAGCAAAATGACTAATAATTACAATTATTAGCTTGTCCATGAGGTTTCCAGATTGCTGCAATGTGTGCTACCGAGGGCTAATAATGGGTCACATATAACAAAAGCTATAAACGTTCTAACTCTATAGCCTATATATTTGTATGACAGTCATCTTGCTATTCATTTATTCATTTTCTTTTCGGCTTAGTGCCTTTATTAATCTGGGGTCGCCACAGCGGAATGAACCGCCAACTTATCCAGCATATGTTTTACGCAGCGGATGCCCTTCCAGCCGCAACCCATCACTGGGAAACATCCATACACACTCATTCACACTCATACACTACGGACAATTTAGCTTACCCAATTAGCTTACCCAACTTATCCAGCAATTCCCCTATACCGCATGTCTTTGGACTTGTGGGGGAAACCGGAGCACCCGGAGGAAACCCACGCCAACACGGGGAGAACATGCAAACTCCGCACAGAAATCCCAACTGACCCAGCCGAGGCTCAAACCAGCGACCTTCTTGCTGTGAGGCGATCGTGCTACCCACTGCGCCACCATGACGCCCGTCATCTCGCTAGTTTAACACATACTACTTAATACATCTGCTTAAATAGCTTCCATTGCTTCAATTGCTACATTTAATTCCTTACACTTAGCATACTGTGAAGTGATAAACCTGATACATTAGCATACCTTTACAAACAGCTGATTATAGTGTCAGACAACTGTTACATCAAGCATAAGGATGATTAATTTGATGACCTTAGTGCAAGGTTGGCATTGCTATGTTTTAAATACAGAATATAATAAATATATTCATAATCTTATTAATGAATTGACTTGTTTAGACTATTTTGGGCCGTTTAACTTGACCAGTGCAAGCCAATAGGCTACCTACTGTCCAATGCAACTTACTTAAGAACTTACTCTTACGTAATATTTTTCATGCCATAATTGTGTGCTACTTGATTCAATCAGCAGTGGTATTTGCATGAGAGATTTTCCAAATGAGTTGTGCGACTTAATACTGGTTCGAGCAATCCACTGGGGATCCAAATGAGCATAATGACCCATGCAATTTCCATCTGATGCATGGCATGTAAATCAGGATGTGACACCTTTTATAAGTGACAAAATTTGCATTTCACCATCATTCAAAATGGCAGGCTCCATGACTAGCCAATGTATAGAAAAGTAATTCTATTACTACTTCTATTTCCTTTATTTTAAAGCCACTGTGTTATATATACATAAACAAATGTAGTTTAGCATTGATGCCAGTTAGCTTAACTTTGAATATGACAAGCCGCTTATCACAATTAGCTTGTTATACTTCCTTAGAGGCCTCACGGTGGCGCAGTGGGTAGCACGTTCGCCTCACAGCAAGAAGGTCGCTGGTTCGAGCCTCGGCTGGGTCAGTTGGCATTTCTGTGTGGAGTTTGCATGTTCTCCCCGTGTTGGCGTGGGTTTCCTCCGGGTGCTCCGGTTTCCCCCACAAGTCCAAAGACATGCGGTATAGGTGAATTGGGTAAGCTAAATTGGCCGTAGTGTATGTGTGTGAATGGGTGTGTGTGGATGTTTCCCAGTGATGGGTTGCAGCTGGAAGGGCATCCGCTGCATAAAACATATGCTGGATAAGTTGGCGGTTCGTTCCGCTGTGGCGACCCCAGATTAATAAAGGGACTAAGCCGAAATGAAAATGAATGAATGAATACTTCCTTAGAGCTAGCCTGAAAGTTTAGCATTCTGCTAGTTGACAGATCTGTTAGATTTGCATAAGCCTGCTCTAACTATCCCTGCTAAAAAAATTACATAATTACTGTTTTGTTTGCTGTATGGCCTGCCTGACATCTTGCTAGAAACATATTATTAAAATTGCATTTAGATTTCTTCATCCTTCAGCTGTCATCACATCTTAGCGTGCTGCTAGCTAAAAAAATCTATTAGATTAGCATTCAAATAACAGACTAAACAAACCAATACCCTAATTTAAATGACTTGCTTCTAAAAACATGTATATGCTTATGTAATGTTGATGCCTGCAATTACAGTCGGCTAGATTAGCAGCTGTTTAGATTGGTAAAATAGCTAACAATGTTACAATAGAGCTATTTTGTTTACCTAACAAGTTAGCATACTGCTAGTAGATAAAGTTAATAGATTAGTATGAATAGCTGATTAGCCTGCTAAAACAGATAGCTGCATCCAAATGCCAGCTAGAATGACTATTTGTAAATGATAAAGCTAGCTTTAAAGCTTAGCAACTTGGTAAACATGTTAGATTTATGTAGCAATATAGCTAACAACCATTTTCGCTCTCTTGTATTGTAAATGGCTGCAATTTATGCTGGTTTGGAGGTCAGGCGTGTTAAATAATATATGAGGGCCATGCTAATAATCCTGATTGTTTAATAACCACAGCTAGGGTAATATTAGTGAATATTACACAGGCTTCAGTCCTGCTGTTTGCTCTTGTCCGAATTTAAATTGCTTCATTGCTAAATTACTAGGCTGTCAGACTCACGGTTTGATAGTCTTTGTACTGTGTGCTTTTATTAAACTTGAGTTCAGATTTCTGGAAGTGACATGAGCTGCCAGCAAAAACGCCCGTCTTGGTCTGCTGTGGATATAAAAATCATGAAACAAACTGATGCAAACATTCATTCATTCATTTTAATTTCGGCTTAGTCCCTTTATTAATCTGGGATCGCCACAGCGGAATGAACCGCCAACTTATCCAGCATATGTTTTACACAGCGGTTGCCCTTCCAGCTGCAACCCATCACTGGGAAACATTCATACACACTCATACACTACGGACAATTTAGCTTACCCAATTCACCTATACCGCATGTCTTTGGACTTGTGGGGGAAACCGGAGCACCCGGAGGAAACCCACACCAACACGGGGTCTTCATTGTTGCATTTTGCTCTTCAAAATGTGCAACACAATCTCTATTGAGGACAGGTCAGGACTGCAGGCAGGCCAGTCAAGTACCTGTATCCACTTTTTCTGCAGCCAGGACTTTGTAATATGTGTGCAGAATGTGGTTTTGCATTGTCTTGTTGAAATATGCATGGGCATCCCTTGAAAAGAAGGCAGAATATTGTCCTCTAAAATCTTTATATACTTTTTAGCATTAAAGGCGCCATCACAGAAGTGCAAGTTGCCAAGGGAACTGACACAACCTCATACCATGACAGACACTGGGTTTTGGACTTGTTGCTGTTAACAGTCTGGACGATTCTTTTTTTCTTCGGTCCAGAGCACACGGCGTCCATTTCTCCAAAAAAAAACCCTGATTCATCTGACCACAGTACACGTTTCCACTGTGTGACTGTCCATCCCAGATGCCTGCGAGCCCAGAGAAGCGCTTCTGGACACTGTTAACATAGGGCGTTTTTTATTTGCATTTTTCATACTGTCCCAACCTTTTCTCATTTGGGATTGAATAATAAATAAATAAATAAATAAATAAATAAATAAATAAATAAATAAACAAATAAAATGTCAAAAAAATTACTGTCTGGTGATTGACAAGTACATCAAATTAGTTTCTATATTTTTACACTATTTTAACACAGAAAGAAAGAAAGAATTATGTTAGTCTCGTATTAATTATCTTTCTTTTTTTGGCAATACATAAAAATGTATTAAAATATATTCTGATGATGGCCTCACGGTGGCGCAGTGGGTAGCACGTTCGCCTCACAGGAAGAAGGTCACTGGTTCGAGCCTCGGCTGGGTCAGTTGGCGTTTCTGTGTGGAGTTTGCATGTTCTCCCCGTGTTGGCGTGGGTTTCCTCCGGGTGCTCCGGTTTCCCCCACAAGTCCAAAGACATGCGGTACAGGTGAATTGGGTAAACTAAATTGTATGAGTGTGAATGAGAGTGTGTGGATGTTTCCCACTGATGGGTTGCAGCTTGAAGGGCATCCGCTGCGTAAAACATATGCTGGATAAGTTGGCGGTTCATTCCGCTGTGGCGACCCCAGATTAATAAAGGGACTAAGCCGAAATGAATGAATGAATGAATGAATGAATATTCTGATAATCCCTGGAAAAAACTAACAAACATAAAAACTCTGTGGCTAAATTAAGAATGCGCAATGGCATATGAAAAAAAAATCCATTACTACAATCCTAAAAGATCATGCTGAGGGGCTGTGGGGACATTTCTTCCTGTTTTGTAGATATACGCTCATAGCCCAAAAGCAGAATGTCTAATTCAGCCAGGAAGGAGTTAAACGTGTGGCTCGGCAGGCAAAGAAACGCCCGAGATGAAATGTCAAATACTTACTTAAGATGCAGCTGAAATAGATCAATGTGTCCTGAGTCGACTCTCAATATCCCGCGTCTCCCCCACTGGCAAATGGAAAGGCCAAGACGCAAATACACAATCCCCGGCAAGCAGGTTAATAACTTTCATTCCTGTGGATCGTATAAATTGGGATCTATTGACACCTGCTATTCCTCACTTGATAGAGGGAAAGACCTCATCAGATCCGAGGCGTCTCTATTTGTGGCCAAAGTCTGTCTTTTAGGTCTCAATTTTTGCGTAGTTTAAGACCCCGTGGGGTGGAAATGAAGAGATTCATAGTTTTTTTTACTTTCAAACCTTTGTGAGGATAATCATTTTGATCATGTTCATGTTCTGTTCCTTCAGATGGAGGTCATGGGTATCGTTTGAATGAAAAAATGCTGCCCTGTTTTGATTGCCTGGATGTTTTGACCAGGTCCTTACTATTCCGCCTGGTAACAAAGTCTTTTAATCCCATTATATGTTTATGGAGACTAATTTCAGCGATTATAGTTAAAAATCTGTTGAAAAGGGTTCAAATTTATTTTAATTTTAATAGAGTCAACATCATGACATAAAACATTTTAATTAGGAGGTTAAAAGTTATAATTATGACAACTTGACATTATGTCTGACTTTAAAAGTCCTAATTATGACATACTGAATCTAAATTATCAGCTAAAATCATGAATTTAAAAGTCCTTATTGTAAGAAATAAAAAGTCTAAATGATGACAGGGCCTCACGGTGGCGCAGTGGGTAGCACAAGCACCTCTCAGCAAGAAGGTCGCTGGTTCGAGCCTCGGCTGGGTCAGTTGGCGTTTCTGTGTGGAGTTTGCGTGTTCTCCCCGTGTTCCTCTGGGTGCTCCGGTTTCCCCCACAAGTCCAAAGACATGCGCTATAGGGGAATTGGGTAAGCTAAATTCTCCGTAGTGTATGTGTGTGAATGAGTGTGTGTGGATGTTTCCCAGTGATGGGTTACAGCTGGAAGGGCATCCGCTGCGTAAAACATATGCTGGATAAGTTGGCGGTTCATTCCGCTGTGGCGACCCCAGATTAATAAAGGGACTAAGCCGAAATGAAAATGAATGAATGAATGAATGAATGAATGCTGACATACTAAGTCAAAACTATTACCCTGAAACTCAAAATGACTTATTTGAAAGATTTAGCTTAAGGCCTTGTATCAAAGAATATACCATACCAAAGAGACGCACTGGTTTCACCTTTAAACCTTTGTAAGAATAATCCATTTGATCATTTCACATTCTGTTCCTTCAGATGAAAGTTTTGGGTGTCATTTACTGGCTCCCTTGCATCAAAAAGCCAGTAGTTTCACATCACCCACTGAACGTATTCAAGCACATGCAAGGCAAAAGATTTATGGAAAACAGCCTCTGCTTTCTGCTTGGAGGGATTTTTAACAGGTCCTTATTAGCCTGAATGCCATTATGCATCTCATTTGATTTAAATCACATTTTATTTGAGCTATTAGCTGGCTAACTTAGATATAGCTTCATGTGGCTTCATAGTTTTCATTCTGTTTAGACGTAATAATTGATTGGCTCATTAATATTAATTAATCATGGTTAGATTAACCTACATATAACTCATTAGCATGTTAGCTTGACATACATAGGGTATACTTATGATTATTTTCAGTTAAACTGTCCGATTGACAAACAGTTCCCTGCTGAAAAGACCAGCATAGACCAGCATATGTTGTGTTTTGGTGCTGGTATGCTGGTGACCAGCATGGGATGCTGGTGCTGGTATGCTGGTGGCCAGCATACCAGCACCAAAACACAACATATGCTGGTGACCAAGCTGAAGCTGGTCTACCAGCAGGACCAGCAAGCCGAAGCTGGTCTACCAGCACGACCAAGCTGGTCTACCAGCATCACCAGCAGTACCAAGCTGGTAGACCAGCATCACCAGCAAGACCAAGCTGGTAGACCAGCATCACCAGCAAGACCAAGCTGGTAGACCAGTATCACCAGCAAGACCAAGCTGGTCTACCAGCATCACCAGCAAGGCAAGCTGGTAGACTAGCTAAACCATGGTAATCATGCTGGTCTATGCTGTTTTTTTCAGCAGGGTTAACCAGTTGGCTTGCTTTATTAGCAACCACCAGTAAACTAGCCTACTAACATGAAATAATATTTAGTAAACAATAAATGTTCAGATTTACCATTTGTTGTTTGTTAGATTTGTAAGCAGTTGTCTCAACTTGATAGCTAACTTGTAAACTGACAGCTCTGTGTACAGCAGATTTGCTTTAGTTAGCATACTTGTCAGTTTGCTGAACACACAGATAACTCGTCAGCCTGTTAGCTTACCACAATGCTAGCTAAATAAACTGTTTGATTAACATATCATTAGTTGATTAGCCTGCTAACATAGCAAATACTGGCTAAACAGGTTTGCTTTCTAGTTAGCATACACGCACTGTCTCTGATAAACCAACAGGCTAGGGAATTAGCTAATGAACTCATTAGCTAACTCCTTAGCCTGTTGGTTTATCAGGTCTCTAGTTAAATAAGCTGCTTGATTAACACATCATTAGTAGATTAGCCTGCTAACATAGCAACTACTGGGACAAACAAGTAACATAAAATGTTATTTTAAAAACAATAAATGTTCAAACTTATCATTTGTTGTTCTGTCAGTTTTGTAAGAAGCGCAATGTTGCCAACTTGAAAGCTAACCTGTAAACAGACACATTTGCATACAGCAGATTTGCTTTCTATTTAGCATACTATAGATATTTAGTCTATATCGCTAACTCATTAGCCTGTTAGCTTATCACAATGCTAGCTAAATGAATTATATGATTTTATAGTGTGGTGCGCTATAATGTGGTGTGACGAACGATTAACCAATTTGCATGCTAACATAACAACTACAGACACGAATAACTAGCATGTAATGCTAATTTGAATATTTTGAAAATGATAAATGTCCATATTTATCTTGTTCAAATGCAACATTTGTTAGATTTAGGATAATAAATTGTCAACTAACTTGTGAACCGACAGCAGCAGATTTGCTTTCTAGTTAGCATACAGATATTAGCGGTTAATACAGCTAACATACTAAGGAGTTAGCTGTAACAACTTATATAATGCAAATATATCTGTATTCTAGTTAGCATACATATATTAGCTGTAAACATACAGCTAATAGCCTGTTAGCTTATCACAATGCTACATAAATAACTGTTTGATTAACATACCATTAGCCTGCTAACATAACAACAACTGGCTAAACAGTAGTAGATTAACCATGCAGGTATATTGTCTCTTAACCTATTACATAACTCCTTTGCCTGTGGGTTTATCAGGTCACTAGCTAAACGAGCTGCTTGATTAACATTAGCTTATAACAATGCTAGATAAATATTAGCTTGATTAACATGTCATTATCCGATTAGCCTGCAAACACAGCAGTTTCTTTGAGTACTAAATGGTATTTAAATAATTGAAGGACAGCTTGTAGGCAAACTTGCACTAGCTTTGCAAACTGACTAGCCTCGCAAATATCAACCAAACTGTTATTCTTTGAATGGTAATGTCCTCAAATGCATCAAAGTCCTCGGTACATGCTGAGCTGTGACATTTGCTGCGGCGTAAACAAGTCAAAGAAGTGTTAGCACACGGTTGAGCCGTGACAGTGGTTTAGCGAATGCGTTTTGCAAGTCACACATTTCCTTCCTTCAGAATTAAGGACACTTCAGACATTTCCTGCTCCCTCTCTCTCCAGCTGTGACTGAAAGACGTTTCTCTGTCATCGGCTGACAGGCCTGAGCCTCCAGCACACAAGCGCTTCTGCTGACGGTGCGGGGCTTGTCGACCGCGCGAACGCAACGCCAATCAAAAGCTGCTTTCATCCCGCTTTATAATTCACACTATGCTTTTCAACACTGGAACTTAAACACAACGGTTTCCATCCCACGGCCCATGTGGGATTATGTTAGACAAGGCTTACGCAAGCCATAGTCTGAACGGAATCTGAATTTGGTTAGCATAGCATGATTAGCATCTACTGGCTGTCACTAAAAACTACTCTCTTTTTTTGCTTAAAAAGCTAACTGCAAATGTTCCTGCAACGGTTTGTTAAGGCTAACTAGCATGTATAGAAGGTTCTTATAACGTTATGAATATTGGATATGTGATTATTAGTCAATCCTTAGCGTGAGAATGGAATAAAAATAAACAACAGCCATGAAATACTTACTTTTAAACAGCATGTGTCCAATGACAGGCATTCAAAAGTAGTTATGTTGGGGTATAGTTCCAGTTTTATGCTTGCAAGCATTACATTTATGATCTATAAATTATATAATACCCTTTAAATCCTTGTTCTATATATAATGTACTCAAATGAAAATTCATTCATTCATTCATTTTCATTTCGGCTTAGTCCCTTTATTAATCTGGGGTCGCCACAGCGGAGTGAACCGCCAACTTATCCAGCATATGTTTTACGCAGCGGATGCCCTTCCAGCTGCAACCCATCTCTGGGAAACATCCATACACACCCATTCACACTCATACACTACGGACAATTTAGCTTACCCAATTCACCTATACCGCATGTCTTTGGACTTGTGGGGGAAACCGGAGCACCCGGAGGAAACCCACACCAACATAGGGAGAACATGCAAACTCCACACAGAAACACCAACTGACCCAGCCGAGGCTCGAACCAGCGACTTCTTGCTGTGAGGCGAACGTGCTACCCACTGCGCCACTGTGAGGCCCTCAAATGAAAATATACTATAGTAATTTTTATAGTGTTTTTGAACTACTACACTACACTACACTACACTACACTATACACTTTTATACTATACTGTAGTAAAGTACTGTAAATAATTAATTTTATTACTTAAATTATAGGGCCTCACAGTGGCGCAGTGGATAGCACGATCGCCTCACAGCAAGAAGGTCGCTGGTTCGACCCTCGGCTGGGTCAGTTGGCGTTTCTGTGTGGAGTTTGCATGTTCTCCCCGTGTTGGCGTGGGTTTCCTCCGGGTGCTCCGGTTTCCCCCACAAGTCCAAAGACATGCGGTATAGGGGAATTGGGTAGACTAAATTGTCCGTAGTGTATGTGTGTGTGGATGTTTCCCAGTGATGGGTTGCAGCTGGAAGGGCATCCGCTGCGTAAAACATATGCTGGATAAGTTGGCGGTTCATTCCGCTGTGGCGACCCCAGATTAATAAAGGGACTAAGCCGAAAAGAAAATGAATGACTGACTTTAATGATACTTAAATTATCTGTTGCTGTGGTAATGCAACAACTATATTAAGAAATTGTCTAATACTGTACTGTTTTCTTCCATATAATGTATATTATACTACAGTGCATTACAATTTAATGTAGTAAAAACTGTAGCATGCCACAGTATTTATTACAGTTTATCGGATCGAAGTATTCTGTAGCATTCACTTACACAGTGCTGAAAATACTAGGGATGTGACAAGATCTCATATGACGAGATCTCGCGAGATTTCTCATCGAGGTGAAACGTTGTGATGTTATGATGGAGCGTGAGGGTGAATTTAGCACTGAAGATTGGAGGCAGGAATTAATTTGAACTGCAAATCAAGTGCTTTGCACACACCTGGCAACCCAGGCTGGGCTCGGGAGTTGTGAGTGTCACTCGGTTGCTTGGGCAGCACGGTGGCGCAGTGGGTAGCGGTCTCGCCTCACAGCAAGAAGGTCGCTGGTTCGAGCCTCGGCTGGGTCCTCTGGGTGCTTCGGTTTCCCCCACAAGTCCAAAGACATGCGGTATAGGTGAATTGGGTAGGCTAAATTGTCCGTGATGTATGTGTGTGAATGAGTGTGTATGGATGTTTCCCAGTGATGGGTTGCAGCTGGAAGGGCATCCGCTGCGTAAAACATATGCTGGATAAGTTGGCGGTTCATTCCGCTGTGGCGACCCCAGATTAATAAAGGGACTAAGCCGAAATGAAAATGAATGAATGAATGAATGAATATAATATAATATAATATTTATAAATAAAATTATATAAAACAATAATAATAATCAAATTGGCTTACTTATTTGAAACAAAACTAATTTTAGATAGACTACAACAAGCCAACTTGAGACTAATAATAATAATAATAATAATAATAATAATAATAATAAATAGTAGTAAAAATAACCAAATGGTTTATTTCATGTTGGTACATTCTTGGACAACACCACAGTATAGTTGCATGAGTGGCCAAACATAAAATTCTTCCACAATATCAGCACATAAGCAGCAAGGGCAACATGAATATACTTAGTACAAACAGTAGAAAACATACATGCTTTTTATTTTTATTATTTTTTTCATATATTTTTTTAAATATATATTCATATCTTTTGCACAATTCCTCCATGAGTTCCTGGGGGCAGTTTAAAAATTCCAAGACAAATTAAAGCCATATTCTGCCTTGAGTGAGTGGATTCATGAGAAAGTACTTAAGGGGGGTAAAAAAGGGAGCAAAATCATGAAAATCTTAGTAAACAGGCCAGTGTGAGAGAACCGTGGTGAAAATTTCCATTTACTTCAACATCGAACATATCAAGCATGCATTGACAACTGCTACGTGAACACTTTCTTGAAAAAAAACAAATCGCAAACAGCATCGTAACCAGGGCTGGAGTCAATGTAAACCAATGCAACATCTCTCAAAGTCACCAAAACACAGTCGATGGTCTACAAACCTGATGGGGATGTCGGAAAAACATGACGCTGATCGTAAATAAAAATGGACTTCCTTAAAATAAAGGGTAAAGTATTTCAGGAATGCGATCTCATAGAGAAGAATATGGCTTTAATACAATGTGCATCCAAGAAAAAAGAAAACGTAACAAAAACGTAAACGTAACGTAAATGTAACGTAAAAATCCCAACGGCAAACCAAAAAGCTGAACCACACAAATTGGCACGGAAAATCCGAAAAAACTTGCAGTTTGGAAGTACATGTAAATGAGAAGGAAGGACCTTTTGGCCCGGCATTCCAGCGCCCTGAATAAAACGTTTGCGATGAACCGAAAACGCCTCGTTGAAGGTCCATCACGCAAGTGCGACCTCAATCGTTGACTGACTGTGGATCAGTCGTGCTGTGCCTTCATTGGGGGAAAAAACAAAAAAACAACGACAACAAAACATATTTCCTTCGATCGAGGAATCCTTTCATTTCTTTTAGACGTCAATTAATTAAAATTTTTTAGGCTTTTTTTTTGTGAAGGTGTCAAAAATCAACTGATGTCCTCTGTCGTTGGGCACAATCATTGTCTTGACCCTTTGACAAAAGACGGATAGAAACAGAGGGACACCTAAAGCCTTTTTTTCCAGCTTTACCGAGAGAAACCAGGAAGTTCCGTCATCATCATCATCATCATCATCATCATCGATCACCTTCCTCCTACGATGGAGGCCCTCAGATCACAAGGTCATTGTAGCTCACGTATTTCTTCTTAGCGGCCGGACCTGAGAGGAGAGAGAGAGAGAGAGATAGAGAGAGAGAGAGAGAGAGAGAGAGAGAGAGAGAGAGAGAGAGAGAGAGAGAGAGAGAGAGAGAGAGAGAGAGAGAGAGAGAGAGAGAGTGACTCTTGGCTGGAAGACTGACACTTTTTAGGACATGATGGTTTGGGGTATGGAACAGAGGAAAACGAACAAACCTAATATTACGGTCAGTAAAATGTTTGCGAAACTAAAATGTTCGGACTGAAGAAAATACATATCAACAAATATTTCTAGGTGGTTGCTAGGGAGGTCTTGGTAGTTGAGAAGGAGTTTGCTTGTATGGTTGTGTTCCTCTTTGGTAGTTGCTCAAATGTTCTAGGTGGTTGTTAGGAAGTTTTGAGAAGTTACTAGCTGGTTGTAAGGGTGTCTTGAGAGGTTGCTAGGGTATTTTGAGTGGTT
>CAIGQW010052273.1:618233-640054 GCA_903798125.1 Danio choprae | reverse complement strand
TCATTTATTCATTCATTCATTCATTTTCATTTCGGCTTAGTCCCTTTACCAATCTGGGGTCGCCACAGCGGAATGAACCGCCAACTTATATTATTCTTCATTTATTTTTATTATTATTATTTTTTTTTCAAAATACCAAAGCACAAAATGACAAAGAAACTTAAAAATATACCCTCACCGGCCACTTTATTAGGTACACCAGTCCAAATGCTCATTAAAGCAAATTTCTAATCAGCCAATCACATGGCAGCAACTCAACGCATTTAGGCATGTAGACATGGTGAAGACGATCTGCTGCTGTTCAAAGCGAGCATCAGAATGGGGAAGAAAGGGGATTTAAATGACTCTGAATGTAGCATGGTTGTTGGGGCCAGACGGGCTGGTCTGAGTATTTCAGAAACTGCTGATCTACTGGGATTGTGACGCACAACCATCACTAGGGTTTTCAGAGAATGGTCCGAAAAGAGGAAATATCCAGTGAGCGGCAGTTCTGTGGGCATAAATGCCTTGTTGATGCCAGAGGTCAGAGGAGAATGGCCAGACTAGTTTGAGGTGACAAAAAGGCAACAGTAACTCAAATAACCACTCGCTACAACAGAGGTCTGCAGAAGAGCATCTCTGAACACACAACACCTCCAACCTTGAGGCGGATGGGCTACAGCAGCAGAAGACCACACCGGGTGCCGCTCCTGTCAGCTAAGAACAGGAAACTGAGGCTACAATTCACACAGGCTCACCAACACTGGACAATAGAAGATTGGAGAAACGTTGCCTGGTCTGATGAGTCTTGATTTCTGCTACGTCATTTGGATGGTCGGGTCAGAATTTGGTGTCAACAATGTGAAAGCGTGGATCCATCCTGCCTTGTATCAACGGTTCAGGCTGGTGGTGGTGCTGTAATGGTGTGGGGAATATTTTCTTGGCACACTTTGGGCCCATTAGTACCATCGTGTCAATACCACAGCCTACCTGAGTATTGTTGCTAACCATGTCCATCCCTTTATGACCACAGTGTACCCATCTTCTGATGGCTACTTCTAGCAGGATAATGGGCCATGTCATAAAGCGTGAATAATCTCAGACTGGTTTCTTGAACATGACAATGAGTTCACTGTACTGAAATGGCCTCCACAGTCCCCAGATCTTAATCCAATAGAGCACCTTTGGGATGTGGTGGAACGGGAGATTCCCATCATGGATGTGCAGCTGACAAATCTGCAGCAACTGCGTGATGCTATCATGTCAATATGGACCAAAATCTCTGAAGAATATTTTCAGTACCTTATTGAATCTATGCCACAAAGGATTAAGTCAGTTCCGAAGGCAAAAGGGGGTCCAACCAGGTACCAGTGAGGTGTATCTAATAAAGTGGCCGATGAGTGTATATGCCATTAAGGACAATCCTATCATTAGCTGTAGGATGAAATATCTTAAATACTATTACATATATGCACTCACGGAGCACTTTTTAGGTACATCTGTTTAACTGCTCATTATTGCAAATGTTTAATCAGTCAATTACATGGCAGCAAACAGTGGCATTCCAGAACAGCAAACTGAGGCTACAATTTACACAGTCTTAACAAAACTGGACAATAGAAGATTGGTAAAATATTGCCTGATCTGATGGGTCTCAATATCTGCTGCATTGTTTGAATGGCGGGGTCAGAATTTACCCATGCTTTAAACTTCATTAAAGCATGGGTCAGTCATACCTTGCATCAACGGTTCAGGTTGCTCATTCTGTAATGGTGTGGGGGAGATTTTCTTGGCACACTTTGAACTACTTAAACTGTAAAAAAATATCAGTTAATTAACAGTTTCCCGTATTTTTTCTGTTTATTTATGGTTATGAACTGCATTATACGGCATTGATCTCTGCTCTGTTAACCTGCAGAGTTGAATACATTCATTCATTCATTCTCTTTTCGGCTTAATCCCTTTATTAATCTGGGGTCGCCACAGCGGAATGAACCGCCAACTTACCCAGCATATGTTTTACGCAGCGGATGCCCTTCCAGCTGCAACCCATCACTGGGAAACATCCACACACAGCCAATCATACTCATACACTACGGACAATTTAGCTTACCCAATTCCCCTATAGCGCATGTCTTTGGACCGGAGCACCCGGAGGATACCAACGCAAACACTAGGAGAACATGCAAACTCCACACAGAAACGCCAACTGACCCAGCCGGGACTCGAACCAGCGACCTTCTTGCTGTGAGGCAGAGTTGAGACTTTCAACATCAACATACATTTTAGTAGTTTGAAACAATATATTGTATAAGGAATAATATAGAGAGAATTAGGTTCGTAAAATAATAGGAAAAAGTGCTGGCAGTTTATTACCGATTCTGCATCATAGTTTACAACACCAACCAGACAATATCACTTCAAATTAATAAAAATGTCAATAAAATGTCCTTTTTAAACTTATCAGCATCAAAAATTGTTGGAGGAGAGATCAAGGTCTCATAATGCAATTCAAAAGCATAAATAAATGAAAAAATAAATGAATAAATATTAAAATTGCCTACCTGAGTATTGTTGCTGACCCTATCTAAGCCCCTATGACCACAGTGTGAGCCACACATGATGGCTACTTCCAGCAAGATAACACACCATGTCACAAAGAGCTCAAATCATCTCAATCCAATAGAGCACCTCTGGGATGCAGTGGAATGAGAGATTCACATCACGGATGTGATTTGCGACAAATCTGCAGCAACTGTGTGATAACATTATGTCAATGTGAAGCAAAGCCTCTTGTTCAATCAATGTCATAAATATAAAAGTCAATAATGTAGGCAAAAGGGGATTCAACCTGCTACTAGCAAGGCGTACCTCATTCAGTATGCTAGATGGATGGTCATTTGTTGAATGGGCTTCCTTGCATAACAACCCCCCCTCCCCACACACACACACATACATATACACACTCCTCTGGCTGCAGCTTAGTGCTGATCAGCGTTAATTACTGAGCATTGAGTCTTAACACTCGCTCTCATCTGAGACGTCTGGATATGAATGACGATATGGCGAAGAGGGAGAGTTTTATGGATGTGATTGAGGTTAATAATGGATCAGCCAGAACTGGAGCAGCTCAGAAATAAACAGCCTGATATATGAGGAACACTGAGAGACTGAAATTGGAATGAAGGACAAGTGGTCTAAAATAACAAGACTATAGACTGATGAGTGAGCTGTATGATGATATGACGCTACAAAGGTGTAGCGATTTATTTGCCAATATGTAGACAAACGAGAACATGTATTGGTATATACTCGTCTCTGCAAGACAGTGGGTTTATTATAGCTATACAATTGGTCAAGCCACAGCGGCACGGTGGCTCAGTGGTTAGCACTGTCGCCTCACAGCAAGAAGGTCGCTGGTTCGAGTCCCTGCTGGACCAGGAGGCATTTCTGTGTGGAGTTTGCATGTTCTCCCTGTGCTGGCGTGGGTTTTCTACTGGTGCTCTGGTTTCCCGGTTGTGGCTGGAAGGGCATCCGCTGGAATAGTTGGTGGTTCATTCCTCTTTGGCGAATGAATGAATTGGTCAAGCTAAGAATCAGAAGAGGCAATGAAGGTGATTTAAGTCACTTTGAACATGGTTTGGTTGTTGGAGCCAGACGGCCTGGTGGGTATTTCAGGAATTGCTCAGCTACTGAGTTTTTCACGCACAATAATAGAGAATTGGTCTGAAAAGGTGAAGCTATCCAGTGAGTAACAGTTCTGTAGGCAAAAACGCCCAAAAGTGATTGGTATATTCTTATTCCTAAAAAGGCAAAGTGGGTTCATTGTAGGTACATAATTGTTCATACAATCCCCCCCCCCAAAAAAGAGCAAATTGACTGTCACAGAATTGTCAAAGCCTGATGCTTTTTGAAACAATAACCACCTCTGCAAAGCTTAAACTAACAGTGCTAAAACACATTCCCCAGATTAAAAACCAACGTCTACCATTTTAAATCACCCAAACGCATCATCTATGACAACCTCATTAACACCAGCGACAGACAAATCCACAATCCGCCACCTTATGACAACATGCAATTTGAATAGATAAGAATTCAATTGCCGCACCGGCTCTTGCCGCGATCATATGCTAAACCTGGCAATCCATCTTAAGTCTTAATTTGTTCATTCCTGCATTTTTGTTTCTTGTCTAAAGAAACACATAGATCTAGAATAAGCACTCAAGAAGGTTGGTCTACCCTTTAAATAGTGGAAAACTGTTTGTACTGATCTGTATCTAAAGTAATAATAATAATAATAATAATATTAATAATAATTTTCACAATAATAAACTCAATTTTCGAGTTTGCATGTTCTCCCAGTGTTGGCGTGATTTTCCCCATAGAGCTCCGGTTTTCCCCACAAGTCCAAAGATATGCACTATAGGTGAATTGGATGAACTAAATTGGCCGTAGTGTACGAGTGTGTGTGAGAGTGGGTGTTTCCCAGTACTGGGTTGCAGCTGGAAGGGCATTCGCTGCGTAAAACATATGCTTGAATAGTTGGCGGTTCATTCGCTGTGGCGACCTCTGATAAATCAGAGACTAAGCCGAAAGAAAATGAATGAATGAATAATAATAACAATTATTATTAGTATAGCAACTCAAGCTGCAAGCAGCACTGAAAGGGCCCTCCCACCCAGGCTTACCAATATATACTCGTCTCTGCAAGACAGTGGGTTTATTATAGCTATACAATTGGTCAAGCCACAGCGGCACGGTGGCTCAGTGGTTAGCACTGTTGCCTCACAGCAAGAAGGTCGCTGGTTCGAGTCCCTGCTGGACCAGGAGGCATTTCTGTGTGGAGTTTGCATGTTCTCCCTGTGCTGGCGTGGGTTTTCTACTGGTGCTCTGGTTTCCCGGTTGTGGCTGGAAGGGCATCCGCTGGAATAGTTGGTGGTTCATTCCTCTTTGGCGAATGAATGAATTGGTCAAGCTAAGAATCAGAAGAGGCAATGGAGGTGATTTAAGTCACTTTGAACATGGTTTGGTTGTTGGTGCCAGACGGCCTGGTGGGTATTTCAGGAATTGCTCAGCTAAGGGCCCTCCCACCCAGGCTTACCAATATAAACAATAACTTAATATAAAAAGAGCATGACTAAGTAACTGATATGTGCTAAATTTTCTTCTATGATGGTAACTGAATATTTTCATGTATATGTGTTCAGCACAGGACTCTTATCAAACATGGATTTTGGGGCAGAAAGGACATTGTATGCCTGAGTTATAGGAACTTAATCTTCTATGGTGAATTATTGAATTTGTCAGATCACCACTGACAGGCCCTTCAACGAAAAATCGAGATCTTCGCAATTTAACATTGCCAATGCCACTGGATTAGAATATCCAAATTTGGTATTGATCTGATCAAGTCTCTAGGAGGAGTGTGTTACAGAGTAAAGCATGCCATTTCCTGTTGAATGTAACCGAATATCGGCATGTACAGTAGACGTGTTCAGGTCAGGACTCTTCTAAAACTCGAACTATGAGGATATTGGAGAATGCATGCCTGATTGTATCAATTTGACGTAACATCGAAATTTGTCAGGCTGCCACAGACACGTCCTAGACAACTCTAGATCTTGCAAAAGCCTTTAAATTAGAGATGCACTGAATGCAATTTTCTTGGCCGATTTCGATTTCCGATTTTGTTCATAGGTAGTGCTATCGAGCCATTTTGCCACACAAAGTTCTCAAACCCAAATAAAATGTAAACTAATGATATCAATCAATCAATCAATCAATCAATCAATCAATCAATCAATCAATCAACCAAACATGATTGAAACTTTTTAAATGTAAGGGAATAACTCTTCCGTTTTTTGTTGCATCATTGTCATGTAAACACAGCCTTGCATTGGCAAATCCCGATGTATACAGTGATCAATTAAAAATAATTACTTCCACTTGTTACACTCAAAAGAATGAAGCTATTTTCAGCTCAAATTTTATTAAGTTGAAAAACAACAACATTTTTTTAGGTCTAACATTTGATTTCATTCGATTATTCATTCATTCATATTCTTTTCGGCTTAGTCCCTTTATTAATCTGGGGTCGCCACAGCGGAATGAACCGCCAACTTATCCAGCATCTGTTTTACACAGCGGATGCCCTTTCAGCTGCAACCCATCTCTGGGAAACAGTCCAAACACACTCATTCACACTCATACACTACGGACAATTTAGCTTACCCAGTTCCCCTATAGTGCATGTCTTTGGACTTGTGGGGGAAACCGGAGCACCCGGAGGAAACCCACGCCAACACGGGGAGAACATGCAAACTCCACACAGAAACGCCAACTGACCCAGCCGAGGCTCGAACCAGTGACCTTCTTGCTGTGAGGCCCCTTCATTTGATTAAGTTGATCCAATGGTTCCAGTGTACAACTCACACACTGCTCTCAACCCAAGGCAAAACTCTCTTCAAAGTGACATGTCTGCCAAAGCGATCCTCCTTTTTGTTATGTTTTCAGAGAATGGCACCTATAGAGGAAGCAAAACTGCCTACGCGTGCCACATGAGAGGCTTCCCGAATGCCACAGGAGCATCAAACAGGAAGGGACTTATTATATAAAGTGACACACATATAGTGACAGAGGAAGTCGACTCAAACTGCGCTGCGATGTAGTTTAGCGTCACGCTGGATGAAGAGGACACATTTGGCAGCACTGAGAAGCGGCAATCGCTGGAGACGTACAGTAGGTGGAAAAGACGACACTTTTCGCATACTCTCTTGGATCACCTTGCGCACAAAGGGACAAAGCTTTTTGTCATCTAAAGAGCCTTTTCTTTTCCTTAAGAGGCACGTTTTTTCGTTGCGGCGTCGCTGGGTAATTCAGCTTGAAATGGGTAAAGGCAGCTCGACGAAAATACAAAGAGCTTTATTGAACTGTGTTTTCAAAGAGAGCTTCATTTCCACTATCCACAGCAGTGACAACACCAACAAGAGGAACGTCCCTTTGGCTCAATGAAGGAAAAATAAAGCCTGTCGTCACATCACATGGGTTTTTAATTATTTTAGCAGCATTTCAGAAAGTGTGTGATGATGCAGTGTGACAGGAACGGGATATTTATGCAGGCCTAAATGCTGCACAGTTGTAATGTTCTATGTTTACAGCAAGGTTGTAATAGTTTTACATTATTCAATTTGTTTATATTTCAGTTTAGTTCAGTTTATTTCTTCAATTTTAGTTTGTTTCATGAATGATTTTGTTAGTTACGTAATGATGCTAGTCATTAAAATGTTGTATGTTTTAGTTTCGTTTTTTGTGAACATTTTTCTAATGCTGTGAACACATTTCTATTCATTCATTCATTCATTTTCTTTTCGGCTTAGTCCCTTTATTAATCTGGGGTCGCCACAGCGGAATGAACCGCCAACTTATCCAGCATATGCTTTATGCAGCGGATGCCCTTCCAGCTGCAACCCATCTCTGGGAAACATCCACACACACTCATTCACACTCATACACTACGGACAATTTAGCTTACCCAATTCACCTATACCGCATGTCTTTGGACATGTGGGGGAAACCGGAGCACCCGGAGGAAACCCACGCCAACACGGGAAGAACATGCAAACTCCACACAGAAAAGCCAACTGACCCAGCCGAGGCTCGAACCAGCGACCTTCTTGCTGTGAGGCGAACGTGCTACCCACTGCGCCACTGTGAGGCCTGCTTCTTTATAATTGTGGCTTTTTTTAAACTAACACTAAATACCTTTGCGCTTGGAATAATGTCCACCAAAGACTGCGAACTGTATTGCGGATTATAAGAAGTCCTTTCTTTTCTGAGACCCACAGAACAACGCAACCCGCTTCTGTCAGAGTGAATGGGCAGACCTACAGTAGCTTCAGTTCACGATGTGTTGTGTCACATTTAAGTCGCTCAGAGTGTAAAACGATGAGGATGTGGCAACGTGTTCTGGCATGCTTAACTGGCAGAACTAATCTTAAAAGGAACTACTGTATACATTACAAATGAGCTTACTTACAACGCAGAAAAAAAGGGAAGTATTGTTGATATAGTACTAACACATTAAAAACGGCTCTTCCGTTTGACATGCATATACAGTATACGTCTGATCGTATGCTTTGAAGCGCATCCACGTGTATATAAATGTGCAATCCCAGCGTAAGTGTAGAGACAGCATGAAACATCGCTGTAAAATCAGAGGCACCTGCGTTCACTGACCTAAATCCACATGGGAAGACCACAGATGGCATAAATAAAACAGCACCCTGCATTAAACATGGGTCAACACTCGTGTACGCGCCGTATCCAAAACTCAGCACACTTGCTTTTCCACTCAAATCAGGAATTCATTTACAGGAGCAAACCAAAACCTCTGTTTTAAACCCAGTTGGCATTAATTCAATGTCTACACATGTAATATTCATTCTACTGAAGTTATTGAATGTTTTCAAGATAGTGGGAAGCATACAGTATACAGTATTTTATATATATATAGTATAATATGTATTAGGGCAGCTCAGTGGTTAGCACTGTCGCTTCACAGCAAGATGGTCACTGGTTCGAGTCCTGCTGGTCCAGTTGGCATTTCAGTGTAGAGTTTGCATGTTCTCCAAGTGTTGGCGTGGGTTTCCTCTGGGTGCTCCGGTTTCCCCCACAGTCCAAAGACATACAGGTGAATTAGATAAAATGAATTGGCCGTAGTGTATGAGTGTGTGTGAATGTGAGAGTGTATGAGTGTTTCCCAGTGATGGGTTGCGGCTGGAAGGGCATCCGCTGCGTAAAACATATGCTGGAATAGTGAGCGGATCATTCAGCTGTGGCGACCTTTGATAAATCAGAGACTAAGCCGAAGGGAAATGAAGGAATGTGCTTTTAAACCCCACAATTAAAACTGTGCTTGTTGTATTTTCAACATTATATCTTACAAATAGACTTTGTGATTGTCAGGGTTCTGGCACTCCTGTCTTGTAAATTCATGTTTAGGTGGCAGAGTCCAGACACTAGTCATGTCTTGTCCTGTATGTTGTGCTCGGCTCGAGTTTTCTCGGGTTGAGCACTCGTTTTCGGTCTTGTGTCATTGTATGAGCGGCATTTTTGGTATCGCGCGTGGTCTGGATGCGCGCTCTTGTCCTGGTGTGTGTGTTTGTTCTGTCGGCAGCGTGGTGTTTCATTACCAGCGTCTCAGTCTAGTTGGTTTCGGTTTCGGTTGGCGCTGGGATGAAACATGCACGTTGCATGTGTGAGTGCACGGTGAGGGTTTTCATTTATCGTGTGCTCGTGTCTTGCGTTCAGTCTTCTGTTGGTGTCGTGCTTTTGTCATGTGAACGCGCGGTTAATGAGTTCTCTCATTGGCTGCGTGTTCGAGTCTTGTTTTTGTGTGAGCACATGGCTTGTGTTTGTTTGTCATATGCTCTCCCGTCTATTGTCTAGACCCACCCTCCTTGTTAACCCATTATTAGTTTATTCTGTTTGTGTGTCAATTATTTATGCTTATATTCTCCTCATGTTTGCTGTCCTGTGCCAGTTCGTCATCGTCTATTCCTGTGTCATGTCCTGTCCAGTCCTGCCAGCCCAGTCAAGTCAAGTTTGTTTTTGTCTTTTAGTTAATGTTTTGCCTTTTGTTTTATTTTGATTATTATTAAAAACCCATTTTATTGCAATTGAGTCCTCGCTCCTTTTCCTCCACCCCACCAACCGTGATAGTGATTACAATCATGTTTTTGTATACTTTATGTAGACACTCTCTCCTCTCCGTATGCACCAGACACTTTCTCATCTTTCTGCATGCTCGGACAGAGGAGGAGAAGTAATCATATAACACAGACTTGGCTTAGCATTTCTATTATACTGTTATTGATTATTGATATTACGCAGCACCTGAATATTGATACACTGGAATGAGAGTATAGTTCCTAGCCTATTTTTTCGTCAGTCTTAGTATCCGATGTAACACTAGAAGTGTCAAGCTTTAAATAGGAAAATTATTTAGATATTTTTTTCAGCTAGATGCCTATGGTCTAGGGCCTCACAGTGGCAAAGTGGGTAGCACGTCCGCCTCACAGCAAGAAGGTCGCTGGTTCGAGCCTCGGCTGGGTCAGTTGGCGTTTCTGTGTGGAGTTTGCATGTTCTCCCCGTGTTGGCGTGGGTTTCCTCCGGGTGCTCCGGTTTCCCCCACAAGTCCAAAGACATGCGCTATAGGTGAATTGGGTAAGCTAAATTGTCCGTAGTGTATGTGTGTGAATGGGTGTGTGTGGATGTTTCCCAGTGATGGGTTGCAGCTGGAAGGGCATCCGCTGCGTAAAACATATGCTGGATAAGTTGGCGGTTCATTCCGCTGTGGCGACCCCAGATTAATAAAGGGACTAAGCTGAAATGAAAATGAATGAATGAATGAATGCCTATGGTCTAATCTAATTCAATGATTTATGCTAAGCTAAGCTAAATGTGCTGGAGATCGGCTGAATGGACTCAAAATGGTAAAACTCAACTCTTTAACTGTAGAGCCTGGTTTCTCTTAAGGTTTTTTATCCTTCACCTTTGGCAATTGGTGAAGTTTGTTCCTCGCCACTGTCGTCACTGGCTTGCTTGTTTTGGGACTTCGGGGATGCATCGATGGATTTGCTCTTCAGTGTTTGGACTTTCAGCAGTGAAAATTAAACCACACTGAACAGAACTAGGGGCTGCACGGTGGCGCAGTGGGTAGCACGATCGCCTCACAGCAAGAAGGTCGCTGGTTCGAGCCTCGGCTGGGTCAGTTGGCGTTTCTGTGTGGAGTTTGCATGTTCTCCCTGTGTTGGCGTGGGTTTCCTCTGGGTGCTCCGGTTTCCCCCACAAGTCCAAAGACATGCGGTATAGGTGAATTGGGTAAGCTAAATTGTCCGTAGTGTATGTGTGTGAATGAGTGTGTGTGGATGTTTCCCAGAGATGGGTTGCAGCTGGAAGGGCATCCGCTGCAAAAACATATGCTGGATAAGTTGGCGGTTCATTCCGCTGTGGCGACCCCAGATTAATAAAGGGACTAAGTCGAAATGAAAATGAATGAATGAATGAATGAACTGAACTAAACTGAAAGGACACAGTTTCAATTTACTAGAACTTCTATGTTAGGCTGCTTTGACACAATCTACATTGTAAAATTGCTATAGAAATAAAGATGAATTGAATTGTTGGTGATTGGTAAAATGTGCAAAAAAGTGCTCCTCCATAATTACAGGAAACAATCTGCTTTCTTCGTATCGCAAACATATTTGACCGTCTGTGATTTCTGTAACCACTCAGCGTTTTTGCTTCCAGCTTCCAGGCACTTGTCACACCTGGTCAGCACCCAGACGTCTGCAGGTCTGCTTTCCACAGTTGATTCAGACGCGACAACAAACAAAGCTGAACACCTGCAGGTCTGGCCACCTCTCCGACCTTTCCTGACCTCTGACATCTCTATACACCTGCTCTACACGTGAGCTTTCTGTGATTCATCGTCCAGCTGGACCACATGCTGAGCACAGACACCAGCATATACAGTTGAATTATTAGCTTTATTAGCACTTGTACGCCTCACGGTGGCGCAGTGGATAGCACATTCGCCTCACAGCAAGAAGGTCGCTGGTTCGAGCCTCGGCTGGGTCAGTTGGGATTTCTGTGTGGAGTTTGCATGTTCTCCCCGTGTTGGTGTGGGTTTCCTCCGGGTGCTCCGGTTTCCCCACAAGTCCAAAGACATGCGCTATAGGGGAATTGGGTAAGCTAAATTGTCCGTAGTGTATGTGTGTGAATATAAGTGTATGGGTGTTTCCCAGTGATGGGTTGCAGCTGGAAGGGCATCCGCTGTGTAAAACATATGCTGGATAAGTTGGCGGTTCATTCCGCTGTGGCGACCCCGGATTAATAAAGGGACTAAGCTGAAATGAAAATGAATGAATGAATGAATGATAGCCCTTGTATTTTTTTTTCGCAATTTCCACAAAACACATTTCTAAACATAATAATTTTAATAACTCATTTTTAATAACTGATTTCTTTTATCTTTGCCATGATGACAGCACATCATATTTGACAGGATATTTTTTCAAGATGCTAGTATTCAGATTAAAGTGACATTTAAAGGCTTAGCTAGGTTAATTAGGTTAATTAGGCATATTAGGGTAATTAGGCAAGTCATTGTATAATGATGGTTTGTTCTGTACACAATCGGAAATAAAAGAAATTGCTTAAGGGGGGTAATAATACGGACCTTAAAATTGTAAGAAAAAAAAGGCTTTATTCTAGCTGAAATAAAACTAATCAGACTTTCTCCAGAAGAAAAAAAAAGTATAGCAAATACTGTCATGTCACTAGTCATGTCTTGTCCTGTATGTTGTGCTCGGCTCGAGTTTTCTCGGGTCGAGCACTCGTTTTCTGTTATTATATGAGCGGCATTCTGGTATCACGCGGACCGTGTGCGCTCCTGCGTAATGTGGGCGCGCGAGGTCCGCGCGTGGTCTGGATGCGCGCTCTTGTCCTGGTGTTTGTTTGTTCTGTCTGCAGCGTGGTGTTTCATTCCCAGCGTCTCAGTCTAGTTGGTTTTGGTTGGCGCTGAGATGTGATGTGTGAGTGCACGGTAAGTGTTTTCATTTATCGTGTGCTCGTGTCTTGCGTTCAGTCTTCTGTTGGTGTTGGCCACTTTATTAGGTACACCTTACTAGTACCAGGTTGGACCCCCTTTTGCCCTCAGAACTGCCTTAATCCTTTGTAGCATAGATTCAAGATAGTGGAAATATTCCTCAGAAATTTTGGTTGATATTGACATGATTGTACCACGCAGTTGCTGCAGATTTGTCAGCTGCACATCCATGATGCGAATCTCCTGTTTCACCACATCCCAAAGGTGCTCTATTGGATTGAGATCTGGTGACTGTGGAGGCCATTTGAGTACAGTGAACTCATTGTCATTGTTCAAGAAACCAGTCTGAGATGATTCGCGCTTTAAGACATGATGCGTTATCCTGCTGGAAGAAGATGGGTACACTGTGGTCATAAAGGGATGGACATGGTCAGCAACAATACTCGATGCTCAATTACTACTATTTAAAAAAAAAAAATCTTGCTTTCATGTTGTTGATGCCAAATTCTGACCCGACCATCCGAATGTGGCAGCAGAAATGGAGACTCATCAGACCAGGCAACATTTCTCCAATCTTCTATTGTCCAGTGTTGGTGAGCCTGTGTGAATTGTAGCCTCAGTTTCCTGTTCTTATCTGACAGGAGGGGCACCCGGTGTGGTCTTCTGCTGCTGTAGCCCATCCGCCTCAAGGTTGGAGGTGTTGTGTGTTCAGAGATGCTCTTCTGCAGATCTCGGTTGTAGCGAGTGGTTATTTGAGTCCTTTCTATCAGCTGGAACCAGTCTGGCCATTCTCCTCTGACCTCTGGCATCAACAAGGCATTTGCGGCCACAGAACTGCCGCTCACTGGATATTTCCTCTTCCTCAGACCATTCTCTGTAAACCCTAGTGATGGTTGTGCGTCACAATCCCAGTAGATCAGCAGTTTCTGAAATACTCAGACCAGCCCGTCTGGCACCAACAACCATGCTACATTCAAAGCCACTTAAATCCCCTTTCTTCCCCATTCTGATGCTCGGTTTGACCTGCAGCGGATCGTCTTGACCATGTCTAGACCATGTCACTCAGGCTAGTGACGTTTTGTACTTTTTGAGTTATGGAGTGATCAATAGAGATTCTCAGAACCTTCTCTGTAAAAACAATTCACTCTAACATGTCAAAAAACAAAATACAAATGCGAATATATGCAAATGAACCCTTATTTAACTAAACAATGCCTCATTTGCATATTTCAACAACATTTCAGCAAACTTGTAATACAAAAAGGAAAAAAAAAATCTTAAGGTAAATAATCAGCTTGTGAAAACTATTAGTGGATTTTTTTCACTCTATTCCCCTACGGTGTCTCGCCTTAAACTGGTAACGAAGTGAAAATTGGTGTAGGTTAATCCTCGTGCATTTATAATTACGGATGTTCCAGTCGGAAAGCAAATGTAGGCTGGGATTATGCAAATGAATGCATAAAAGACGCATAATGAGATTTATTGCACCAGTCGCACCTGCTAGCGCTACGATTGCCGATTATGTTCACAATCAGTATGTCAGGAAACAAATGCTAACCAGACTTGCTTTTTTTTTTTTTTTGCATCCGTCAGAGGGGAAACGAGAGGCAGTGGCTGAACAAACGCATTATTGGCTATTTGATGATTGTTTTGGTTTTTAAATAGTTATGCTCGCTCAAATGTCAGCATGGATTAGTGGCTACGCATAGAAGAAAGTGCTTCAGAGCGATTATCAAATGGTTATGACGATTATGACGATCTTCTTCATTCCCTCTGTGACAATTCAACAGTAATGGACATTACTTATAACTGAGGTAGACTGTATTTAAAGTCTATGTTATTCTCCTTCATAATCTTTGTCTTCTACTTCTTCCTATTATTATTATTATTATTATTAATATTATTATTATTATTACTATTATTATTATTATTATTATTATTATTATTATTATTAATAATATTAATATTAGTAGTAGTAGTAGTAGTAGTAGTAGTAGTTGTAGTATTTATATTAGCAAATTATTTAAAATATTGTAAATAGATTAACTGGTGATAATATTACTACTACTTTTACTACTACTACTACTACTACTAATAATAATAATAATAATAATAATAATAATAATAATAATATTATTATTATTATTATTATTATTATTCATTCATTCATTTTCATTTCGGCTTAGTCCCTTTATTAATCTGGGGTCGCCACAGCGGAATGAACCGCCAACTTATCCAGCATATGTTTTACGCAGCGGATGCCCTTCCAGCTGCAACCCATCACTGGGAAACATCCACACACACTCATTCACACTCATACACTACGGACAATTTAGCTTACCCAATTCACCTATACCGCATGTTTTTGGACTTGTGGGGGAAACCGGAGCACCCGGAGGAAACCCACGCCAACACAGGGAGAACATGCAAACTCCACAGAGAAATGCCAACTGACCCAGCCGAGGCTCGAACCAGCGACCTTCTTGCTGTGAGGCGATCGTGCTACCCACTGCGCCACCGTGAGGCACCAATTATTATTATTATTATTATTATTATTATTATTATAAGTAGTAGTAGTAGTAGTAGTAGTAGTCGTTGTTACCACCAAATCATAATTTATAATAATAATGTTAATTTATAACTATAGAAAATAAATCTTGTTAGTTTTATTAACTGATTAACTGACTTTAAACAACAACAGCAATACCAATACCTTTATTATTCAATTCAGTGAATAATTAACAATCAGATAATTAATACTAAATAATACAATAATTAATTTACTGACAGATTAAACACACAGTGTTGTTGGAGAACCACATCCATCAGAAATGCCCGCATCGTTCCAGTTCATCCACTCGAGACATTTTGTAGTATAAAAAAATCAGCCTTTTTTTTCTGAGCAAGTGCATTAAGCTTCACTGTAACAAAGCAAAAAGTGAACAGTAATTCATACACCTACAGAAC
The DNA here is from genome assembly GCA_903798125.1 of Danio choprae. Classification (NCBI taxonomy): domain Eukaryota; kingdom Metazoa; phylum Chordata; class Actinopteri; order Cypriniformes; family Danionidae; genus Danio; species Danio choprae. The sequence continues at coordinate 624,495 of CAIGQW010052273.1, read as the reverse complement.
CATAAAACAGCCAGCAGCTGCAAAAGAAATGAACGATTTCAGCCACTCCAGCCTTGAGAAGCACATTTCACACCTTTCAGAACACAGACACCATAAAACACTGCAGTTTCAGGAGCTAGAAACTATGGCTGCTCCGTTATAGCCATTATTTTGGTCATTACAGAGATCATAATTATTGTCCACTATTATTTCTCCATGCATTTGTTGAACAAAAATAGTGAATTCTCCTTCAAACACAAATTATCATTCATTCATTCATTCATTCATTCATTCATTCATTCATTCATTTTCATTTCGGCTTAGTCTCTTTATTAATCTGGGGTCGCCACAGCGGAATGAACCGCCAACTTATCCAGCATATGTTTTACGCAGCGGATGCCCTTCCAGCTGCAACCCATCACTTCGGAAACATCCACACACACTCATTCACACACATACGCTACGGACAATTTAGCCTACCCAATTCCCCTATACCGCATGTCTTTGGACTTGTGGGGGAAACCGGAGCACCCGGAGGAAACCCACACCAACACGGAGAGAACATGCAAACTCCACACAGAAACGCCAACTGACCCAGCCGAGGCTCGAACCAGCGAACTTCTTGCTGAGAGGCGAACGTGCTACCCACTGCGCCACCATGAGGCCCTCTTTATATATATATTTATTTATTGTGGAATAAAATGTCTCTGTAAAAAGCTTCAGAATACAGATATTATGGTCACACTTCACAGTAAGGTGTCATTAGTTAATGTTAGTCAATGCATTTACTAACACGAACTAATAATGAACAATACTTGTACAGTATTTGTTAATAATAATTCAACATCTACTAATTTGTTAATTAAATCCAGTAAATACATATAATAATCCATTAAATCTAAAAAAAAATGTGCTGCTCATTGCTTGTTCATGTTAGTAAATGCATTAACTAGCATTACCTAATACACAGTTGTTTTAAAGCGTTACTAATATTATTTTATCCAAGTCAAAAGTCTCTGCATGCGCGCCTAATTAAACGTCCTCCGCCCCGTCAAACAGCTCAAAGACCAGTTGTTGCCTTCACACCTTAAAACACCGTCTACACTTTGTTTATTTGTCTCCTACTGAGCGAATCAGACAAGAATACGCCTGGTCCCGGAAGAGCATTACTGAGCTGAAGTGTCTCATCAGTGAAATCCCACACAGACTCTATCAGCGACACGTCGACCGCTCTAATCTGAGCACCGGGGTCCCGCGTTCACAGCTGATGATGAAAAAACAACACCCCTAAGGCCTCCTTGAGCTAAAGACTGTCTGTCTGAAGCCATCAGCTGTCTCTCTCTGTGTGTGTGTGTGTGTGTGTGTGTGTGTGTGTGTGTGTGTGTTGCTTGTGTTTCAATGGGCAGGTTGGGGAACTAGGCCACTTCAAGAGGAAAAATTGAAAGGAGGAAACACACAAAGGAAGCAAGATCAACATGAAACCCAAGCTCCTCCAGCTTTGCTCGCTTCCCCATTGATGTTTTCTCTTTTTTGGGGGGCTGAAACACAGTTCCAAGGCATCTGCACTCCCTAGCAGCATTTCTGAGTCGCATCTTTTGACAAAGGTGCTGGTTTTTTGATGTGTACCGCATGTCTTTGGACTTGTGGGGGAAACCGGAGCACCCGGAGGAAACCCACGCCAACACGGGGAGAACATGCAAACTCCACACAGAAACGCCAACTGACCCAGCCGGGGCTCGAACCTACTTTAACAGTGTGTTTATGTGAACATAACTGCATGTTCATCAGCGAATCAGAACCAAGCATTCAGCAGCCTCATGGTGCATTCACACCAGACATGGATAAAGCGTCAAGCGTGATTGATTTACATGTTAAGTCAATGCAAATATGCGAATAGACATCCTGTGGCTCGATTCGTGCTAATGACGTGATTCGTATGAATGAAGTGGCGCGAATCGGGAGCTTGCCCTTGTAGTGGCGTAATTATTACGTAGTGCCTGTTGTTGGTGTCCCTAGGGGAAATCTTCTTGCCGACACCGGACAACAGCTCATCAAACTGGGCTCGGCTCAGTCGGAAGCACCACTGAAAGTTTCCATCATCCAGGTATAGTTTCTGGAGGAGTTGATGAACTCACAGTGCTGTGTGCACCTCTAAAAGGATCTAGTGGACTCAGATACGGCGCCAACTGAATCTACGCTGTTTTTCAGTCTTCCTAAAGCACATAAAGCACAGCTACTCTCTCAATAAAAGCCATTTTAGCATTTAGCAGCGAAACTAGAGTCACCGGGCAGACAGAAGCCCTGCCCATGATGCTGCAATTTACAGTGTAATATTAACCTCACTACAGCTAGCATAACAACGCTAACAGTTTAGCTACAGGAACTGTGGCAGTTCAAAACAAATACATTGATCTGCTACATTTATTTGTAGAAAAAAAAGAGGAAGACATAAAAAAACCAGCTGATAGCAGCTTTCCTCACGCAGGCAAATTTGCGTACAGTCGGGTTGTAAAGGCTTCTGCTTTAGTGAGGAAAGTTAATGGAGGCAACGTGCGGCTAATGAATTTGGGTCACACTCCAGCGGAGACACTCTCTAAGGTCCTCTCTCTGCTTTTCAGAGTCAAAACACTGACTTCTGTTTTCAAAACCTGAAAATAAATGAGAACACGCACATACCGCGTGCCCGTGAAATGTTATTTAGGCCATCACATCCATCTATTCAATGACGGGGAGTAAACAGTTCAAACGCCATACTGTTACAGACTGCTCTGAAATTTCAGTAACTGTCCTATATACCCAACAGGGGTGTAAAGGGATGAGTACATTTACTTGGTTACTGTACTTAAGTGGGCTGCACGGTGGCGCAGTGGGTAGCACGATCGCCTCACAGCAAGAAGGTCGCTGGTTCGAGCCTCGGCTGGGTCAGTTGGCATTTCTGTGTGGAGTTTGCATGTTCTCCCCGTGTTGGTGTGGGTTTCCTCCGGGTGCTCCGGTTTCCCCCACAGTCCAAACACATGCGCTATAGGGGAATTGGGTAAGCTAAATTGTCCGTAGTGTATGTGTGTGAATGAGTGTGTGTGGATGTTTCCCAGAGATGGGTTGCAGCTGGAAGGGCATCCGCTGCGTCTTAATTCATTTCACTGCAGGCTATTTTGGAAATATTCTCAAAACAAGCTCTAAAATAACATATTATTTCGATCTTAGATCAAATATTTTGATATGAATGGGATTATTCTAAAATGCATTAATATGTAGTGTTTATGAAATAAATTAATTTATTCGTTTTAGTTATGAAGATAGAAGTTGGGTTTAGGTATTGGGATGCAGAATAAGATCATACTTTATAACTACTAATAGTATTCATTCATTCATTCATTTTCATTTCGGCTTAGTCCCTTTATTAATCTGGGGTCGCCACAGCGGAATGAACCGCCAACTTATCCAGCATATGTTTTACGCAGCGGATGCCCTTCCAGCTGCAACCCATCTCTGGGAAACATCCATACACACCCATTCACACTCATACACTCATACACTACTTACCCAATTCACCTATACCACATGTGTTTGGACTTGTGGGGGAAACCGGAGCACCCGGAGGAAACCCACGCCAACACGGGGAGAACATGCAAACTCCACACAGAAACGCCAACTGACCCAGCCGAGGCTCGAACCAGCGACCTTCTTGCTGTGAGGCGAACGTGCTACCCACTGCGCCACCGTGAGGCCCACTACTAATAGTATACATACTTTATAACTAACTACTGAACAGTTAATATCTTAATAATAGGCAGGTAATAAGCCAATAGTTAATAGCATGAATTGTGACCTAAACCTGATAGTTTTGCTATTTCTAAGAATTTCTATTGAGTCAGCTCTGCTTTCCCCCATTGACATGTGTATTGCTTGTTTTAATACACTTTCAGTAAATTCAAGAATTACATGTTGTTGTTGTTTTTTGCAGTGTACACTACTGCCAAGGTCATACCAACTAGCATGAAAATAAAGCTCTCTTCTACAGCAGCGTCAAAGAGTTTTGTAGCTCCAAGGCAAAGCGTTAAGAAGCAACTCTGCAACATAAACAGTTCACAAAGGTGATAGCGGCAAGCTTTTAGAGGTTTTTAGTCAGCGAGAGTGTGAGAGTGCCATTATAGTGCGCTCAACGGAAAGTGACAGACAACGGAGCCCTGAGGGACGCCCCATTAAACTCAGCGGCTTAGCTCCAGCGCTTCCTGAAGACGCCGGCTCGCAAACAAGACAGATTGTTTACATAGAAGACGTTCTTCATGCAAGGCTGGGGTAACAATGCATTTCACGGATGCCGGGGGAAGATTTTTAAAGCCAGTTTGTGACGCAGATAGCTTTTCAGGAGAATTCTGTCTCTAGTTTTTATTTCTGGATGCAAGGAAATTTTGAAGCACAGTTTCATCTCTGCCATAAGTTTCAACATAGCGAAATATATATATATATATATATATATATATATATATATATATAAATATATAATAATTTATATAATAAATAAATAAATAAATAGATATTCATATATTTTAACAAATAAAAAAAATAAAAATAAAAAAAAAATAAACCAATAAATAAATAAATAAATAAATATGATATTTTAACAAAAAAATATATAAATAAATAAATAAATAAATAAATAGATATTCATATATTTTAACAAATAAAAAATAATAAAATAAATTAAAAATAAATAAACAAACCAATAAATAAATAAATAAATAAATATTATGATATTTTAACAAATAAAAAATAATAAATAAATAAATAAATATTATGATATTTTAGGCTGAACACAAATAAGTAAGTAAATAAATAAATAAATAAATAAATAAATAAATAAATAAATAAATAAATAGGGCAGTGGGGTGGCACAGTGGGTAGCGCTGTCGCCTCACAGCAAGAAGGTTGCTGGTTCGAGCCTCAGCAGGGTCAGTTGGCATTTTTGTGTGGAGTTTGCATGTTCTCCCCGTGTTGGCGTGGGTTTCCTCCGGGTGCTCCGGTTTCCCCCACAAGTCCAAAGACATGCGGTACAGGTGAATTGGGTAAGCTAAATTGTCCGTAGTGTATGTGTGTGAATGGGAGTGTATGGGTATTTCCCAGTGATTGGTTGCAGCTGGAAGGGCATCCGCTTCGTAAAACATATGCTGGATTCTGCTGTGGCGACCCCAGATTAATAAAGAGACTAAGCTGAAGAAAAATGAATGAATGAATGAATGAATGAATGAATGAATGAATAAATCAGAAGAGTGGTATTTTAATCTGAACACAAACACACATAAACAAATAAATTAATTAATTAATAAATAAAGTTTCACAGAAGTAGAAATGCACAGAAAAACTAAAATGTAAAATGTTAGACAAATAATATACATAAAACAAACTGTTTAAAAAAACCCAGTAATAAAATAAGTCCTTTGCAACAGTCTTTGTAAACATTTGAACTTGTGTGCTTATTTGTAACTGTGATTCAAATGGCACTCAACATCCAAATGACTCTAATTATCAACCACAAATGAGAGTTTCTGTAGCACTGACTGAAAGTCCATGCTTTTTTGACAAAAGGGACACTGATGCATGACATAAAAGCTGCGTTTTTATACGTGCAAATGCAAATGTGCCATTTCAGACAACTCAAATTCATGTTACTGAACAGCTCAAGCATAAATAACGCTGCTAAGACTGTCATTTAAGTGGACACTTAGGCCTTAATGGACTGTTTACATTCCATTCAGTCTCTGGCATGAGCTTCTACACTTCTTCTTCTTACTCCAAAAGTAGACACAGATGGTTTTTGTTCTGCTCTAGTCATCATTTTACACCCAGACTCAGTCATTTTGCTCACCACGAGATGAAAACCACAAACTTAGCAATGGTACAGGCATTTTTTTACTGATGTCTTGGTTTCCGATTTACCAGAATGAGCATGATTATCATGTCATTTGCAAGTCTGGTTAATTTAAGAAGCAGAGAGGTGTTCGATCCAATCTCGTTATAGTACAATTATGGTTTTCTAACAGTAATTGGCAATAAACTTAAAGTACTGTGCACAAAATCAACACAACGTACTTCTTAATCAATGTTCTGGGTCTTGTTGGGAAGGACTCACTGGTGCGTTTTATTTCTAAAGAATGATGATTTTTAATATTTCATGTAAAATGTGACAACTTTACAAACAGCACATTTTCACAAACTAACACATTTGATGGACAGATGGATGGATGGATGGACAAATAGACAAGTGGAAGGATAGACAGATAGA
>CAIGQW010052273.1:570562-602866 GCA_903798125.1 Danio choprae | reverse complement strand
CACACACACACACACAAACACACACACACACAAACACACACGCATGCACGCACGCACGCACACACACACACACACAAACAACAAAAAAAAGCCAAAACACTTTTAAACAAAATCAAAGCAAGGCAAAACCCGAACAAACCAAATCTCAACATATAATAAAACACTAAGAAAAACAAACATTTAAAACACGTTCATTTAATGAATGCAGTAGATGTAAACTATGAATCTGGGATAGATTGATAAAACAGCATTAGGACCCGAACCAAACTCTGTGTGCTGATGACCGACAGAGCACAGGCACATCCACATTGTGCTCCAGCTTTCTGCTCGTGTTTGTTTTCAGCAAGTTTCCTGCAATTTGAGTGTCAGTGCTGTGAATGCCGGACTGACACCTGGAGATGCCATAATGAAAAGCCACATCAATCCCGGTGACGCAGAGCGGAGCTGCACTGATTGGACACGCCGCTCTTTCTGCCGCCCAAACAAAAGCAGAAAGACAGCACAGTTAATTTAGCCACCGAATCCCATCTGGGGGCACAAGAATGAATGAGACGGCTTCTTCTTCTTCTTCATGCTCTCTGAATCTTATTTGAAATTCCTTGCACCATCTAATCTCCTTTCTTGTTGCCATTTTCTATCCAGCTCTGGATTTCTATCAAACTCTGTTGCAACAATGCGACAATCCTTTATCAGGATGCATGGAGAACTTAAGAAATGACAGTTTTATTTCATTACAAGTATCTGAGCAAAATTAAGTCAAAGGCTAAACAATGTAAATATATAGTAAAAATGTTGATATAGAATCCAACCCCTGTATATATATATATATATAGGCCTCACGGTGGCGCAGTGGGTAGCACGATCGCCTCACGGCAAGAAGGTCGCTGGTTCGAGCCTCGGCTGGGTCAGTTGGTGTTTCTGTGTGGAGTTTGCATGTTCTCCCTGTGTTGGCGTGGGTTTCCTCCGGGTGCTCCGGTTTCCCCCACAAGTCCAAAGACATGCGCTATAGGGGAATTGGGTAAGCTATATTGTCCGTAGTGTATGTGTGTGAATGAGTGTGTGTGGATGTTTCTCAGCGATGGGTTGCAGCTGGAAGGGCATCCGCTGCGTAAAACATATGCTGGATAAGTTGGCGGTTCATTCCACATAAAATATTTATTCAGCAGTTAACAATGGCTAAGAAACGTAAAATTATTCATTCATTCATTTTCATTTCGGCTTAGTCCCTTTTATTAATCTGGGGTCGCCACAGCGGAATGAACCGCCAACTTATCCAGCATATGTTTTACGCAGCGGATGCCCTTCCAGCTGCAACCCATCGCTGGGAAACATCCACACACTCTCATTCACACACACACACTATGGACAATTTAGCTTACCCAATTCCCCTATAGCGCATGTCTTTGGACATGTGGGGGAAACCGGAGCACCCGGAGGAAACCCACACCAACACGGGGAGAACATGCAAACTCCACACAGAAACGCCAACTGACCCAGCCGAGGCTCGAACCAGCGACCTTCTTGCTGTGAGGCAAACGTGCTACCCACTGCGCCACCGTGAGGCCCAACGTAAATTAATTATCTTAATGAAAAGTGTGTGTTAGAATGTCACAGTTAGCCACACTCTGACAAAAAAAAGTGAAATGTCCTTAATAAAAAATGCATCACTGTAAGGAAAAAGCCATTAAGGCTCGAGTTTGTGCTGCTTTACACTCAAATTCAAATGGAGACTGGAATCCAGAAATCCACTTATGAATCTTGGCATCTCCATAAACACATGTGTAATGATTATACACAGATATCCTCACTTTGATTCCCCCTCTGCTCCGTTAAAGCAGCTAGCATGCTATCAGATGCTAAAGCATGATGCATACAAAGATGAAAAAACACACACATCCGCGGCCTCATGAGATCGGCTTGCCAGGAGCAACAGTCGGAGCAGAATCAATTATTTACCCCGAACAGCAAATATCTCTCTGATAGAACAGAGACAGCAGTGCTGGTGTGAATTATTGAAACGCGTTCGCTCAGATGATGTCACATTGGAGAGGAGAACCTGACGATTACTGTCCTCGACACGAGCGTAACACACGATCTGTATCGTGAACTAAAACTAATGATGTACGAGTGGCAGGGAACGAAATCAGGTCAGAATGTGACGTAGACTAAAAACTAGGCTGAAAAAAACATTTATAAAACCGCTTAGGGCCTCACGGTGGCGCAGTGGGTAGCACGTTCGCCTCACAGCAAGAAGGTCGCTGGTTCGAGCCTCGGCTGGGTCAGTTAGGAGTAGTAGGAGTAGTAGCATTTTAAATAACCATATAGCATTAGCAAGTATAAGACTTACGTTTTTTTTAGCTTACTTTTAGTTAATCTGAAACTACTTTTAAACGAACCAGCTTTGAATGTGCAATGAGAGTTCACTGCTAAAAACGTTGATCCATCAAGCAAGCAGGAAGTAGTAGCATTTCAAATAACCATGTATCTTAGCATTAGCATGTATAAGACTGACTAAAAGTAAACAAAAAAAGTAAATCTGAAACTACTTTTAAAATAATCAACATTGACTGCGCAACAAAAACGTCCACAGCTAAAAAAAAAAGTTGAGCCATCTGTGGTGAGGGGGCGGGGCCGAGAGCCGTGGGAACGGAATGAGGCCGGTGCGTAAGTGGAGACACCTCGAATCCCACGGAAGGAGCTCTGGACTATAAGAGGAAGAACGATGGCAGAGGAAGCTGAGAGAGGTCCAGGCCTGGACAGTTATGTTTTGTCTCTTATAGTCCAGAGCTACTTCCGTGGGATTCGAGGCCGGTGTGCGCTGCAGGTGTTTGCTCATTCCGTTCCCATGGCTCTCGGCCCCGCCCCCTCACCACACCATCAAGCTAGCAGGAAGAAGTAGTAGCATTTCAAATAACCACGTATCGTAGCATTAGCAGGTATAAAACATACTCTCTTTTTTTTTTTTTTGCTTACTTTTAGTTCATCTGAAGCTACTTCTAAAATAACCAACTTTGAATGTGCAGCAAAAAAAGTCCACAGCTGAAATAAAGAAAAACGTTGAGCCATCAAGCTAGCAAGGAGGGCCGGTTGTTGTAACATTATCATTAACGCTGTTTTCCAGTCAAACAAACCAACTTGAAGTGGAACCAGGAATACACTACAACCCTCAGCCGGAGTTTCGAAGCACTTTTCAAACTCGAACTTCCAGTGACAACCAGTAATTTATTTTCCCCGCTAGCTTGAGTTCTTTAATCTGGGCCTTCTTTCTTTGTTCAAGAAATAAAAAAAAGCCCAAAACAAAGTTACAAGTGAACCAGCCGAGTCTTGATTTGCAGAGCTACAGTTCTATTTAAAGAGCAATCTCTACCTCCGGGCCAATCACATCCAGTATCATCTGCTATCATTGCTAGCAGTCGAGCGAACGCTGCTTTGGTGGCTAGCGAGCAGTCATGAAGGAAAGCCATTCGGGGTCATTGGGAAATTGTCGACTGAGAGATTGAGAAACTCAGTCTAACTGCAGCACTGCTGACACCGGTACAACAGAAGTCAATTACACGTCCCTTGGCGACAGATTGCCTTCACTTTTCCCCAGCGCAAACACCATAGGTTTCCAGATTTAACCGATTAGCTGTCGTGCTACACATTTCCAATGTAACCCACTTAGAAAGTACACGAGATGATGAGAAAACATGCTAAGTTTTAGAATGACTACACTTGTGTCCTTGAAACAATTTAGTTTAATGATTACTGTAGCTAGCTTGAAGTTAGCATCTGAGACGTATCATCATTGAGGTGTATCGTTTCTATCATCTACATTTTAGATTAAGTACCAATTCTCACTATTAACTAGTGGCTAACTACCTGCCTTATATTAAACCATTGGCTGTTTATTAGCACTTAAGTACATATTCTGCATGTTGATATCCTACATACATAATCCCAATAACTAAACCCAACTACTACATTAATGTCTATTAATAAGCAGCTAATTAGGAGCAAGAGTCATAGTTAATGTTTTATTAGTAGCAAATATCTTCCCTTAAAATAAAATGTGACAGACTTTACATTGACAGTAAGCTATCAAATGTTGGAATATGAAAAAAACTAAATCATATCTTGTTTTCTACTTGATATACTTGACTGAAACACATGTTTTATTTAAACAAAATTGGCTTAAAAGACCTCCTTTTCATAAAGCTGCTTGTTTATACATGCTAGTTTTGTTTTATCTTCTGATCTGTTTGTGTTATAGAGGTAATAGGAGGAATTAAGTCCAGACAACTGCAGCTACTCAAATAGTTTGAGGAAACTTTCTGTCTTTACATTCTGTGTCCACTGATCAATCTTGAGATGTTTCAGCAGCTTCATTGGAGTTCACCTGTGGTAGATTCAGCTGATTGGACATGATCAGTAGAGGCATACACCTGTCTATATAAGCTCCCAGGGCTGACAGTGCATGTCAAAGCACAAACCAAGCATGAAGACAAAAGAATTGTCAGTAGACCTCCGAGACAGGATTGTCTCGAGGCACAAGTCTGGGGAAGGTTACAGAAAAATTTCTGCTGCTCTGAAAGTTCAATTGAGCACAGCGGCCTCCATCATCCGTAAGTGGGAGATGTTTAGCCACCAGGACTCTTCCTAGAGCTAGCCAGCCATCTAAGCTGAGTGATCGGGGGAAAAGGGCCTTCAGGGAGGTGATCAATAATCCGATGGTCACTTTGTTTGAGCTCCCGTGTTCTTCTGTGGAGAGAGGAGAACCTTACAGAAGGACAACCATCTGTGCAGCAATCCACCAATCAGGCCTGTATGTTAGATTGGCCAGACGAAAGACACTCCCCGCCTGGAATTTGCCAAAAGGCATCTGAAGGACTCTCAGACCATAAGAAACAAAATTCTCAGATCTGATGAGACTAAAATTGAACTGGAGTGAATGCCAGGCGTTACTTTTGGAGAAAACCAGGCCTCGCTCATCACCAGGCTAATACCATCCCTACAGTGAAGCATGGTGGTGTCCGCATCATGCTGTGGGGATGTTTTTCAGCAGCAGGAACTGGAAGACTAGTCAGGATAGAGGGAAAGATGAATGCAGCAATGTACAGAGACATCCTGAATGAAGACCTGCTTCAGAGTGCTCTTGACCTCAGACTGGGGCTACGGTTCATCTTCCAGCAGGACAATGACCCAAAGCACACTGCCAAAATATCAATGCCAACTGACCCAGCCGGGGCTCGAACCAGCGACCTTCTAGCTGTGAGGCGATTGTGCTACCCACTGTGCCACCATGCTGCCCCCTAATATATATATATTTCTGTAAATAAAATACTAGTTTATTTTTCTTATTTATATTTCCCCACTTCTTTTAAAGAGACAAACAGAAAGGGCCAAATAAAAAAGCCACACTATTGGCTGAGCTACTGTTGCTATGCTGAGCTGATTGGGTCATTGGAATAAACATCATCTTTTAGACTGTAAACCATCAAATGTCAGTATTTTGTGATCTATGAGTCATAATTGAATTTTCAATTTTGGCTGAATTAAACAATAAAACAATAACACAATATTTGATAACGACCCATTTGACACAAAGTTTAAGCTTACAGTTAGGCAGATGAACATACCACTTGTCTGAGTGATTTATTGTTATTAATATAATAAGACACTGTCATTCAGCGCTCTAAATATGACTGTGAATCAAACAGCCGTCTTCATTTCAGTGCTTTTATTAAAGAGATGTTTCACTCAGAAATGAAAACATTCTGTCATCATTTACTCAGCCTGAAGACATCGGGTTTATGAGAGACGTACTGTAGCTACGCTCCATTCATGAATAAACTGTTTCCGAGTCCCAGTTCACAAAAGCGATCTGAATAATTCATTGAAGAATCTGGCTGATCCTGTTCTCCACTTCGACTCTTGTCACAGCAGTTTATCGCAGACTGAGGGATATTATCGGTTCGTAATGAATTATGAAATTTCTGTCCTCCTCCTCCCCTACAGCTATGCAATGTTAGACTCTGAACCACAGAGTCATGTTTATAGTATCATACATGTATAAATATTTTTCCCACTTTTATCTGACTGTTGGACACTATTGTAACCTCTGAATGGTTCTTTTTTTTCTCTCAATTTTACAGTGTTTTTTGTAAAAATTATCAAATATTATGTAGGTTATGCATATTATTACAGTATTTGCATTCTTTGGTCAAGGTTACATGTTTTTCCCCTTTTGGCAAAGAATGTCTGTCATATATATATATATACATATATACACACTACCAGACAAAAGTCTTGTCGACAGTCACAGTTGTAAGAGTAACACATAATAACTTGACTTCTAGTTGATCATTTGGAAAAGTGGCAGAAGGTGGATTTTTCCCATGAATCATCTGTTGAGCTGCATCCCAATCATCACAGATACTGCAGAAGACCTACTGGAACCCGCATGGAGACAAGATTCTCACACAAATCAGTCAAGTTTGGTGAAGAAAAAATCATGGTTTGGGAGTTACATTCAGTATTGAGGCGTGCGAGAGATCTGCAGAGTGGACGGCAACATCAACAGCCTGAGGTATCAAGACATTTGTGCTGCCCATTACATCACAAACCACAGGAGAGGGCAAATTCTCCAGCAGGATAGCAGCGCTCCTTCTCATACTTCAGTCTCCACATCAAAGCTCCTGAAAGCAAAGAAGGTCAAGGTGCTCCAGGATTGGCCAGCCCAGTCACCAGACATGAACATTATTGAGCATGTGTGGGGTAAGATGAAGGAGGAGGCATTGAAGATGAATCCAAAGACTGTTGATGAACTCTGGAGTCCTGCAAGATCGCTTCCTCTGCCATTCCAGATGACTTTATTAATAAGTGATTTGAGTCATTGCAGAGATGTCAAATAAACAAATGTATTTATTTTAACTTTTTTCTGTCTTACCAGGCAACCACCAGGGGTCTGATTTATGACATTTGCATAGACATCTTCATATAAAAGTGAACACACTCCAAAATAAATGTAAATATATTAGTTAATGATTATGCGTCATATGAGGTGGTTTACAGTGGTTCATTAATTTATTGATAATTTTCAAATATCTATCTATATTTAAATATTAAAATACATAAAAGATCATATGGTCCCATGTAAAACATAATGTAATATGATCAGAATTTTATTATCAGATTTTTTAAAAACTGTATTAAACATAAATCAAAAACATAAAATGAGTTTATTTTTTCTAAGTTAGCTATATACTGTGAACATCCCCTTTCTCTGTTAAGCATCACTTGGGAAATGTTTAAATAAAGAAAGAAAGGACAAGATCTCGGATACAAGCGGCCGAAATGAGTTTCCTTCGCAGGGTGGCAGGGCGCACCCTTATAGATAGGGTGAGGAGCTCTGTCACCCGGGAGGAGCTCGGAGTAGAGCCGCTGCTCCTCCACATCGAGAGAAGTCAGTTGAGGTGGCTCGGGCATCTGTTTCGGATGCCTCCTGGACGCCTACCTAGGGAGGTGTTCCAGGCATGTCCCACCGGGAGGAGGCCTCGGGGAAGACCCAGGACACGCTGGAGGGACTATGTCTCTCGGCTGGCCTGGGAACGCCTCGGGATCCCCCAGGAGGAGCTGGAGGAAGAGTCTAGGGAGAGGGAAGTCTGGGTTTCTCTCCTAAGACTGCTGCCCCCGCGACCCGGCCCCGGAAAAGCGGTAGAAAATGAATGAATGAATGAAAAGTAACTTCAAAGTAAAGTAATTAATAATATGCTTACTTTTCACATAAAATAATTTAATTTGTTTTTCCAGTAGTAGTTAGTAATTTGTAATCTATTTGTTTTTAAAGTAACTTAGCCAACACTGGTTAAATGAGGGGCGGCACAGTGGGTCAGTGGTTAGCACTGTTGCGTCATAGCAAGAAGGTCACTGGTTCGAGTCCCGGTTGGGTCAGTTGGAATTTCTGTGTGGAGTTGTTCTGTATGGGTGTTTTCCAGTAATAGGTTCTGGCTGAAAGGGCATACACTGCGTAAAACATATGCTGGAACATACACTGTGGCGACCCCTCATAAATAAGGGACTAAGCCAAAGGAATAAATCAATGAATGAATGGTTATATGTGTGATATTTTTGCGTGCAGTTTTCGTACTTCAATGAGAAACAGCACAAACATCTGTCATTATCACAATCTGATGATCTCAAAGTCATTATTGTCCAATAAAACAATTTCAATTATGAAAGCAATTTTGCATAGCCTGTCGGTGAACTAAGCCTTTGTGTAGTAAATTCTGCTCTATCTTAAAGCATAGAAATACCATTAATCACCCAACCCTAATACGTACATAAAAAGCCAAGTGCGCGCCCCCTTGTGTACTAACTAAGTGGTGATATTTGCATGTACAGCACTTGTTGAAAACTTTAGTACATTTCAGGACCATTCCGTTGCATCCCTACTGTTTTGGAATGCGAAGACGCATCCTGTGTTTTTGCCCCCTAAGGGATCGTCTGCACACTGAAAAAAACAAATCAGCCACTTCTACTTCTCTGTGAAATAGATAATTGAGAGATGTGGGCCCACTGTGGCAACAGCTTGAGGCAACTCTTCCCACAATCCTTTATTCTAAAAACAAACTGATTCAGCCATTCATGAGAGACTCGCCGTCCAACACTCCTCGCAAAAGAAAAGATCTCGTTTGATCTCCAAAATACCTATTAGGCATTTCAGAGCTAATTAGGTTGCTTGATTTTGCTAGTAGAGGGGGAAAGTTGTAAAAGGTAACACATCCATCCCTATAACAAAAAATAAAAATGGGTTTGTCCCAGTAGATTAAAAGAAGAACTACTGTAATTCTATAACTACAACAATGGCCACAACAGTCATTCTAACTGTTCAGAATGTTCTAACTTCGTCAATTGGTGAAGTTTTTTCCTCGCCACTGTTGCCACTGGCCTGCTCGGATCGGGACTTGTGGAGCTGCGCTTCGGTGGATTTGCTCCTCAGTGTTTGAACTTTCAGCAGTGAAACTTAAACCACACTGAACTGAACTGAACTAAACTCTGAAATCTGGACTTTACTAGAACATGTGAAGCTGCTTTGACACAATCTACATTGTAAAAAGCGCTGTATAAATACACTTGAATTGAATTGAATTGAACTGTTCATAATAGACTGTGCTGAATGCTATTTTTGGTTATATTTACAATTGAAGCTTCTAGATTTTAGAATGATGATTTCAATGTCATGTTTCATTATATTCAACATACTTTTTTTTGGGGGGGGGGGGGTGGCTGTGGTTGGTGGGTAATGTAAACTCATTCATTAATTTTCCTTCGGTTTAGTCCCTTTATTAATCAGGGGTCGTCACAGCGGAATGAACTGCTAACTTATCCAGCATATGTTTTACATGACAGATGGCCTTCCAGCTACAACCCATGACTGGGAAACATCCATACACTCATACACTACGGCCAATTTAGTTTATTCAATTCACCTATAGCACATGTGTTTGGACTGTGGGGGAAACCGGAGCACCCGGAGGAAACCCACGCCAACACGGGGAGAACATGCAAACTCCACACAGAAACGCCAACTGACCCAGCTGAGACTTGAACCAGCGACCTTCTTGCTGTGAGGCGACAGTGCTAACCACTGAGCCACCGTGTTGCCTGGGTAATGCTAATGTTAACATTTTTTATATTTAATAGTTATGCAAGTGCTGCCTCACTCAGAAGTTTTTATGTTTGATTGTTTGATTTTGTTTATCCCCACAGTGAATATAGTTTGTTTTTCAAAGCCCAAAGGCGGAAAAAATACTGACACAGAAGATTTTACAGATGCAATTGCTGTAGATTTTCTCAAATAAATCTTATTGCCTTATAAAATGACCTTATTAATTTGTTTATCTGTATTTTAGGATATATAAGGATACCAATAAGGACACAAAATGTAATGAAAATGAAAATGCATTGGTCACCAACAGCCACAGAACCTGCTATTGAAAATAATTCCAGATACAAATTCAGAGTAGATCAATACTCTGTTAATTTCTTTGTAAAATAAAAATAAATCTTAGAACATAATGACCAGTGATGGGAATAACGGCGCTATAAATAAACGGCGTTACTACAGACGATACTTTTTTCAGTAACAAGTAATCAAATGAATTACTGTTTTCCCAGCTACATCGCCATTACTATATATGAGAACACTGGAGCGGTTTTCATGCGAGCAGTGTCTCTCTCAGCTGTAGGACCTCTCTTTCTCTGGGGTGTGTCTGTGTCTGTGTGTGTGTGTGTGTGTGTGTGTGTGTGTGTGTGTGTGTGTGTGTGTGTGTGTGTGCGCGTGTTTTCGGGGCTGGGGAGGGACACATAACCAACCAGTGATGATGATTGGTGTGTTTGTGAACGTCTTGTAACCTGATGATTGGCTTAGAGTACATTTCCAATGTTTGTCAATCAGAGTCAGAGTAGTGCAGGTTCACACACCGTCAGTTGCACACACCAACGACCAGGAGTCAGAACAATGGCAAATCCAACAAGTCCAAAGCCAGCTTTCGCAAACTGGAAATATAAGCAAACTGGAAATATAAGCACTACTTTTCCCTCGTTGAGGTGAGGTGAAAGGCAAGAGTGTTTATGTATCGTGCAACTGATGCCCAGGAAACTCTGCGTCAATGACAAGTAATTGTAATCTAATGAAGCACTGCATGTCGTCACATGCCGATGCGAGATTAGTGGCTACGCAGGTGATAACGTGAGCTCTGGTACCAAAGGAGGAGACGAAGCCACGACGTCAAAGCAAATAAACCTTCATTTTTCTCCACCGCAAACACTTATTACTCAGACAAAACTAAACAAAATAATATCTAGATATACAGTTGAGGACATGCTGCCGTCGTCTCTTACATTGTCTCACAACACCAATAAAAAGTGTAGATTAGTGTACAATGTTTTATTTATTTTATAGTCATTCATTCATTCATTTTCTTTTCGGCTTAGTCCCTTTATTAATCTGGGGTCGGAATGAAAGGATGCCCTTTCAGCTGCAACCCATCACTGGGAAACACTTCCCTTCACACACATACACTGTGTCAATTTAGCCAACCCAATTCACCTATACCGCATGTCTTTGGAGTGTGGGGGAAACCGGAGCACCCGGAGGAAACCCACACCAACACGAAAACTCCACACAGAAATGCCAACTGACCCAGCCGAGGCTCGAACCAGCGACCTTCTTAATGTGAGGTGAGAGCGCTACCCACTGCGCCACCGTGCTGCCCTTTATTTTATAATCATCAATAGTTACTTTCCCTGGTAATTAGTTACTTTAATGATTATGCAACTCAGTTACTAACTCAGTTACCATTTGTGAGAAGTAACTAGTAACTATAACTAATCACTCTTTTAAAGGAACGTGCCCAACACTGATGATGAGTAATAAGAACATCACTGATATGCAATGCAATGCACAGCACAAAGCCTAAAAGCAATACGCCTAAAACATTAACCCATTTGATCAATTTGACCGTTATAACCATTCAAGGTGGAAATACTCAGTCTTTTGTAATCTGACCCAATATGAATACATTATACACACATTTAAGAAATGTCATGGTGCTGCAGTTAAAAATAAAAATACCATCATTCTAGAAAATCCAAATAGTTGCAAATGTGTATGAATGCTGCTCAGCTACTGGTCTAGTTCAGTCAAGAGCTTCTCAGAGCTGTCATATCAGAACAATAAAGTTTCACCCAGTTGATGGAAGGAAGTATGGCTGCTTTCTTGCCTCCGATATGGCAGGGAAATAGCTGTCACTCTCATTATTATCAAGCTTGAATTCGCTGCTGAAAATGGAAGCGATCCTGGAGCATGTGCTACATAGATAAACACAGCATGTAATTATGGTGAATAGATGTCTGTGGGCTGATTGGCGCCTGCTGAAAGAGGTCAAAAAATGGAAAGGAACGAATCAGGTTGTCCCCGTTTCCTCGGAACAGAACATCCCACACAGGAACTGTTTGTTTGTTACTGATACAACATGCTGAGGCTCACACTGAGAACCAGGACTCGAAACAAATCTGCTGTTAAATACCATTATTTCTGAAAGTCAACATGAATGTTACCATATGACAAAAAATACATTTTATTTGTATATTTGGATTGCAATTATGCCCCGGAATATGCTAGTACATATGAATTCCATTGATTTTAAAACATTAAAACTTATATTTTATATTCTTTAATATATAGGTACAGTGGGCGACACGGTGGCGCAGTGGATAGCACAATCGCCTCACAGCAAGAAGGTCGCTGGTTCGAGCCTCGGCTGGGTCAGTTGGCGTTTCTGTGTGGAGTTTGCATGTTCTCCCCGTGTTGGTGTGGGTTTCCTCCGGGTGCTCCGGTTTCCCCCACAAGTCCAAAGACATGCGCTATAGGGGAATTGGGTAAGCTAAATTGTCCATAGTGTATGAGTGTGAATGGGTGTGTGTGGATGTTTCCCAGGGCATCCGCTGTGTATGCTGGATAAGTTGGCGGTTCATTCCGCTGTGACTAACTTTATCAATAATAATATACAAATAACCTCTTGGTCTTCATTTTACATTAAATTATTCATATATTTTTTGTCCATGACTTGTCGGATTTGTTAGACATTTTCAATCAATAAGGGTGTCACACCAAAGGATAAGAAAATGTATATACAAAGACACAACAAACAGTATACCGTATTATAAAGACAGTTATAGCTACATAATAATACTAATTATAATAGTGTTATTATTACTTATTAACTAAAGCCATCAATGACGATGAAAATGCGAAGACACGTCAACAACCCATATACTGCAGAATTCAGATCGGCGCAAAAGTTTCATAAAGGCTGCAAAATCACAAGTGCATCACTCTCCCTGAGCGTTTCTACTGAAAATGATAATAACAGCAATTCTGCAGACAGAGTTGGCCAATTTTCCATTTATGTTTTCTTTTGTGAGGAGACTGAGAAGCTGTCATTTTCATGAAGTGCCATAGCGAGTCTAAATTCAAACACTCCATCGCCCAGAGGACGCTGAACTCTGGCTCTTCACTCCAAACGGGGGCTTTAAGCAGATCATTCAGAAAGAGAGAGGAACTGCAGGAAAAAAACCAAACATGTTTATCGTAATGAGTATTATTGTCTTGTTTTGAAGTGAAAATAGATATTGAGAAGTTAGGATCACCCGCTCGGTCAAATACTACTTTTACAAGACATCTTCAAAAACGTCTTCATTTATCTAATGACAGATTTTTGGGTGCTTGAAAACGCAAACATTAGAAAAACTGTTTAAAAGTAAAGGTTTTTAAAAACTATACAATTATCGTGTCTATGTAAACAACAGAAACATTGATTTTGTGAAAACGGTGGTATATAGAGCTTGTGTATTATGGGGCATTTACCATTTACCAGCTAGCCTAAATAAAATATTCATTCATTCATTAATTTTCTTTTCGGCTTAGTCCCTTTATTAATCTGGGGTCGCCACAGCGGAATGAACCGCCAACTTATCCAGCATATGTTTTACGCAGCGGATGCCCTTCCAGCTGCAACCCATCTCTGGGAAACATCCACACACACTCATTCACACACATACACTACGGACAATTTAGCTTACCCAATTCCCCTATAGCGCATGTCTTTGGACTTGTGTGGGAAACTGGAGCACCCGGAGGAAACACGGTAAATAAAATATACACGTGAACATTGTGAACACGTGTTGTTTTGTTCGCGGCATGGTGTTTTGATTCTCAGCGCTCCAGTCTAGTTGGTTACGGTTTCGGTTGGTGCTGGGATCGGAAAATGCATGCCGCATGTGTGAGTGCACGGTAAGTGTTTTCATTTATCGTGTGCTCGAGTCTTACGTTCAGTCTTCTGTTGGTGTTGTGTTTAGCACGTGGTTCATGTTTACACGTGCTGTGTGCTTCAGTGTTGTGTTTCATGTGAACACGCAGTTAATGAGTTATATTATTGGCTGCGTGTTCTAGTCCTGTTTTACGTGAGCACGGCTTGCGTTACGTTTTTGTACCATGTGTTCCCTGTCTATCGTCTTGTCCCACCCTCCTTGTTATCCTATTATTTATCATTATGTTCACCTGCCCGCTAGTCAGTTTATTGGTTTGCTTTCCCTGTTTATTCTCCCAGCGTGCTCTGTCCTGTGCTGGTCCGTCGTCATTGTTCTCCTTTGTGTCTGTCATGCCAAGCCCTGCCAAGTCAAGTCCAGTCATTTTGTCTTAATGCTATGTTTTTTCCCCCCATGAGGTTGTTTAAGTTGTTTTTGTTTGCCTTTTATTTAATAAAGTCCTTTATATTCTGCATTTGGGTCCTCGCCTCCTCTCCCTCATCCCAAACCGTGACAGCTAACAGGATATTCAGCCAAAAATTTGAATGACCTCATTATTCATTTCCCCTCTTTTATGAGTTTCTTTCTTCTGTTGAATACAAAAGAAGATATTTTGAAGAACGCCGGTGGCTGGAACCAATCATCTTCCATAGTTACAGTGAAAGTCAATGGGTACCAGCATTTAAAAAACCTCTTATTTTGTATTCAACAGAAGAGTTGGACTGAAATAGGTGTTGAAGAAGTGAAGGATGAGTAAATGATGACAGAACTTACATTTTTGAATGAAGAAGAAGGTTATTTGGAAAACACAACATCTGAACATTCCATGTGACTTCAGTGGTTCGTACGAAGCTCCAAGAACACTTTTTGTGTGTCAAAAAATGTACATACGATTATGATTGCCTATATTTTCTCTCCTGAGAAAAGTGTCGCAATTGTCATGTTGTCCGTAGTGAACGCACACCCTGATCTGAAACGCAAGACATTGACAAAAAGTGTTCCTGGAGCTTAATGTGATTACGGTTGAACCACTGAAGTCAATGCTTTTGGTTTCTTTTCTAAACTTTGAACATCTCAGGACCATTGCTGACAATGGAGGAATTTAGGCTCTCGAATGGCATCTAAAATATCTTCAGTTGTGTTCCAAAGATGAACAAAGATCTCAGGCGATTGGAATGACATGAGGGTGAGTAATTAATCACAATTTCCATATGTGAATGTTTTTAAATCTCATAATAAAAAGCCTACATCTCTTACAACCATCTCTTGCTGTAAAGTCATTTACACAGGAAAACGAGACAAAAATGCTGATTAACAGAGTGTCCGTTCAGTGCCTGATTGCGTTTTGGCACAAGACACCGAAAGCTGACAGATAAGACTATAAACATTGCATGTAACTATCTCATTACATCTTATTAATGGTGACAGGGGCAAATGTGCCACTTATGCAATAACCTGAGCACAGGAGCACATCAGAGAAACCTAAAAACTGATTACAAATTCACCAATCCGGCCCTCTTTAATTGCGTCTTCTTGCTTACAGTCGTGATCTTGGACTACAGCCAAGTCCTCTCTCCCATGTCATCCATCAGACCTGCCTCTCCTTTGCCCCCCAGCACACACTGTTGTTTCAGGGAAGCCGCCATGTGCTTTCTCTCTCATCACATTTTCAGACCCTTGATATCTGTAAATTGGCCCTCACACCAACAGTGTCTCTGGGGCGATGCAGACTGTCGTTGCCAGCTGTCTCCGGCAAAAAAACTGCCGCCACCTCCAGTTCTTGAATATCTCACCTCTGCGTTCAGAGACTCCCGCGGCAGACAGGACACTCAATAAATGAGAATTCTCAATGGCTACCTCTCGCCAAGACCACAGACTGCTTGAAAACAACATCTGGATTAAAAAAAAATAAAAAAAACCATTTACTCTCAGCTCTATCTGTGCACATTACGAGAATGACACATGGAAATAAGGCATAAATAAATAAATAAATAAATAGACTCAATGTAACAGGCAACTATGTGTCCAGTTTATCCCATACACTCAATAACAGGGCTGTTATCTACTGTTATTCATTCATTTTCCTTCGGTTTAGTCCCTTATTTATCAGGGGTCGCCACAGCAGAATGAACCGCCAACTATTCCAGCATATGTTTTACACAGCGGAGGCCCTTCCAGCTGCAACCCATCACTGGGAAAAATCCATACACTCTCGTATTTACATACATACAGTTCATTCAATTCACTTATACCGCATGTCTTTGGACTGTGGGGGAAACCGGAGCACCCGGAGGAAACCCACGTGAACACGGGGAGCACATGCAAACTCCACACAGAAACGCCAACTGGCCCGGCCAGGACTCGAACCAACAACCTTCTTGCTGAGTCAGAGTCAGGAACATTTGGTTTATCCTCAAAACTGAGTTTCTGTCGGTCTCCTCACCTTTTTAAAAGATGAAGCACTATGTCTCGCCTTAGCCTTACGTTTCCATCCACCTATTTTTATGCGCATTTTGGATATGCACATACAACAATCGGTTGATGGAAATGCCAAGATGCGCATAACTGTTGAAAATGCGCATAAAAAACATATGCACATAACTGAGTAGGATAAACCTTTTTATTCAATAAGAAAAGATGCGCTTAAACTGCGCATTAAAACAAGTCACGTGATTTTGTTGTAAAAGATCATGCTGTAACAGTTGGAGAATTTATTTTCTGATTTATTTATTATTTTTGTATGATGTATTGTTTGGCATGTTAAAACGGGATGATGACATTGTAATACTGCTTCCAACCTCCGGGGGGGCGATAGGTTGATATTCGCCTTTATAAAGAGCAGCTTACCATTGAGCAAGAGTGAGTGTTTGGTAGAGTGTATGCCGCATGGTATCACTTTCACTACCGGCCTTCTCGTGCAGTCCTAGGTTGAGAACTGGTGCAGTTATTGCTCAACTGTGAGTATATGTGACTTTATCTGATGTATTGGTGTAAGCAGTTATGTCAATCTTGTTTGTTTATTTTAGAAAGGACTATTTATATTTGGTGATTTTTACACTTCACAATTGTTTGCTGGCTGACTTCACTGGGAGAATAAAAACTACGGTAATTTCTCTCCCTGGGGAGCCACGGCCTCTTACACAACAGAGGGCAAATGGGTGAGAAAGAGGACCAGACCTTTTGAGTATTGCAGGCACGGAGCGGGGTTCGTTAATGGACGGTTTTCCTACATACAGCAACGGCTCTTTCATAACGAGTGGAAGGACTACAAAAGGAATCATTGCATCGCTCTCAAGTGCTATGAACGATAAGTGTTCACTGACTTTATTTAGATACTGACTATGGAAAAATGTCCTGTTTTTTTTTTTTTTGTGGTTGATGTTTATTTTGTGTGATGATAAAACAATGCACATGTGGGTCAAATAAAAGGAGACAACACACTGGCTATAATTAGTTTCAGCAGAGTATTTTATTCAGTACAGCCAATATTCTGTAGAGCCCCCTTTAGAGTGATACCAATTCGAGGAGAGGAGGTGTTGCAATGTGATGAAGAAAATGTGTGTGAATGGACAAACCAGCAGGCTGAGCACACTGTCAAACATCTGAAATGTTGTTTTGGTCATTCTAAAACACCAAAACCATCTCAGTATTATTATTGAACTCCAGAACTGTCAGGAGCATCTGTGCTCTGCGTCTCATGGCATCAAACGCCACCAGGCGTTCATTGCCTGTCTAGATTGTCTTCTGAGGCGCAAGTCATTTATTAAATGAAGAAAAGATTCACGCAGCTTCTCCTACCGCAGTAAATTCTGTTTTTACTGTTGATATTTGGCGCCAGTTAATAAAGGAAGTGACAATTTAGTTTGATTTGACTCGTTGGATGGAAACGCTGCTTTAATCGCATGTCTTTTATGTAATATTCCAGTTTTGCGAAATTTAATTCGCATTTTTGGATGCAAACATAGCTATTGCCTACATTTCAGACACACAAAGAACAAAGTTACGAGACTGGCTTGTCCATTTTTAATAAATAATTAGCTTAAATTTACTGTCCTTCGACAGAGACGTGTACTGTAACTAGATTAATGGGATTATTACTCGTCCTAAACTATTTTTAGTACTGTTTACATTCTAAATGTCATATCAACATCTACCACTTGATCAATAAAAAGGCAGACACACAAGTGCACTTTTACATCTATTAAAAACTCCGTTTTAGAAATGTTATCCTTCATCTAAACTGATCAACGTGTGTAAAAGTGAGAACCTTAAATTAAACATTTCCACTGAACATTAACTCAACGATGCTGGCAGAGAGAGAAGAACAGTGGCAAACAGCCTTCTCCAGCCTGACGAACACCGGACGAGAAGCGCCACAACAGTCTGCCACTTCTTTAAATTGTTTTCTATTTGCTGCAGACAGACACTGAATGACACCAAGCACTGTGTGTGAACCCTTCAAAATCTTTCAAATCTCTCCGCAAGTGATCGTACATGCGCGGATACATCTGTAAAAGCTCTGCTATTCGACTCTCCAGTCTATTTCTGTGGCTCTCTTGGTGTTGTTGCATTGGATGTTGTTCTCCTGTCTGACCTCCGTGGATATGAGATAGAAATCACTTGCATGTTACAATTAGGGGAAGCTCCAGAACACACCCACCAATTGTGTAATTGCAGACCAATGGTGGCTCTAAAATGTTTACTCCCCCAAAAATATTTTGCTTGATATGAATTATTAAAAAAATGCTTTTGTTTATCTAAAAAGATCAGAATCTATCAAAAATGCATCTCAAAGGTGTTTAACTTTTGGTGAAGATATTGAACTAGGCAACAAGACAAAATCTAAGCATATATCATTTAAAATTGAGATTTACTTCAGTAATTATGGACATTATTGTTTAAAATGTAATGATCTGATCTTCGTTTTGGATTATTGCCTCTAAAAGGCATCTGTTTGTCTTGTATTCATATTTACACCAAAGTAACCACATGCATCACTCCAAAATATGACAGAAAACGTGGGACTCTTCAGATGAGCCACCATTTGAAAATGTGTTACTCAGTCTGGTTTCATATGCCTTAATTGAATAGGATACCAATTTTGCTACTTATTCTGGCTAAACACTTGCAACGAACTTAGCCAAGACAAGTCAAGGAGTTCACACCTAATGCAATCCTATTTTTTTATTTGTATTTATTTTATCTGATGAACCATCATTTGGTAATTTCGTACTCTATCTTAATTTTTTTAAAAATGTGAATACAATTTAATGCAAATTATTCTAGCCAATCACTGGCCAAGAAACGTCAAGGAGTTCAAATTAACAGCATTTGGAGCACAAACATAGGAACTGTATTCTGTAGCCAATGTGACACGCAAGACCATTTTGATGAACCATCATTACGTAATTTTGGTATTCAGTCTGGTCTCAAATGCATTAGTCAAATACAAATATGCATTTTTACAAATTCTGTTCAAACACTGGACCAAAACGTAGCTATTAAAATATCAAAAACTCCAGAAAACCACTATTTGGTACATCGTTAATCTCAATGAACCACTTAATAAATCCCCATTTGGTAATTTGGGACTCAGTCTGGTCTCAAATGTGTTAGTCAAATACAATTTACATTTTACAAATTATTCTGGTCCACTGGGGCCAATAAACCATGAGAACCACCATTTGGTATACAATTTAGTCTCATACAGACATTTTCAGGAATTTTCCTATAGCCTCCTGGCAAAATATTTGGCAAGAACAAACCCAAAGAAGGTATACTGGAAAAGAGACCAATTTGTTTAGTTGTCTCATGCTTGTGTGTAACGGATATGCAATACAAACCTCTGCAATAAAGCATGGAATTATGGATGAACAAATTGCACAACAGAGAACAAGGCAAAGGAGTTTCAGTTAGTTATTTCTATTTCTGTGTTCACTGTGCATCAGACAGTTTGCGAACAGACTGGGCGGTCTGTAGGTGTTGTCAGTGGTCCGTCTGAACCTGGTGCTGTGTTACTACAAACTTGATATAAGGTGTAGGCGGCAGTCCCATAGTTTCCACCTGATCCAAGTAGGTCCAACCTTGTTTAGATAGATCAGCTTGACTACCTTCAAGTAGGCCCCATTTTGACATAGCAGCCTTTTTTGGTTAAGCAGATTAGAACCGCTGGATCACCAAAAGCACAGCTCCAATGTGTTCTGCCCCAATAAATTACTGACTGCCAAGAGCATGAAACCGTTAAAATAAAATGTGCGCAATAAACAGCTTTGGTACTGCATTGGATAGTCACTGTAAACTCTGGCTCCTGAAGCAAATCCAGCTGCTTTGCCAGTTGTGTACGTCATTGGTTAATTAACTGATATTTCACAGTTTTAATTGGTTCAAATATTAATACATATCTCAGGACAAGCATCAGATATCTCAGGAAAATGTGAAGGGGCAGATTATACAATACAGAACAATTCTGGGTAACAATTTCTTTGTCATGCTTTTTATTCCGTTAGCATGTAGTCAATAGTATTGATTTTTACATTAATTACTCCAGATACTCCAGAGTGTTTACCCCTTGTGCAGATATTGACTTAACCACAGGCTACAAGACAAAATATAGGAATGTGCGATTTCAAAACGATTTCACTACTTAGAAATACCCTTCAGTAATTATGCATATCATTCTGTTAAAAACGTAAAGCTCTGCTCAAATTCAGATTGTTGGCTCCAAAAGTGTACTTAAAATATTAGAAAAGGGGGAAACAACCTTGAAGGCATGCTTCTGTTATCTTGTTATGAATATTCCCAAATTCCGGATGACAATCTTGATGAACGTGTCTTGTAGCTGACTGGGAATTGAGAATCAGTCAGCCTGAACTAGCCATGATGAGCTGAGGGAAGCTTATGTAATTGAAAGCTCTGTTACAGAGGAGAATGCACTTTGTATTCAGAAACGAAGTGCTAATAAGCTGGAGTCAATGAGCCTGACAGAGTTCTTCAGGTTTAGCAAAAAAAAAAAGAAAAAGAAAGAAACAAACAAAGAAAAGGGAGGAAGGTAGAAAAACAGTGCTAGCTTTCATATGCTTTCCATTCATGGCAGGGTCTTAATGTAGACTTGCAAGTTTATAATTCCCTGCTGGCGGATCGTAGCTTTGTATTTGTCAAGCCTGGTAATTAGCTAGTTCAAGCTGATCATTAGCTGGTCAACCAGTCACTACAGCTTGAGCAGATGCTAGCTGGTTTGTTGCTGCTAATTGTGCTAAAGATCAACTTACTCCAGTCACATAAGACTCTATAGTTAGCAGCTAAAATACAATTTTCAAACAAGTTTTTCAGTCAAGATACAAATATCAGCAGTTTTTAGAAAGCAAATAGGCACGTTGCAAACATCAACTTTTTTCTTTAGTGAACTTTGAGCTAACAGCCACCATGTTTAAAAAAATGATTGACTACCTTACATTCTGATGAGCAGCTAGCTGGTTTGTTGTGGCTAATTATGCTAAAGACCACATACTAGAAGCGATATTCTGTACAGTCACCACCTTAAGCAGGATTATCCAGCAAAGATGTAAACCCAAATTGCAAAGTTTCAACAGCAAGAAAACCTGCATGCTGTAGCATAAAGTGTTTTATGGGCAAAAATGCGCTATTAGCATTTACCTGTGCACTTTCTGCTTGTGTCTTCTCTTTTTGAGGAACTCATGAGCTTGCAGTTGAAGTTTTCCTCCCAGAATTCAGCAAACCAGACGTTCCTTCTATTGTTTTCCAGTGTGCGTGACGTAAAGTAGGCATCAAATCCTGAAAAAAAATACAAAAAAAAACAACAAAGTACCATTAGCAATAGCATTTTCTGGCCCACATGGAGTCCTAAACCCACACGGAGTCCACACTTTGGTAAGGCAATGGTTGCTTTAACTATTAGAGGTTTTCCCAGAGCACTCAATGGAGCATAGTGTGACTCTTCTGAAAGCTAGAGTAAAGTAAGAAATGGTACACAGTGCTGTCTTGTGGATTTAACAAACACGTGTGAGGGTCATTTTAAGTCTGCAAGACTGTCAATACAAAAGGGGGAGCATTGTGATGGAGCCAGAGCCTGTAACTTAAATTTAGCCCCAAAAAATGCATTTGAGTTTTGTGGCAAAATTGTGGTTGTCCCTGCAAAATTATTGGTTTACTTTCTTGACATTTTTCTCATCAGGAAGCTGACATTTATCAATCTGCATCCTAAAGAGTCATTTGGGCCTGTCCTTGTTGTCTGGCATCAAGGCTAATAACATGCCTCATCTAAATAGGTTTGTGGCATAATGAGGCTTTCATCCACAGTGTAGCTGCAAGGACAAAGGTCAGCAGAACATTTAATTTAGCTGGAGGCATCGGCTAACCTTACATAGTCATGGCTCATTTAAACTTTGTTTGCTTCCACTCTGCAAACTGCAAAAGAAGTGGGTCCGGGTCTGCTTTGCCCACTAGAAAATAAGTGTTAAGCAAGAGATAAGGTGTTATCACTAAGCTGCAACAGCAAAGCTGCCCTAAGTCTGTCAACACATGCAGCGGAGGTCTTTAATGCACTCCTGGGTATTGCATACTCTGGAGTAGGAGCAAGTATTCAACCTATCTTTGGCTCCCAAGCTGCATGCCTTGAGTGGGCATCTTGAGGGGTGGTGACGCCAAATGCTTTTTCTATCAATGCACGAATAGAAATAAAAAAAAAAAAACTACTTAAACTATGTCACTGACTGCCTTACAGAATCGCATGATTTTGAAGTACTGAGATTTATATGATTGATCAGATTGATTGGATGAAATTGATTGGTTTGGATGATCAGCGCTCAAAGTCACAATTGCTGGCGGGTGGCTGTGAGTTGTTGGATGTACTGTAGATTCAGTGGTTCAGAACTCATGTTTTAGTGATGGGGAACACTAGTGGGTGCTTTTGTTCTTAGAGCCCAACCCAATTGCTCCAAATTGTCCAACTTTGTGTCAATTGTTTGGTGATGAGGCATATTACCAGGAGCTTTTGTTCTTGGAGCAAACTCCCCAATTGCCCCCAAATATAAATGGCCAAATTCCCTCCTATACAATGTCACTAGTTGTAACTGCTGGAAGTCAAAATCGAATCCAGGTTTACCACATGTGCACCACAAGTACATGCAGTAACTCATACGCTCTGTCTCTCAGTAAGTCCTTCCCACTTTGAAGTCTGAATCTAAATCCAATTTAAAACCATGGGAGACCAAAGATATAGAGACATCTGCAAATGTTAACATTGCAATATGCACATGCTAGATGCTCCTGTCAGGCCACAAGACAACACAACAGGACAGAAACCTGCTTGAAGAAATGTGATTTCAGAAGAAAGAAAAATAATATGGGTCAGTGCTCCAACATATGGGTCAATAATCCTTTTTTAAAAACATGTTGGTATCTGCCATGTTTTACTGTAGCTATAAAAGCACACAACATCTAGTTGGTGAATGTTCCTTACTCTCATTGGCTATTTATATAAGCAGAGGTGGATCTTACTCAGGAGCAGCAATATAATCTGCAGGCCAATTTTGGCCACTGGGCTTCATTGGGCCATCAGACTGTGGGGGTCCAGAAAGTTGGTTTGGTGTGTTCCACACGTTGCGTCTCGTCAGATCGAGTTGGACCGATTCATTCATTCATTCATTCATTCATTTTCAATTCGGCTTAGTCCCTTTATTAATCTGGGGTCGCCACAGCGGAATGAACCGCCAACTTATCCAGCATATGTTTTACACAGCGGATGCCCTTCCAGCTGCAACCCATCTCTGGGAAACATCCATACACACCCATTCACACTCATACACTACGGACAATTTAGTCTACCCAATTCACCTATACCGCATGTCTTTGGACTTGTGGGGGAAACCGGAGCACCCGGAGGAAACCCACACCAACACAGGGAGAACATGCAAACTTCACACAGAAACGCCAACTGACCCAGCCGAGGCTCGAACCAGCGACTTCTTGCTGTGAGGCGAACGTGCTACCCACTGCACCACTGTGAGGCCCTGGACCGATTCAGCAATGCAGAATTTTATTTTGTTTGTTTGTTTAATTATTTCACAACAAGAAACAATGTACATTAATCAATGTTCCCCAAGAACGTAAATAGACCAAATTATCCCAAAGACTAGTTTCCACCGGTGGCCCCTTAGCCAGATGTTAAAGGGCGTAGGCTCAAGAGAATACTGTGATTGGTTATTTGGCAACTGTTCAGAGCGTGAGAACAAAAACTGAAGTGACATATCCAAGTAAGTAGTCTGCTTTAGCTTCACTGCACCTCTCTAATATTTGCAGATGATATGAATTATTAGATTATCAGACATATTTGCACAATCCCTCCATGGTAAGTGAGAAGTACTTAGATAACGGTACTAAAATCTGCTTTGTTTGACGAGTCGGTTTTCATCAGCTTAGTGTGTCCTGGCCCTAAAATGACACCACACAGTGGAGATTGTCAAATCTGACTTCCCTTAAATCAGTGTTTCTCAACCCCATGCCTGAAGGACCACCACTTTGCACATGTTCTGTGTCTCCTTAGCCAAACACACCTGATTCAGATCATCAGCTCATTAGCAGAGACTGAAAGATGTGTAATAAGTGTGACAGACAAAGGAGACATCCGAAACATGCAGTGTTGGTGGCCCTCCAGGAACATGGTTGAGAAACACTGCCTTAAATCACAATATACCCTCCAAATCACAGGAAACATCGACAGCCTGAATTGAGCCTGTGTTGCCCACAAGATCACGAACATGTCACAGCTCAGACAGCAAACCGTAAATGAAACTCAATCAGAAACACTCTGTGTAAAGTCATCCTTATATCAAATGTCCAATTGTACACATACACACACTATTATTATTCCCAATGAAATCAGAGCGTAACAATATTCTGCAGACATTCCTCATAAAACTCTCTAATTTGCTAATTATATTTCTTCTGTCCGTGTTTTATGAACAAACCCAGTGCTCCTAATCACCGCGCCATTCAGATCTAAGCTCAAAAACAGCCTTTTCCGCTCTGTGGCCTTAAGCTAAATGATTCTTTGGGCAGCCTGACGCATGTTTTCAGTTTGTTTGTCAGATGACCTTGACCAAATGCGCTCTACACATCACTCCACAGGCGCACTTGACTCAGAATCGGATCCTCAGCAGGTTCGCGTGCTTGCTCATAAATTCTACTAATTGCAGCTTATTTGTACACAATCCTTGTACACAAGAAACTCCCGAAGGCCCGTGTGTGTCATTTTCTCTGCGTCTGGAGGACAAAGCTCAGAGCTTCACCTTTTGTTTAAAGCGTTCAACATCTGCTCTGTGGCGGAGCAATTAGCAGGCAGCCAGCAAACCTCCGCTACGGCGGGTTCACCAACTGTCCTTGCTATCTAATAATGTCACATGTTTATAAATATTAACAACGTATCTAAAATAAGACTTCTGACCGCACTTTACCTCAGATGCCTATGGGGCTATTAGATGTGACACAAAATGCTCCATAAAGTGCCAGAGATGAAAAAAATATGGCGGGGACTTTTGAAATGATCCATTACGTACGGCTTTGCGTTCATAATTTATTGTCTTAATGCATTTAATATGGATTTTATATGTGACCATGGACCACAAAAAAAAGTCGTATGTGTAAATTCTTGGAAATTGAGACTTGTGCGTTATTTTAACAATGTTAAGGGTGGCACGGTGGCTAAGTGGTTAGCACTGTCACCTCACAGCAAGAAGGTCACTGGTTCGAGTCCCAGGTGGGTCAGTTGGCATTTCTGTGTGAAGTTTGCATGTTCTCCCTGTGATCGTGCAGGTTTCCTCCGGGTGCTCCGGTTTCCCCCACAATTTGTGTATGGGTGTTTCCTAGGACTGGGTTGCAGCTGGAAGGGCATCTGCTTATGCCGGAATAGTTGGCGGTTCATTCCGCTGTGGCGACCCCTGATAAATAAGGGACTAAGCCGAAGGAAAATTAATAAATGAATGAAAATTTGGCAGAGATATAATTATTTGAAAATCTGGAGGGTTCAAAACAATCTACAAATCTTGAGAGTTTTGATATATTAACAATAGAAAAGTATCTTCATGAAGCACGATGTTTACTTAATAATCTAACGATTCTTGACAAAGTAAAAAATCTATAATTTTCCCCCATACCCCATACTATGTGTATGTTTTTTGCTATAGCCAAAAATATACTTGTTCGACATAAGACTTAGGGTTTTGTGGTCCAGAGTCACACACACACACACACACACACATTTCATATTTAAGCTTCAGTATAGGAAGATTTGTAATGTTTTTTTCTTCTGCTAACTCTGCTAATTCAGCATTCACTTGATCCAATGAGCAACAAAAACAGCACCATTTAAAAAATATTTTTACTATTTAAAAAAAAAAAACTAGTTTCTATCTGAATACATTTTAAAGTGAAGTTTATTTATAAACTAATTTGGAGAGGATCACGTGCTTATGATTGCTTACAGCAGGTCCCGCATTAGCTCGCAATTGATTCACCAATCAGACGATTCCTAGATCCCCATAAATAACCAGAGTTCCCTTATCTCAGTACCTTCGTCTTGAAGAACTCCCCCCACCCACCCCTACTCCTCCTCCTTCCCAGATGGGCGACACGGTGGTCCAGTGATTAACACTGTCGCCTCACAGCAAGAATGTCTCTGGTTAAAGTCTCAACTAAACTAGTTGACGGAGACTAGTTCTCCAGTTTCCTCCCACAGTCCAAAAACACGCAATTTAAGTAAATTGAACACACTAAGCGATACCATTGCCAAGCTCTTAATATGTATACATCTCTTTTCAGCCATTCTTTTAGCCAGGAATAAGTCGGGGGAGTTCTCCAGATCTACCTGAGCTCAAACTCCCCTCTCGCCCTGCAAACGGGAGGGAGCCCAGGGCTCGAGGATCTATGAGCTCAGGGCTCTCTCCCGGGACAGCATGCCAAACAAGCTTTATAACCAATCATCAGCTAAGTGTGAACTCTTGAAATGCGATTTATTCCTTTGATTTAAAAGCTATATATTTTACTCCAGTCTCAGTTCCTTCAGAAATCATTCAGACTAACTGAAGAAATCGTAATTAATCAGTGTTACAATCTACTCATTTTCTAGGGGTTCGGAGAGAAGGTAACAAAATAAAAAAAAGTAATACTAATAAATGAATATTCATCCACATGAATAATAATATTCATCCACATAATGTGCGCAGAGAATCTCCTTTTTCTCTATCCCAGTATCATAGCAAATTTTCACTTTACTTAACATATGAGGGGGAAAAAACAGACTCGGAAAAAGATTTCAAAACAAAATAATGTAGTTTTATTCACGGCTTAGCAAAGCCAATCTTTCTACATACTCAGAGTTTAAACGAAATACTTAAATAGCCAAAAATCGTCAGGAGAGGGTAAGGCCAAAATAACCAACAAAAACAAAAGCTTCCTAAATAGTTAAGAAGTCGTAAATTCCTTATTACAAATCCCCGGCGGTTCATTCCGCTGTGGCGACCCCAGATTAATAAAGGGACTAAGCCGAAATGAAAATGAATTAATGAATGAATGAATACCCCCCCCCCCCCCCCCCCACACAAAAAAAAAAAAACCCAAACACTCTAAGTAATGACACTGACCTCTCCCTGGTTAAAGCCAAAACAGGAGGAAACATGGAAAGGGACAAACCCAAAATACATCGGCACCAGT
Organism: Danio choprae; assembly: GCA_903798125.1. Taxonomy (NCBI): domain Eukaryota; kingdom Metazoa; phylum Chordata; class Actinopteri; order Cypriniformes; family Danionidae; genus Danio; species Danio choprae. The sequence continues at coordinate 575,290 of CAIGQW010052273.1, read as the reverse complement.
CTCCCTACATGGCTTACGTGAACTCTTTCACAGAAAGTTACACGTCTCTCTTGTTCACTCTCCAATATCCCAAGTCTTGATAATGCAGTAATAGTAGTAAACATTCATATCAACAAAGTCATCATTATGTTCATCAAACCATAGAACAGACCCATCATAACAGCATTAAAGTCAAAATTGGATTAAAACAGTACGACTCACTTCATATGATATGTGTTTTGCTAAGAGAAACCGTTTGCATTTTTAATGAACATTATGAAATAAATTCATGTTTGGAAGCAAACAAAACTATTTAACAATACTATCAGATCTGTCAGGTGTTCTAATCATTTTAGCCCCCCTCTGTATATGTATATAGGTGTATTCCCCCCTAGGGTACAACCCCCCCCCCCCCACAAAAAATGCTTATAAACCAGCATGAGCTCCTTTTAAAGCGCATGTAGGCAGTCACATGCATGCGTCTTTTCAATATTCGCCATGGAAGATTAATTCAGCCAGGCCTACGCATCCCACGTCCAATCCATTGTCATGGGAACCGTGCAAGCGAATGAAAAGAGGTTTCCCACAGCCACCTCGTGCATCCTGAAGCAATTTATAAAACATTACGCTCAACTTTTTCAGACACCCCCGATGCCTCGAGAAGAGCCGTTCTGGGTTTGGCCATCAGAAATCCGAATGCTCGCAGCATCAAGTCATGCGAGAAAACCTCAGGTGACAATCGCTGGCGCTGACGACACTTCAAATAAAGTGCCTGAGCCCTTCGAGTGCCGCGCTAGATCTCTCGCTGTGATTTTATGGACGGTCCGAGGTTAAACGATGCTCGGAGCCTGTAGGGAGGAAAAAGGCAAACCCAACTGATCTCCAAATCAACAAGGATCACACTCCAAGCTGTCACTCTGCTTCGAGAGTCTCTGAGCGGCTGATATAGCGTTGTCGTGGAGCGCAACCGGCTAATGCACTCGCAATTTGTCTCCGTCTCCGAAGTGAGCTCCAGACAGATGGGGGCTGACAACTTCAGATCGATTCCGCTAAAACAAGTCGTTGGGGGAGGTGGTGCGAAAACAGATCATAATTTAGAAGAGCATCATGCTTGCATAATTTCAGCGACAGTTTGTGTCAGATGCACAGAGAGAGATATGGAAATAAGCGTTGGCGGCACACCTTGGATTACTTATATAGTGTTTCAGAATGAATTAAATACACACTCACTAGCCACTTTTCTGAGGCATTGTTTACACACAACAATACATATAAAAGTTTCATATACAGACGAATATGCGGTCATTTGATATCATCGGGTCAGCATTTGAGTGTTTATTAGTTTCACCTGTGTTCACCCCAATAGACACAATGTAAATGAAACTGTTGACAATTATTACAACTTGGGTACTATTCAACTAAAACAAGTAAACAAACTGAACAGACTTGCCACTTTAAGGTTGTTGAACCAAAACGAAGGGTATGTTTACACAACGATACATAAAAAAAAATCATGTACAGATGAAAATGCTGTTAAAATGGTCCCGTTCATATACAACTGCAAAAAAACAACTAACGTGTTATTTATGCCAGACCAGTAGGTGGCAATGTCATTCCTAAGGATCCTCCATTGTTATTTTGGTGGCCAAATACTTTAATTCATCCATTTTCCTTTGGCTTAGTCCCTTATTTATCGGGCTCACCACAGCAGAATGAACCGGCAACTATTCCAGCATATGTTTTACAAAGCGAATGTCCTTCCAGCCGCAACACAGTACTGGGAAACATCCATATCCTCTCACATTCACACACACATTCATACGGCCAATTTAGCTTACCCAATTCAGTTATAGCACATGTCTTCGGACTGTGGGGGAAACCGGAGCACCCAGAGGAAACCCACGCAATCAGAAATCTAAATCTGGCTGCATTGACAGTACACCTTGGATTAGTATAGTAGTGCTTCAGAATGAATACACACTTTATACACACTCACTAGCCACTTTTTTGAGGCACACCTGTTCAAATGCTCATTATCTAATCTGCCAATTACAACGCAGCAAATCAACTTGAAGTCACGCTCCTTCCGCTGTTTCAGTACAGCTATGATAATCTTCCATGTCAACTGTTTCCACACAGTTTTTTTAACCCTTGCTCCCTCTGATATCCCCAGCTCCAGAGTCGTGAATAGCTTCCCACGGTCTCTAAGGACTGCAGCCAGTCAGCCAGCTCCAGCACTGCTGCAGTCAGCCAGCCCCCCAGCTCACCCTCAAGCTCCAAAAGTGGAGCTCGCTTTTGGGTGCTGCCTGCCAGCGTCGCCCTCTGGAGGGTGTCGCCCAGCGTCAGCTTCTCCAGCCTCCGAGCTGCAGACTCCACCTCAGCCCTTCGACCCTAGGGCTCTATGTTGGTTCACTCCTCCCTCGTCTCCGTCGTGGGCCGTCCGCCCACCAGCTCCGCCAGGCTCCCTCGTCCCTCCGGCTCCACCTTGGTAACTCGTCGCCCTTTTTACAACTCTGGATTCCACTCCTTTGGCTGCACCTTGTCTCCCCTGTGTTCACCCCTGTGTATCATCTGTCCCATTATCCCTCATGTATTTATACCCCTTTGTTTGGTTCAGTCCTTGTCCAGTATTGTATTGTCGATGTGTTGTCTGTCCATGCTGTCGTCACCCCATGTCGTCTCAGAGTTTCCTGTATCTTCCAGTGCCCGTGTATTTAGTAAGAGTTTGTAAATAAATTTGTGTTCGCTAAATCTCGTGTTCCTGTGCCTTCATGTCCCTCAGTCGAGCCTGACAGTACTTTGCTTTACTTACTTTATATTATCCACCCTGTGGAAAATTGTCTCTGGCTTAACAATACATCACCACATACTCTACAAATACACGACACAGATACATCACCACATGTAGGTATAAAAAAGAAAAATAATCAATCATTTCTATTGAAAATCGGACAGTGCTGGGCATGAATGATACATAATTTCCTTAAATTATCTTTGTAAAAAAAAAAACAAATAATAGTGCCTCATGTGGACATGCCATCAATAAAATTGCAGTGAAATGCACTCAAAGCGAGGCATTTCAGGGTTTTTTTGCCGAATTGTACACAGAGTGGTGTATTTGCAATAAACCTGTGCTATTCTTCACAGCACAGATTCAACCAACTGTAGACAAAATGCTGATGTGTTTCCGTTGTTTTATTGTTACATTCAGAAACAGGCCATTAAACCAAACTCCAATGCTGCGATCTACATTATAACTTCATTTTATTACTTTTATTTTTATTACAGTGCTTGCAGTACACCATTATATTTATAGTGCTCTGACTTGTTAGGGTTTGTTCTAAGTGTTAAACTCTGTAATTAATGCATAGGAACTCATTTAACATGGAGATTTCATATAAACCATATTTGTTTGTTTGGGTTTGCTTTAATATGCAGCCAGTGTTTACAATATCGATCGATCGAACCAGCCAGCCAACCAATCAATCAATCAATCAAATTACTTTTAATGTATGCATAAAACCTAAACATCAAAAATTCATTATTTTGTGACTCGATGCCAAAAGTACAGTAATTTTGGACGTTCTGAGCTATGTTTTGTATGTAGCTTTTGTTTATTTATCTCCATAGCTACTACTTGTTTATCTCCGCTCATTCAATTTAAAGCAAGACTGGCATTTTCGACATGAATTATTGAAACCTCGGCTCTCTTAATTATTCAGTTTCAGCTGAAAATACATCACCCTGAGATTTAACGCTAAATAGCCCTGCAGTGGATTTCACTTATATAATGGAGTATAACTGGGTCAGAAAATAAAACGGTTCCATAACTCTCATTGTGGCTTAAACACTGTTGACTTCATGTGGACCACCTCAAATCAACAAGTTTATTGCACTGAAAAACTTTGGTATACAATTTATACAACACCATTTGATGTGTTTTTGGCTGATAAGTTACACAGTAAGAGTGTTCTGGTGCCTAACAAATGCTATCAAGTTTAAGTTTTTAAATATAATGCCATTATCATCTCCATGTACAAAATGGTGATTTTCTTTTCGTGTGAACAAACAATGAACATTACATGTTCGGTCTAGAGACATTTATTGGCCTGGCATCCAAAATGTCCAGCAATATCAGAAGTTTGACCCTAACCTTCAAAAATAGGTTTCCAGGCAAAATCTGAAAATTCTGATGCAAAGGAATCTATCTTAAATTTTCCAGTTTTAGTGCTTAATCACATAAAATAAGATTGTCTACAGGATTTCCTATAGTAAAATAACCTTAATCATAAGCATTTACTACACTGTATGCACTTTCAGAACTTGTGGTCTTGCTGATGACCCTCATCAAGTGGGCGTGTCCAAATATTTGTCCAATCAGATTACATTTCTTGAGCTAAAATATCTTTCCCCTAATACTAACTCCTAACTAGCAACAAAAGCAAATACGAGCTCATAATTGAAATGTAAATTAAAAATGATTGGCTAATTTGAAAAAAAAAGAAGGTGTAGCTTCTTCCTGCACAATATTTCCCATTCAAACTAAAAAAAGGACCAATATACACTCGTCAAGCAACTTTCTGAGCTTGTTAAAAAAACAAAACTGAGCGTATGTTTACACAAAAATACATAAAGTATTATATAAAGATGAAAAATGCTGTCAAAATGGCCCCCGTTCATAGAGAACTGTAAAAAATAACTAAAATGTGGTATTTATGCCAGACCAGTAGGTATATATATATATATATA
>CAIGQW010052273.1:554292-570162 GCA_903798125.1 Danio choprae | reverse complement strand
TTTTTTTATGAAATTAAATGTTATTGTTTCAATAAACTAAACATTATAATTTGTATAAATTGTCATCATGCACAGTATTATCTGTTTATTCAGAAAAGGCAGAAGCAAATATTCATTCATTCATTCATTTTCTTTTCGGCTTAGTGCCTTTATTAATCTGGGGTCGCCACAGCGGAATGAACCACCAACTTATCCAGCATATGTTTTACGCAGCGGATGCCCTTCCAGCTGCAACCCATCACTGGGAAACATCCATACACACTCATTCACACACATACACTATGGACCATTTAGCTTACCCAATTCCCCTATACCGCATGTCTTTGGACTTGTGGGGGAAACCGGAGCACCCGGAGGAAACCCACGCCAACACGGGGAGAACATGCAAACTCCACACAGAAACGCCAACTGACCCAGCCGAGGCTCGAACCAGCGACCTTCTAGCTGTGAGGCGTCAGCGTTACCCATTGCGCCACCGCGTCAACACCTATATATATATATATATATATAATTGTAGTTTATAATAATTTTTTTAAAGTTAGCTTTTCCCTGCCTTCAAAACACCAGTCATGTAAACTAGTAACCTAATTACTTACTCCCAGTACCATTTATATCGAAGTAGATATTTAGCCGCACCACATTGGTGTTTCGTAACATCTAGTTTTTATGAGGTGAGTTGTTAGCCCAATGCTCAACCCCAACCTGGAGGACCAGGACATACACGCATACACAACGAACAATTTAGCTTGCCCAATTAACCTACAGCACATGTCTTTAGACTGTGGGGGAAACCAGAGCACCCGGAGAAAACCCACGTAAACACAGGGAGAACATGCAAACTCCACACAGAAACGCCAACTGAATTTGTACAATCTCATTCATGCTATTTAGTACGATTTGCTCATCCCCCAATGACGGTTGGGTTTAGGGGCAGGGTTGGGTGCCACACCTCCTTTTTAATTGTACATTTTCATACGACTGAACTGTATGCAAAATTATTATGATTTCATTGTTTTGATTTTTCTTATGAATCCTTAAAGTAACTTTTGTATTTTTATTTTGTACAATTTATGGATTCTTTTGTTTGTCTGTTTTGTGTACCCAATGCGGTAAACCCTATGTACACCACATGTGTATGTAAATTTGGGAAACTGCAATAAAAAGCTAAAAAAAAACAAACTAAAAAAACAATGTAGTCCAAACACCCCAGGAATCCACATAAAGGGAAAAAAGTCTTTATTTGCATTTTCAAGCAGGTACATTTCCTTATCAAACAGGCATGAATGGAATCCATCCCCATCCTTTCAATCTAGCTCCAGTAATGGTGTTTTGTGATGGCAGAAGCATTGACACTATAAGTTTAGGGTCATAATCAGAAATCCCGGAGTGACAATTCCAGCCCCCCGACTGTTAGAGAGCCATCTACTACATAACACAATAAGCACCCAAACAAACAAACCCAGTCGGAGGTCACAGCAGAGACCTGGCCACCAGCTGTGTGCCTAATGGCCAAATTAAAACTAAACCCAGAGACTGAAATGCCACATGATGAGGCCGAGAGGAACCGCTTTGTGCACAGTTTGATCTAATTACGGGCCGGGCCAAGAATGTCAGATTCCTGCAAGCTCATATGCTAACGTCCGAGTAACAGCAGGTGAAGAAAAGTTTGAGCTTTCGAAAGTTTTGGGGTTTGTTTTAATGAACATAATATGTATATTTCATAACAGGCTACCAGCTAACATCCACATTTAAGGTTTTGTTTTTTATTAGTGTGTCTTATTTTTAAAATTCAATTAAATTCATCATTATTTTTATATCGCTTTTACGCGGATGCCTGCGAGCCGAAGGGGCACTAGCTTGGTGAAAACCCACGGAGACAGAGAGAGCCAGAAGGGGAGGACCTTGTACTGCCAAGCTCGACCCTCGTTAACTGCAGAAACTGGCGGTGGCGTGGAAGAATGGAGACATGAAAGTACGCGTCCTTTAGGTCTATTGCTGCAAACCAATCCTGAGGACGGACGCACCGGAGGATGCGCCTCTGCGTGATCATTTTGAACAGCAGCTTGTACAGACAGTGGTTCAAAACACACAGGTCTAGGATTGTAGGGCCGTAGCCCACCGCTCTTCTTGGGCACGATGAAGAACAGGATGTAAAACCTGCTCCAACACACTGAGAGCCGCTGGCGAGGTGCACCGATCCTGCGAGCTGGAAGGCATAGTGTCCCAGACTAGCAGTGTTCGGGCTGGCACATGGAAAAATGCTCTTTCTCAGAGAATTTGGCAGCCACTGGCTGCAAGGCCAGCAGCCTGGTGTTGAAAAACATCGTTTGATGTTGTGGTGCCCGGCCTCCACCAGGGAAGAAGCAAGTTCCCTCTTCTTAGCCCATCTCAGAGACATTTCGTGGTCCATTTACCGGACTTAATGGCACCCTGGGGCTGGGGCGATAGGCGACTGCGGGGTACTCTATGCTGCCGCTTAGTTGGTGGAGTGGGCATGGGTGGTGAAGCAGGAGCAGCTTAGGTGGATGGTTCAGCAAAGGGAGCGGTCTTACGAGCCCACTGATAGCCGATAGTTGAGCCAACGTTTGTGCTTGACTCCGATAACTTGCACACCTTGGACGAGAGACGAGGCTGACCGTGCCAGGAAGAGGCACCACGCGGGCATAAATTGACCACAATGGCACGCTCGACCTGGGCAATCGTCTCATAGCCTCGGGCTGCTCCACTATAAAGGGTGGTGAGAGTGGAAGCGCACGGAGATCGGGCAGAGAAAGGTGCCCTCCAGGACTGTGTGAGCTCACTGTGCTTCCGGAAAGAAGGGGCGGGAGGCTTGGAAGGTTTTTCCTTCTTCTTAGCCTCCACATAACGCCCATCTAGTCGGTCCGGCCGCGGGGCTGGGGGATGAACCATCTCCAGACCCACAGCTGAAGTAGCCCGGGAAAGCATGGCCATCATTTCTGCTTCTAGATCCGACGCCTAGTTCACCACCCCAGAGGGGGGAGCGGGTTCGGATCCTCGTCAGATAATGACAGCCCATCCTCTGATGCAGCGATGGACATCTGGTCCTCGGTGTCATCGAGTGAGAGGGCGACCATCCGAGAGGATGGAGCACTTCTCTCCCTCGAAGCTTGGAGAGAGCGCGCTGAGGAGTGGGATAATTGACCCCCACTGTAACCCTCAGATCTGCCCGAGTGCCAATCGGGGAACAACAGGGGTGGTTCGCCCTTTTGCAAGAACAAGCCGCGATCATAGCTGTGCAACAGACATGCCATCGCAGTAACAGCATGCACTGCCCGTGAGTACCGCATTAAAATGCTGGACTCCCAAACATGCCACACAGTGCTCGTGCCCATCATCCAGGGACAGGAAACCACCGCATCCTGAAACGCGAGGTTGGAATGACATCTTGAAAAAGGCGAGCTGTACGACCATGTTGCTCTTTTAGGAAACTTGCTCCTATACTCACCGCTCTAGAAGGACCGAACCCAGAGAACGCCCAGGCAAGGGAGAATAGCCTCCCTCCGGCTGGGGAACTCAGTTACTAACTCAGTTACTATTTGTGAGAAGTAACTAGTAACTATAACTAATTACTCTTTCAAAGGAACGTGCCCAACACTGATAACTACACACTATAAATCACGTATTAAAGGCTTTATTAAGCATAAATAGTCCTCACTTTAGATTAGGTCACAAAACTGCATGGAGTTGTGTTAATAAAGCATTTAATAACATGCATAGTAACCATTACTATATGCCTGAATAATAATATATATATATATATATATAAGATATATACGTGTTGATTTAAATAGCTTATTAATCATTTACTAACTCATTCTGAATGATCTGAATGAATGAAAAATAATCAGTACCAAAGTATGAAAGTACAATTATTAAGCACATAACAACTGCATTTGTAGCTGTATTTATAAACTGCTTACTAATGTCTAATAATGTAGAGTTAATGCTTAACAAAAGGTGAATGAACAATTTGCTAATGCTTAATAAATGATTCATAGTCTGTAGTTATTATATAGTGTTACCAAAAAAGCTGAACATTTGCCAGTTTTTTCTCCCCTACAATTAAGGTAACATATGCTAACATTGTCTTTACTGATGGTTATCACAGATGAACCTGTTAAGATCTCAGAATATGTTGTCAAGAATTATATGGCGTCATGATTACTGATTATCATCTAATCACCCTCACATATTGGTCTGGCAAAATCAAAAGTATGACCCTAACCTGGTACATGCTAACCATAAGGCATTTCAAAGATAGGTTTCCAGGTAAAATCTGAAAATTCTGAGAACCACTGATTTAACCACAGAACACTGACCTTTCAAGCAATCATATATTCTAGTAGCTAACCCGCATGACTGACACGACTATGATTATTGTTGCATCACACTCCAGGCATCTCTGGGTCTTTTGCTAAGTGCTCGTCACATCGGAGCGTTTGGGCAAGTCCAGAAGAGATATCTCTACTGACAGGCTGCCAGCTAGATTTCACCATGACTTACCTGACTGCTGAAACACTGGCTGGTGCCCTGGAGAGCGGTGGCTGAGTTAGCATGTGATGGCTTCAATTATTCACATAAAGATAGGAAATTAACTGAAGCCTCAGGTGCTCTTTAGGGTTTTGAAAGGTCTTGATATGTGTTCGATTTTTGTTAATTGGATGAAGATGGATTACTAGCAAGGTTTCAAGGGTCATGATGCATGTTACATTGCTTTAGTCACATTTCCTAAGGCAAGGATCGCTAGCCAAGGATCTATCTATCTATCTATCTATCTATCTATCTATCTATCTATCTATCTATCTATCTATCTATCTATCTATCTATCTATCTATCTATCTATCTATCTATCTATCTATAGTACATTTTTGTTATCAGTTTGTTAGTTTTAGTTTTTAACTAATAGTTAGTTTCATTTCAAATTGAGTTGTTTCCTGTGCTGTATATCTAATTAATTCAATATATGTATAAATGTATGCATACTGTATGTGCATGCTAGTTTTTAGTCACTTCATAATTATAATTTTCTTTATAAAATGTCGGAGGAAACCCACGCCAACACGGGGAGACCAGGCAAACTCCACACAGAAAGGCCAACTGACCCAGCCGAGGCTCGAACCAGCGACCTTCTTGCTGTGAGGCGATTGTGCTACCCACTGCGCCACCGTGAGGCTCCGTTTATATCACTATAGCTGTTGTATTACCATAGCAACTATAGAATTACCACAACATATTTCATATTTATTCAAGTACTCTACAATAGTATGTCTCAAAAACACTATAGTATCTACTGTACATTACTGTAGTATTTTTCTTCATGTGGGTTTAGGGGACATAATTGAAAAAAATGACAAAACAAAAAAGTAGAGGTATGGTATAATCATACTGTAAGCTCAGGAATATTAACTATGTGATGTAACCTTCGACCAATAGTACTCCTCAATCTGCTGAAGCCAGTTTACTGTGTATGTATGCACTATATGAGGATTAAAGCTTATCACGTTATATTCGTTCAGTGCTGACGCAACTGGCTGCCACAATTTTGTATTGGTCTTAAAATGTCACCCTTTCCCAAGACTAGTCAACTCAACTCTCAAAATATACATTTGCAGACGTTCAGTGGCGATGGTTTAGTCCGGAGTGCAGTGTAAATAAAAACACGACTCTTCAGATCATCAGCTTGTGTATTTGTACACAACACCCGCGCGTTCACTTTTCACCTTCAGATCAAAGACAACATCCGAATGGCTCCCAGCTCCACGTCCATCCACAAAAGACAACATCGCTTGACTTCAAAAACAGAGCAGGTTTTCTCAACTGTAGTGAGACAAACTCTCTGGTCGAGGCAGCACTACATTCAATTGTTTTCATAGGTCTGTTTCAAAGAGCACAATAAAGCCACAAAGTGTGATGCTTTCCCTGACGAGTGCCTTTCAAATTGTTCCATCAGTGCTGTGAAATGCAGGGGCAATTGCTCGACCCGGTAAAGCTGCGCTCCACGCACTTATCAGCAAATGGCAAACAGCGCAAGCCGAGAGATGCTATCATAACCCTGTGGATACCTGGAAAACGCACTGCACTACGTGACACCATTTCCATTTGCAGCGCCGCATTGAATGGATTAACTGGAGGGAGGAATGAAGATGTAAATATGGAATTATCGAGGATAACATTCTCCTAAACAAACAAAAAATAAAGCTTGTTTAACGACATGGATTTATTATTATTTTTGAATTATCGTATTGCTTTTTCTATTACAACACTTCAGGTAAAGTGCATTCTACATTATACTTCTGCGGCCACTTATTTCAAAACGGAAGTGTTAGGTGTCATGTTGGACCTGGTTGTTTTGCTTCTTTTTTTGTGATTTGCAGAGCCCGCGTGGTTCCTGATTTGTGGGTGGGTCATCTCACCTGAGACCCATTGTGGCACCTGTAAAGAGCTCAACAGTTGACGTGAGAGGAGAGCTCAATTAGCCGTACCTTCCTGCCTCTCGTTTTGATTATTTTACTTTGTTTTGGATCATGAGCTCAGTTCACTGCCATGCACACACTCTTCACCACTGACTTCCATTTATACTGACTTTGGTTGCTTTAAATATCCTGTTAATTATGTCTTTTTGTTAATAAATAATTTATCTTTATAATTTACCTGGTGGGCCTCACGGTGGCGCAGTGGATAGCACGTTCGCCTCACAGCAAGAAGGTCGCTGGTTCTAGCCTCGGCTGGGTCAGTTGGCGTGCCTGTGTGGAGTTTGCATGTTCTCCCCGTGTTGGTGTGGGTTTCCTCCGGGTGCTCCGGTTTCCCCCACAAGTCCAAAGACATGCGGTACAGGTGAATTGGGTAAGCTAAATTGTCCGTAGTGTATGTGTGTGAATGAGTGTGTGTGGATGTTTCCCAGTGATGGGTTGCAGCTGAAAGGGCATCCGCTGTGTAAAACACATGCTGGATAAGTTGGCGGTTCATTCCGCTGTGGCGACCCCAGATTAATAAAGGGACTAAGCCGAAATGTAAATGAATGAATGAATGAATATTAACGAATAAATGTGAATATACGTGACTAACTTTGAAATCAACGACACTTTCAGACACTTCAGAATGTGCAAAATAAGTCAAATTTTTCCTTTGTGGATAAATAATTCCTTTCCCCCCAACAACAACTGAGTCAAAGAGAGTCTAAAACCTCCCAGGCTTTTCCTCCACAGAAGATCCATCTCTCTTTCACCCCTTCCATCCACAGGCCTCTATACCATTAGTTCACGTCTGTCTCAAATATATACCACCACAGGGCTTTCATTTATTAATCTGGCACTGAGACGGTGCCCGTGGCAGGACGGGCTGGTAAAAGAGGTCCAGCTGGGTCACAATCCCCTGTCAGGATCAGATTCAGGATCTCCGGTGAACAAAATGAGTTCTATGTGAGGCCTTTTGGACACTGTTGCGCTCCGTTCTCTATCAAACGTGACACAGTTTTGTAGACACCGGGGAGATGAGGGGCTATTATTAGAGCGACCCTCCTGCCTTCCATCCATTCAGCCTGACATCAGTCTGAACACCGCAAAAGAAAGTTGCTTGTGCAATCAAAAACAAGGGTTTAGGGAGCTGCGAGATAGTTGAGGCGATTTCAAATGTGCAATTGTGTGTGTACATCCTTTTTCAGCCCTTTTTTCACCTCCAAAACAAAGAAGTGTCATTTATCGTTATTTGAGGGATTTACTGTTGGCGACTATTTTAAACTTATTAATATTATTTACTTTTTAATATAATCCTTATTAATATAAGTTATTTCAGTCCTGGACTTTAGCTGTTAACTATAGCTTGTAAAAAAATAATTTTGACCAACAATAATAGCCAACATAATGTTTGTTCCTTCCTTCCTTCATCCTCCTTCATTCCTTGGCTGGGTTCCAGTCCCCTTTTAGTCACACATCCGCAAACTTCCCTTCTTCCTTCTTTAATTATCCCTTCCTTCCTTAATCCTTCCTTCCTTCCCTAACCCTTCCTTCTTTCTTTCATTAATCTTTCTTTCCTTTCTCCCTTTCTTCCTTCCTTCCTTCCTTCTTTCCTCCCTTCCTTCCTTTCTTCCTTCTTTAATCCTCCCTTCCTTCCTTCCTTCCTTGGCTGCGTTCCAGTCCACTTTTAGCCACACACTCGCAAACGTCCCTTCTTCCTTCTTTAATTCTCCCTTCCTTCATTCTTTTCCTTCTTTCTTTCATTCTTCCTTCCTCCCTCCATTTCTTTCTTCCTTCTTTGGCTGTGTTCCAGTCCACTTTTAGACAAACACTCACAAACTTCCATTCTTCCTTCCTTAAACTTTCCTTAGTTCCTTCCTTCCTTCCGTCCTTCCTTCCTTCCTTCCTTCTTTCCTAACTACCTTCCTTTTTTCCTAACTACCTTCCTCTCTTCTTTCCTTAATTCTTTCTTCCTTCCTTTATCGGGTGATTAAGTGAAGTTTACACGGACATTCCATCGATCCCTCGATTTTGACCGAGTCGGCTTCATATGTCTACTCCAGAACCTATATGTCCCAGAATGCAATGCAATTGTGACGTCACAACAGTGTACTTCCCAAGTGCTCAAGGGTTTAAGGCATTCCATTTAAACACATTCAGATGCTCTGCCAGTAATGGGCTATTGCTTAACGTAAGCAATGACATACATCCGAGGGAAAAAGATGTAGGAAGTAAGCAGGAAGAGGGAAGTAAGCAAGTGAAGAAACAAAAATTGGACTGAAATGCAGTCCTTCATTCATTCATTCAAAGGAATCAACATTTTGTTTGTTTGCTTGCTTGTTTTTTTTGTCATTACAACAAAGGTGAATTCAATATTAAGTTAAACTTCAAATAGTTACAGGAAATATCAATATCATCATCATCATCATCATCAATTTTTCTTGAGCTCAGATCAGCATATAACAATTTCATCCAAATCATATGTGCCATTGTGCTCTCTACACAACACTGAGCATCCATTAGCATAAAATCAATACATCTTACCAGCAATAGTGGCTCTTTTTGGCAGGATGGTAATAGCGCCGACGGCCGCGTCCTCGAGCCCTTGAATCGGGCTGTTCTTCGCTCCCCAACTGTCTGAGCCAATCCACAGAAAATGGCCAACTTTATCAGCACTTTTACTGGCGTTGAGGATCCCCCTGCGAACATTAACGCACGCAACACTGGCTATAAATCGATCCACTTATTTTTATGAGCATTTTGGGAAAAAACTAAAAACAAACAAACATATGTCTGAGTGTAAACATATGCAGTCAGTATAGTCAGATACATGTTTAATCTGGTAGAAATACATGCGCATAGACTACGATGTAAACACATTCATTTAATACATTTATTGTTGCGCATAAAAAAGTAATGTGATGTTTTCTCAACTGAAGATGATATTGGATTACTAGACTAACCAGATGAACTTTTACTCAAGTGTTCGCTAAATGGTTTTATGTAGTTGCCTCCTAGAACCAGAACCACCAAATAACATGTACAACAACATGACAGAATTTGGTACGGTGTATGTCATCTGACACTCTGTGGTGAAACTAATATGCTATTGAGGAATAAAGAGTTGAAGTGGCCTCTCAGATTGCAGAAGCAAACATTTTTTATCAACAGCTAAGTTTCGATCCTCCTATTTGCATGCGCACTTTAAAATTTAACCCAAAAAATGCTTGATTGAAATTTAAGATAAAAGATAAGATAACTTTTAATCCAATAGGAAAAACATGAGCATGAACTATAATGGAAACAGATTTACCGAATAAATTGCGGCATGCGCATCAAAAACGTCATGTGATTTTGTTTTAACAGATCATGTGATGACAAAATGAGCGCAATGGGACAGTATTAATAGACAAACCAGTGGAGCGAGCACATTGTTCAACATATGAAATGTTGTTTTGGTCTTTCCTTTTTTTTGGTCTATGGTCCCAAAGAGCTTCTCACACTTCCACAAGCCATTGCGTTTCGTCTTCTGGGGTACAAGTGATTTATTATATAAGAAAATAGGGCCACAGTGGCTTCTCCTACTGCAGCAAACTTGGCCTTTATTTCTGATATTTGGGGTCAGTTCATCTGGAAGTAATGATTTTGTTGCCATTGGATGGAAATGCTCCTTTTTTCCAAATGTTTTATGCGATATTCCAGTTTTGCGTAAAGGTCTAATTCGCTTTGGAAGGAAACATTGCTAATCATATTCCATGCCTGCTATGGTCACCAGCAGGAATACCCAATAGAGCCCCTCTATGTGCAGCATATTGTTAGTATGGGAATGTCAATGTTGTGTTATTCGCACGTCATGATTTTGTCAAGTCTGATGCGATCCTGAATTACCATCTATGTTGATCCTGAAACATCATTCCTTTTCGAAAATGCAGTCCATGCCTATTCCCTACCCCTAAACCCAACCATAACTGTAAATTATTCCTAAAATCAGAGGGGAATAATAGTTGGATAACAACCATGTAGAAGTGCATAAACCTAACCATAAGCCTAAACTTAACATAAACGGTAAACGTATCCCTTAATTCTGATTAGGAATGGCTGATTGGAATGTTGCTCCAGGATCCTCATAGATGTTACTCCAGGAACATGTCCTACTTGGTGAAATCAGATCAGGAGTGTTATTCTCTAAACTGATGGAAAAAAAAGTTAGAAGAACAATAAATAAACATTTCAGGGGAGGACAATTGTCCGTAGTGTATGAGTGTGAATGAGTGTGTATGGATGTTTCCCAGTGATGGGTTGCAGCTGGAAGGGCATCTGCTGTGTAAAACATATGCTGGATAAGTTGGCGGTTCATTCCGCTGTGGCGACCCCAGATTAATAAAGGGACTAAGCCGAAAAGAAAATGAATGAATGAATGAATAATATAATATAATGGTTTTCCCAGTGATGGGTTGCAGCTGGAAGGGCATCCGCTGTGTAAAACATATGCTGGATGAATTGGCGGTTCATTCCGCTGTGGCGGCCACAGATTAATAAAGGGACTAAGCCGAAAAGAAAATGAATATACACTATTTTTGTGTCACTGAACTTTGAATGCGCCTTGCAAAACATTAAGTTAAAATAACCATAAACTAACCTTCACAGAATGTTGCAGGGAGGTTTTTGTGGCAACCTAAAGGTAACCTATTGTCTGATGGTTATTTCATTAAAACATTTCAAGACAGTTGATACAGTTGAAGCCAAAATTATTCGCCCTCCTGTGATTTTTATATATATATTTTTTTTCTTTTTCAAATATTTCCCAGATGATGTTGAACAGATTGAGGAATTTCTCACAGTATTTCCTGTAATATTTATTCTTCTGGAGAAAGTCTGATTAGTTTTATTTTGGCTAGAATAAAAGCAGTCATTGATAAAAAAATGTAATTAAAAAAATATATATTATTAATAAAAAAATTAGCAGTTTTTTTTCTATTGGCTACAGAATAAACCATCGTTATACAATGACTTGCCTAATTACCATAACTTGCCTAATTACCCTAGTTAAGCCTTTAAATGTCACTTTAAGCTGAATACTAGTGTCTTGAAGAATATCTAGTCTAATATTATGTGCTGGGGCCTCACAGTGGCGCAGTGGGTAGCACGTTCGCCTCACAGCAAGAAGGTCGCTGATCGCTGGTTCGAGCCTCGGCTGGGTCAGTTGGCGTTTCTGTGTGGAGTTTGCATGTTCTCCCCGTGTTGGCGTGGGTTTCCTCCGGGTGCTCCGGTTTCCCCCACAAGTCCAAAGACATGCAGTATAGGTGAATTGGGTAAGCTAAATTGTCCGTAGTGCATGAGTGTGAATGGGTGTGTATGGATGTTTCCCAGAGATGGGTTGCAGCTGGAAGGGCATCCGCTGTGTAAAACATATGCTGGATAAGTTGGCGGTTCATTCCGCTGTGGCGACCCCAGATTAATAAAGGGACTAAGCCGAAATGAAAATGAATGAATGAATGAATGAATATTATGTGCTGTCATCATGGCGAAGATAAAAGAAATCAGTTATTAGAAATGAGTTATTAAAACTATTATGTTTCTTTCCATTAAACAGAAATAGGGGGAACAAATATACAGGAAAGTCATTCTGACTTCAACTGAAAGTGATTTGCATATTGCCATATATCAAATTTCTATGTAGATTTGACATCACTACAGGGAAATGAACTGAATTATTAATAGTCTTATAAACATGGACCACTCACATTGCTAGGTCATTGGTTTACATGTAAACCAGGATCATATGTTATTTTAATAATCAGATATGTGTGAGTTATCAGCATATTAGAGGGATTAAGCAACAGTAATATGGCCATTGTGTGTGAATTACCAAATAGCAATAGTCTGATTGATGACATGTTGATGCCTTTAATCGATACCCTCTAGAGATTATCTTATCTGCCAAAACAAGATATAAACGGACCCTTGAGTTTAATAAGTAATAGCTTTCAGGCCAGTAGAGTATTGACTTGTTGTCATCGGGAGCTTCTTTTTCTGGAGCTCAAAAGGGAGCAATTAATTGTTTGAACACCAAATGTATTGTAGCCCTGTTTCTCTTCCAGGGGCTGTCAGCTAGCTTACCGAATATCTTCGTCGTTTGCGAAAATAATGACCGCGCGGGCATAATGTGTCTCCAGGAGCTGTCGAATGATCTTGTCAAAATCTCCCTGTTTGTGGTCATGAGGGATCTTCAGTGACTGAGCGATGCAGATTCCACCTGCAGAGAGAGGAGAGAGGAGAGGGAGAGAGAGAGAGAGAGAGAGAGAGAGAGAGAGAGAGAGAGAGAGAGAGAGAGAGAGAGAGAGAGAGAGAGAGAGAGAGAGAAAGAAATCAACACAAATAGAAATTCCAATTCGAATCTGGCTCAAAATTTCCCAGTGTTACATGGGAGTGAAGTGTGGGGTCCTCTGCTCAGTCATGAGTTTGATAAATGGGATAGAAATCCATTGAAACCCTACATGCAGAGTTCTGTATGGGAACATACTAAGGGTACAGAGGAACAAGATCTGCGAGAAATCTGCAGAGTGGACGGCAACATCAACAGCCTGAGGTATCAAGACATTTGTGCTGCCCATTACATTACAAACCACAGGAGAGGGTGAATTCTCCAGCAGGATAGCAGCGCTCCTTCTCATACTTCAGCCTCCACATCAAAGTTCCTGAAAGCAAAGAAGATTAAGGTGCTCCAGGATTGGCCAGCCCAGTCACCAGACATGAACATTATTGAGCATGTCTGGGGTAAGATGAAGGAGGGGCCATTGAAGATGAATCAAATAAATCTTGATGAACTCTGGGAGTCCTGCAAGAACGCTTTCTTTACCATTCCAGATGACTTTATGATTAAATAAGTTATTTGAGTCATTGCAGAGATGTGTGGATGCAGTCGTCCAAGCTCATAGGAGTCATACACAATATGAATTATTTTTCCACTGCACCATGACTTGGTGAATTATCAGTATATATTCTATACTGTACATTATTTCTGTTGAGTGTTTGGTAAAAAATAAGCGTAATCTAGAGGCCTTTGCCTTTCATATACGCCACTTCTGATACTAAATGATCAACTAGAAGTCCAGTTATTATTTGTTGTTCCTAAAACTTGGATAGTCGACAAGATTTTGTCAGGTAAAATTTAGGTAAATTTTGTCACCCATTGTTAAAATTCTACACGTTTTATGCAGACAACAATTGTTTTTATAACTACAATTAAATTTTAGATGTCATCAGATGTCTATTTTTACAGTATATTAAACATTTTCCATTGTTTATTTATTTCTTTATTTTTTACCTAATGAACTAACATTCCCCTGAATGATGCATCTAAAAAACAAAGATCTATAAAAGTGGGTCCCAATCTATCCATGACCGCAGACCAGTGCAAATTTCGTCTCTGCAAGTTGGCGATGAAAATCACGGAGGAAAGGTCTTATATGGCACAGCTAAAGAAAAGTGTTAGGATATGTCAAAATCCATCAGCGCTTCTGCAGGTTATGAATCGGATATGAAATGGGAAATGTCACTCTCTCATACAAACCCATTTTCGGGGCATTTGCCCACTGGATATAAGAATATTTGACGTGATAGACAGAATCACTCTGCTTAGCAACAACAAAACCCAAAGCTTTTTGGCAGCTATGTAAGAATATGTGATATAAGGCTTCCTCTTTTTTATAATATATATATATATATATATAGTTTGTAGGTTGATGACGACTCCAAATCTCTCTGGTTATTTATTAGATGGCCAACATCAATATCTGAGTCTGTGCCCGATGCCCTGGAGTGGCGCTTTTATGAGCGTGGCATCGGAAGATTGGAAATGTGATAAAAAGAGACAGACAAACGATGTAAACTCATGGCAGTCGCTTCTATACACTGGCTTTTGTGGAAAGAGAGGCACCAAAATTGGCATCAGTCCACATGAAAATCCCACAGACGGGCTTTTCTGTTCCCGTTCACTACACGGTGTACTTTGCCATGGGACTTTTTTCCCCATTATCTGGAACATTCATTGGGGAAACTCACACTGTTTTGCTTTTCTCAGACTGATGAATCCCATGGAGCAGGGTGAATGTTAGATAAAGGCTTGTTTATTTCGTTTCAGATGCAAAAAAATGCTAATGTGGTCTAGATTGGTCATTCACAATACTCACCCTGGTGAAAAGGATTAAAGATGATTCTTTAAAGTGATTCAAATTGGCCAACTTTTGAGAACATGAATCACTTTTTCAATCACATATTCAATGGCTTATTCGTTAGAACAACTCAACTGAATCATTTGTTTTACAAATCAGACCAGAAAATCATGAAAAGGAATAACTATACATATAACTCATCAGAACGATTCCAATTGACCAACACACAAGTGCATGATTCTTTTTTTAACTTAAATGTCTATTAAACAAAATGATCAATATACCTGAACTGATTAAACGAAGCAGCTCATATGAGTCATTTGATTATGAATCTTTTCAGTCTTTTTCAATCACATATTCAATGGCTTATTCGTTAGAACAACTCAACTGAATCATTCGTTTATGAATCAAACCCGAAATCATAAACAGGAACAACAACACACCGAGTCAACAATTCATTGGGATGATTCAAACTGAGCAATTCAGTCCCCCAGCAGGCACAGGACGTCAACATGATGTCAAATTGATGTTGTACCCCAACATCGTGGGACATTGCATTTTGTTTGGAAATAAAAATCGGGTTGACGTCAGAACCCAACATCAGGCCGACATCAGTGTCCAATGTCGGACAGCTGGTCACTTTCCAACGCAACCTAAAAACAACAAAATATCAACGTCTAATGATGTTACAGCTTGACGTTAAGTGGACGTTATCAATAGGACGTCTATCAGACGTTGGATTTTAGTGGCCATACCTGACGAATAAATGTCAGTATTCATTCATTCATTCATTTTCATTTCGGCTTAGTCCCTTTATTAATCTGGGGTCGCCACAGCGGAATGAACCGCCAACTTATCCAGCATATGTTTTACACAGCGGATGCCCTTCCAGCTGCAACCCATCTCTGGAAAACATCCATACACACCCATTCACATACATACACTACGGACAATTTACTCTACCCAATTTACCTGTACCGCATGTCTTTGGGCTTGTGGGGGAAACCGGAGCACCCGGAGGAAACCCACGCCAACACGGGGAGAACATGCAAACTCCACACAGAAACGCCAACTGACCCAGCCGAGGCTCGAACCAGCGACCTTCTTGCTGTGAGGCGAACGTGCTACCCACTGCACCACTGTGAGGCCTAAATGTCAGTATTTGACATCAATATAACGTTGGTTTAAGATGTTGGCTCGACGTTGGATTTTGGTAACTTGCC
>CAIGQW010052273.1:539745-554282 GCA_903798125.1 Danio choprae | reverse complement strand
ACGTTGGTTTAAGATGTTGGCTCGACGTTGGATTTTGGTAACTTGCCAACACAACCTAAAATCAACCAAATATCAATGCAATTTCACGTTGTGTTGCACGTCAAAATAACGTTGCCCCTAGACGCTGGCGACTTAAATCTAACCTAATATTAACGTCTTATGACATCGTGTGTCTGCTGGGCCATGATTCCTTTTTGAGAATCAATTTCGCACAGCCAAAAATGTACACACTCGTGTCACTTCCTTCTGTTCTGCACCATCAGACTAAACTGCTAGACTTTGAAAGGAAGTTAAAAAAAACTAAAACCCAGCACCTCTTTCCAGCCTTTCGAGTTGAGTTAATGCTGTTTAATTGATCTGTCAACTAATGTTAACTGACCAATTAGTATCTTCAGAAGCATGTCAGCGAGTGGCAAGACTCTGGGTAAATTGACATGGACAGGCCCTGCAGACACCAATTATAATTAAATCCTTCTTAGCCATGGCTTTCAATCCCAGCATGCCTTGGAAAACACACAATGCGGGCTGACAATGTATGCGGATCATGACGGTATTTCTCCTCCATACAGCGCGCCATGAAATCTCTCAAATGTAATCCAGCCATTGTTTCCGACTCTTTGTGTTTTTGTTGGTGGGACCCTTTCGACACTGGTGTTCTTTTGAGTCAGGATATTGCGACGTGTGTTTGTCGTTGTTGTTGTTTTTATAAACGGCGGCACTAATTTCGCACCTGAAATACTCTTTTGGGCAGTTTCGCAGAGGGAGAAATTCCAGCTACGTCAGTGCTAATGCTGTTAAAGCTTGAAGCCAAACACCTTTGTTGTTGTTTGTGGAAAGAGAGGCTCTAATCTGAAGGCATTTTCTGCAGTGTGGGCAAACCCGTGACTGCCATCGCAAAATGATTTTCTGTGCGTGGGATGTAGAGGAAAACTGTGGCATTCTGGGAAATGGATTCAGGGATGCGAAATAGCTGCATTTGTGAAACAGCTGAAAAATTGCAGGGTTATATAATATAATATAATATAATATAATACAATAAAATATGGGCTGCACGGTGGCGCAGTGGGTAGCACGTTCGCCTCACAGCAAGAAGATCGCTGGTTCGAGCCTCGACTGGGTCAGTTGGCGTTTCTGTGTGGAGTTTGCATGTTCTCCCCGTGTTGGCGTGGGTTTCCTCCGGGTGCTCCGGTTTCCCCCACAAGTCCAAAGACATGCGCTATAGGGGAATTGGGTAAGCTAAATTGTCCATAGTGTATGTGTGTGATTGAGTGTGTGTGGATGTTTCCCAGTGATGGGTTGCAGCTGGAAGGGCATCCGCTGCGTAAAAACATATGCTGGATAATTTGGTGGTTCATTCCGCTGTGGCGACCCCAGATTAATAAAGGGACTAAGCTGAAATGAAAATGAATGAATGAATAATATAAGGGTGGCACGGTGGCCTCACAGCAAGAAGGTCGCTGGTTCGAGTCGCGGATGGGTCAGTTGATGTTTCTGTGTGGAGTTTGCATGTTCTCCCCGTGTTGGTGTGGGTTTCCTCCGGGTGCTCCGGTTCCCCCCACAGTCCAAAGATATGCGCTATAGGTGAATTGAATAAACTAAATTGGCCGTAGTGTATGCGTGTGTATATGAAAGTGAGTGTGTATGGGTGTTTTCCAGTACTGGGTTGCGGCTGGAAGGGCATCGGCTGTGCAAAACATATGCTAAAATAGTTGGCGGTTCATTCCATTGTGGCGACCCCTGATAAATCAGGGACTAAGCCGAAGAAAAATGACTGAATGAATTTTGTTAAGGGTAAGGGTGCTTTGATGAAGAAAGTTAGTGTGCGTACATCCAAAGAAACTTTAAACAAGCAGAAGCTTGATTAAAAAACACAAAATGGTAAACAAATGTCAGACTCCTGCTTTTAATTTGATCAGATCTGTTGAAATCACCCGTGACTTTGGTTAATAAGCAAAAGTCAGCACACTGCTGCAGTTGCTCTCAAAAGCAGTTCATTAGGACAATATTTTGTCCAGCGCTGACCCAATGAAGACCCTGTTGGTTGAAAGTCCTAATAAGCTGCTTTTGAGAGCAACAGCAGCAGTGTGCTGATTTGTGTTCATTTAACAATGTTACGGGTGTATTCATTTCCATCCTTGAGTAGAAAACTGTCCTGTAAAATAAAATAAAATAAAATACATTTATTTTGATTCGGCTAAGTCCCTTTATTCACCAGAGGTCGCCACAGCGGAATGAACCGCCAATGTATTCAGCATGTTTTACACAGTGGATGCCCTTCCAGCTGCAACCCAGTACTGGGAAACATCCATACACTCTTATTCACACACATACACTACAACAGGGGGAGAACATGCCGACCTCACACAGAAATGCCAAGTGACCCAGCCGGGACTCGAACCAGTGACCACTGAGCCACCGTGTCACCTACAATAAAATAAAATAAAATAAAAATGTAATTATATTAAATTTAATAAAAAAAAAAATAAAACAACAAACAATATAAAAATAATACAAATATAAATATAACATACAAATATATATATAGAAATATAACATACATAAATACATAAAATATATATTTATATTTATATATATATATATATATATATATATATATTATTGTTTTTAATTTATTTTGATGTAATTTGATGTAATGTTTAATTTAATTTTATATTTTTTATTTTATTTATATTTTTAATTTAATTTATTTAAATTAATGAATATTATTTTAATCAAATTTAATGTCATGCATTATTTTATTTTCATTTATATTTGTATGTTGTTTTATGTATTTTTTAAATTTATATATATTTTTATGTATTTTCATAAAATGTAATATAATGTAATTTATTGTTATGTTGATATGTTTATGTATTTTATATAATTGTATATATATATATATATATATATATATATATATATTACAAATAAATACAATAAAATTAATTCAATAACAAATTAAATACAAAACATAAAAAATATAAAATAACAATATATTACATTACATTATATTATAAAATGAAAATAATATACCTTTAAAATGAAATAAAATTCAATCAAATTAATTTGAATACAATAAAATAAAAAATATAAATTAATTAATTTAAATATTGCTTAATTAATATCTGTGAATAACCCAATAGATCTGGATTTGTTTTTAAGATTGTCTTTATGTCAGGTGAGGCTCTGCATGTTGAGTTTTACAGCTCTTGTTCTTGAGCCTGAAGCTGCTCTCAGATTTAAGAGCTGCTGACAGAACAAGCTCACAGAGATAAAAGTCAACAGATCCGATAAAGTAAAAGCAGGACTCTGACATTTCTCAAGGCCAACGCTGTTATTCACATCATAAAGCCTGTGTCCGTCCATCTCCAGCAGAAACCAGCACGTATCACAACTACAACTCAGATAACAGGATTTACAGGATTAATTTTTATTTTTTTTACAATATAGTTTCTTTTCATTTGTTTTGAAATCAGCTTTTCGGATCATGACATAAAATAACGACACTGGCTGATTTTGTAATTGACTCTGAATCACTTTCAAACTGATTCATACGGAATGATTCAAAGTGACATTACATTTATATAGTTATTTACATAACATTACATTTTCATTCATTCATTTTCCTTTGGCTTAGTCAATTATTTATCAGGGGTCGCCACAGTGGAATGAACTGCCAACTATTACAGCATATGTTTTAGGAAGTGGATGCCCTTCCAGCTGCAACCCGTTTCTGGGAAACCATTTACACTTTTTTTCATTTAAGTTTGAAAGGTTTAAATTGACTCTTTTAAACTGATTCATACCAAATGATTCAAAATTACTGATTTACATTATTTTACGTTTACATTTTTTAAATTTAAATTTGAAAGATTTAAATTGACTCTTTCAAACTGGTTCATACAGAGTGATTCAAAGTGACTGTTTAAAATTGGTTCTTCAAACTGATTCATACTGAATGATTCAATGTGACTGATTTAAATTGACTCTTTCAAACTGATTCATACAGAATGATTCAAAGGCACTGTTTAAAATGGACTCTTTTAAGCTGATTCATACTGAATGATTCAATGTGATTGATTTAAATTGACTCTTTCAAACGGATTCATACTGAATGATTCAATGTGACTGATTTAAATTGACTCTTTCAAACTGATTCATACAGAGTGATTCAAAGTGACTGTTTAAAATTGGTTCTTCAAACTGAATCCTACCAAATGTTTCATTCATTCATTCATTCATTTTCATTTCGGCTTAGTCCCTTTATTAATCTGGGGTGGCCACAGCGGAATGAACCGCCAACTTATAGAGCATATGTTTTACGCAGCGGATGCCCTTCCAGCTGCAACCCATCTCTGGGAAACATCCATACACACCCATTCACACTCATACACTACGGACAATTTAGCTTACCCAATTCACCTGTACCACATGTGTTTGGACTTGTGGGGGAAAGCGGAGCACCCGGAGGAAACCCACGCCAACACAGGGAGAACATGCAAACTCCACACAGAACGCCAACTGACCCAGCCGAGGCTTGAACCAGCGACCTTCTTGCTGTGAGGCGAACGTGCTACCCACTGCGCCACCGTGAGGCCCTCCAAATTTTTCAATGTGACTGATTTAAATTTACTCTTTTAAGCTGATTCATACCGAATGATTCAAAGTGACTGATTTAAATAGACTCTTTCCAATTGATTCATAACGAATGATTCAAAGTGACTGATTTAAATAGACTCTTTCCAATTGATTCATAACGAATGATTCAAAGTAACTTATTTAAACTGACTCTTTCAAACGGATTCATACCAAATGATTCAAGGAAAACTAAAATGAATCTTTTTTTCTTTTCAGTTTATAAACAAGACAAGAAGCATATTATTCAGAGCGTCAGATTTTTCTCCTTGTTCTCCAGTCTCTCAGCGTGTGGATGTTCACCTTCGTCTGATTGCTGTTCTTGAGTAGATCCTCATTTCTGTGTTTGATTTAAACACTCTCTCCACATCCGCGTGGCATAAATTAGCCTCTAATGGCTGGAAGAGTCTGGAATCTCCAACATTTATGCGTCTGATGGCTGTTGAAGCTGCGCGATGAAAAGATGAACATCAACAAGCTCTGAAAGAGCCAATTACCGGAGCTCTTTATCAACACGCAGCTCTCTCCCACATCCACCATTCACACAAATCACCGAATATGAGAACGTCGACACGTTTATGCTGGGAAAGAACAGGAAAAGGTGCTGTAAATGGGGCGTTTTGTGGGTCACTCGCATTGAGGAATTGAAGCAGCTTCACAATTCAGCCAAGAAATGCTGATTATGTAAGAAACAAACTACCGAAAAGCTGAACTAATATCTATGAGATATAAAATATCACAGTTTTCACATATTCTGGATATTAATCTCTGCTTTTTAATCTTATGCATTTCATTTCATATATAGATGAAAATGGGGTGGCCTCACAGTGGCGCAGTGGGTAGCACGTTCGCCTTACAGCAAGAAGGTCGCTGGTTCAAGCCTCGGCTGGGCCAGTTGGCGTTTCTGTGTGGAGTTTGCATGTTCTCCCCGTGTTGGCGTGGGTTTCCTCCGGGTGCTCCGGTTTCCCCCACAAGCCCAAACACATGCGCTATAGGTGAATTGGGTAAGCTAAATTGTCCGTAGTGTATGAGTGTGAATGAGTGTATGGATGTTTCCCAGTGATGGGTTGCAGCTGGAAGGGCATCCGCTGCGTAAAACATATGCTGGATAAGTTGGTGGTTCATTCCGCTGTGGCGACCCCAGATTAATAAAGGGACTAAGCCGAAATGAAAATGAATGAATGAATGAAAATGGGGTTGCTGTAATGGCATAAACATGAATGGCAACCATTATTATTATTTTTTTAATGCTTTGGAAAACAATAAATAACATATAACTATTTCTCTATACATTTACACTACCTGACAAAAGTCTTGTTGTTGATCCCAGTTGTAAGAGCAACAAATAATAGCTTGATGTCTAGTTGATCATTTGGAAAAGTGGCAGAAGGTGGATTTTTCCCATGAATCATCTGTTGAGCTGCATCCCAATCATCACAGATACTGCAGAAGACCTACTGGAACCCGCATGGACCCAAGATTCTCACAGAAATCAGTCAAGTTCGGTGAAAGAAAAATCATGGTTGGGAGTTACATTCAGTATTGAGGCGTGCGAGAGATCTGCAGAGTGGACGGCAACATCAACAGCCTGAGGTATCAAGACATTTGTGCTGCCCATTACATTACAAACCACAGGAGAGGGCGAATTCTCCAGCAGGATAGCAGCGCTCCTTCTCATACTTCAGCCTCCACATCAAAGCTCCTGAAAGCAAAGAAGGTCAAGGTGCTCCAGGATTGGCCAGCCCAGTCACCAGACATGAACATTATTGAGCATGTGTGAAGTAAGATGAAGGAGGAGGCATTGAAGATGAACCTAAAGACTGTTGATGAACTCTGGGAGTCCTGCAAGAACACTTTCTCTGCCCTTCCAGATGACTTTATTAATAAGTGATTTGAGTCATTGCAGAGATGTATGGATGCAGTCCTCCAAGCTCATGGAGTCAGACACAATATTCATTCTGTTTCCACTGCAGCATGACTTTATATTCTATACTGTACATTATTTCTGTTAAGTGACGAGACTTTTGACTAAGCAAAGTCAGACCTTACTGTCCTAATGAAATCATTAACAATCAAGGCATGATCATATTGTAATCTAGAGGCCTTTGCCTTTCATATAAGCCCTTTATGATACCAAATGATCAACTAGAAGTTATTATTAATTGTTTCTTAAACTTGGATAGGCGACAAGACTTTTGTCAGGCTGTGTATGTATAACAAACGTTAATAATCAGTGCTTTAATTATAATATTTTCAGCTGTTCTGACTGTGTTAGAAGTTTGTTTTAATCTTGTTATAATAAAAAAATATCTATTTTTTAATTATTATTTTTTTTTTAATTACTGTTATTTCATAAGATTTAATGAAGAATCGGTCAAAATGATGAGTGATTGCTTAAAACAAGAAAAAAACAACTAAACAAGACAAAAAATACAATAAAAATGGTGTTTACATTTATTAGATATTATTTATTTTAATTATTTCTGTTTTAAGCAAGAAAACGTTCTTGTTTGTGATAGATGTCCTTCAGAAAACACGCTTTAAATGGTAACAAAATTAAATGGGTTTGGTTAAAAAGAACAATTATCTGCTAATGACAAACATATTTAGTGTTCCCTTTTAATAAAGTGTGTTAGGAAAGATGTTTGTTCTTGTTTTAAGCTCAAATATTTCATTATTGTAATAAAAAAAATAAACAAATGAGCTTTGAATATAGGATGAAGTTATTTTCCTAAAAAAATGTTGGCAGATAATATTTTTTATTGTTTTAATCTCACTTAATTTTGATAAATCTTTTAGAAAACAAAATGTTATGTTAATAATAATAATAATAATAATAATAATAATAATAATAATAATAATAATAATAATTAACATACAAATAAAATAATTCATTAATTCATTTTATTTTCAGCTTAGTCCCTTTATTAATCTGGGGTCGCCACAGCAGAATGAACTGCCAACTTATCCAACATTTGTTTAACGCAGTGGATGCCCTTCCAGTTGCAACCCAGTACTGGGAAACACCCATACACTCTCATTCACACACACACACACACACACACACACACACACACACACACACTCTGGACAATTTAGCTTACCCAATTCCCCTATAGCGCATGTGTTTGTACTGTGGGGGAAGCCGGACCACCAGGAGGAAACCCACACCAACACGGGGAGAACATGCAAACTCCACACAGAAGTGCCAACTGACCCAGCCGAGGCTCAAACCAGTGACCTTCATGCTGTGATGCGACAGCGCTACCCACTGTGTCACCGCACCACCCTAAATAATATAATAATAATAATAATTCATATTTGTAATAATACTACTACTACTACTACTACTACTACTACTAATAATAATAATAATAATAATATGTCTAATAACAACAACATCAACAATAGTTTATTTTATTTTATTGCCTAAGACAACAAAACATCTATCAAATGGAGTGGAATTTTAATTTTATTTTATTAAATATAACATTTTTATTTTATATTTTTACTACATTGGATAATTATTTTTCTTGTTTCTCAATGTGCCCACTACTGTGTTACTTTCAATGGCAAACTTAAACAATCTCCATATTATCTTTAGTGTTTTGCAGACGGAAAAAAGTCTCACAGGTTTGTAAAACAACATGAGGACGAGCAAACGTTCCCTTGGGCTGAACTTCTCTCTTAATCTTCTTCCACTGGATCAAGGCTCAAGTGTTTGTGTAATGAATCTGCGAGGAACGTAATCCAGCATATAAGCGTTATATAGAGGGAGATGGACGACTGACGGGGTTAATAAGCATATCTGTGCGATAGTAGTGAATTGAGGAGATTAAGCCCCAAAAATTAGAGTTAATCTGCTCTGTGAATGAAGCTGGCGAGCGAGTCGACTGGATTTCACTTACACACATTGATCTCGCTCTAATCCCCCCAAAAAAGCCCATTTCCCACTGATCGTATCACCGCGGCCCGGTCCACACTGACATTTCTGTTATTTCAGGCTCGTGTTATGGCGCGTTTTGATCCAATTAATTTCAGAGATGACCGATGTCTGCTCAGAAACTCTAGAAAAGTGCTTATATATTGGTATCGTGTAATATTTAAAGTTCAATTTTGCATGGATTAGACTGATAGTTCAGCCAAAAATGTAAATGTAGTCATTTTCTCACCCTCAAGCGGCTTCAAACCTCACTCAAACACTGGCTTTTGCTGCTTGTTCAAAGTACTTGTTTAAAATGAGCTGAATCAACATAATTATTAAGGGGGGACAACTTAATTGTTTATGTTCAATCCATTTAAATGTGTAAAAACAGTTAACTTAATTGATTTGTGTTGGGAGAGCATGAAGTAATTGTGTAGAACCCTTTATGAGTGCTTAATGAGGTCTTTCTTTAAAGATGTTTTGAAGAATGTACCAGCTAGCACCTTGATGTCAAAACATGTCAAAAAGTCTAATTGATTTTATGTCAAAACCTTTTGAGATCCACACATTGATGCTCCTTTGACCACCAAAATTATGACACAAAAAATGATTTTTTTTATTATTATTCATCTAAAAGCTTCAATTCATTAATTTCCCTTCGGCTTAGTCCCTTATTTATCAGTGATCGCCACAGCCGAATGAACCGCCAACTATCCCGATATATGTTTTATGCAGCAGATAGTGGGTAGGACGATCACCTCACAACAAGAAGGTTGCTGGTTCGAGCCTCGGCTTTTTTATGTGTGTGAATGAATGTATATGGATGTTTCCCAGTACTGGGTTGCAGCTGGAAGGGCATCCGCTGTGTAAAACATATGCTGGATAAGTTGGCGGTTCATTCTGCTGTGGCGACCCCTGATAAATAAAGGGACTAAGCCGAAGAATAAAATCAATAAACACATATTTGAAAATTGGAATATCAGATATTCTACAATATAATATAATATAGAGAGTGAGAGCATTTATAACTTGTGTGTGAAAGGGTTAAAGACACAATACGACACCTTTAAATGACAAATAGCTTGCATCTTTAAAGTATCGTATCTACCTTTCTTCCAAGTCCTTGCAGAAAAAAAGTTGATCGATTTGAACGGGGTCAGTCCACGATCCATCAATAAAGTGCTCAATGCCAGCCATATATGCAAGGTGAGCCATAAAACAGTGTGAGGGGTTTTGATCAGGACTCATTTTTGAAGATACCAGACATCCGTCTCATAAAAAAAATGAATAAATAAAAAAAGCTCCAGTTATTACCCATCTTGGCCCTCCTTCCATGCTGACAGCACGGAAAAAAAATCTATCAGTATTATGAATGACAAAATATTGATCTAGGTAATCATTTTTAGGTTAATTCACGTCTATTCCACCAGGCCGGAGCGCAATAGCCTGAAATACGACTTCATTCCAGAGCCGCTAAATCTAAAAATTACACACGGACTGTCAGAACTTACAAGGTCAACCTTGAGGAACGGGCTCAACTCTGGCAAGCTTGAATGATCCGGCCGCAATTGCTAACTCGCCGCTTCAAGGTTGTAATTAAAACTGCAGGGCAACTCTATGAGCCACGCAGAAGCTCTCCATCATATGGCCTTATGAAAAAACTCAATACCCTGCTGGTATGAGCTGATGAGAATCCAATAGGATGCCCCTACGGTTTCTCATTTGTGTATATTGGTAAGATGGCGCAACTAATCAAGATATCGCATCATCTTAGATGGCCTTGTGTAGCGTGTTATGTTGATTTGTGGCTTTGGGGGAAAAGTTGCTTGCCTAAAATCTCTATTGAATATGTAACAAAGGCAAAGCATTGCGAGGTTGCGGAGCAGATAGGGTCAAATCTTTCAACGTGCTCTTGTGTTCCATCTCAAAGAGGTGTCTTTATACATTGTAGACACCAATTATCCTCTTCAAAACTTTTGCGAGAGCATCTCTTTGACTTTCTTCAATAATACGCAGTCTAGACTTTCCATTCGCGGCGCTGACCTAGAAAAACACACTGTGCCTCAACAAAGGCAATTTGTTACGACGTAGTCTGTGGACTT
Organism: Danio choprae; assembly: GCA_903798125.1. Lineage (NCBI taxonomy): Eukaryota > Metazoa > Chordata > Actinopteri > Cypriniformes > Danionidae > Danio > Danio choprae. Next base: position 543,620 of record CAIGQW010052273.1, on the reverse strand, counting down.
TGCAAACTACATATATTTATGCACTGTAACAACGTCAGGCGTGATCATCAGGGCAATCTATCTTCGTTTGAGGCACCGTGCGTCAAGGTGCATGAGGTTGTTTTATAGAAATGCAGACGAGGCAAAGAAAATAAAAAAAAGGCTATTCAGTAACGCTGTGCTGTATTTTGAGGGTGTGCTTTAGAAATGCTGTTCACTAAAGATCACTTTGCAACTAGGGAAGAGTTGTTGTGTTTTGTTAGCATGGTTCACCAAACAGACATTCCACTGACAGACAATGCCAAGTCTGTTAGCTAACGATTTTATTTTAATTTAATGTCCAACCATTTAATGAATTTAATTGTAAAACTGTAGAAGTCTGTAGTTATTACTTACTAATCCGAGAATTAGTAGTCACTCAATAGTCCGAGAATTGTTAAATCACAATAAAACAGGTTTATAAATTGATGTAGCTTTCCTGAACACGTTTTGAGGTCACATTGTGGTGATCCTTATTCCTTTTGGATGAGTACTTCTAATCTATAACTATAACTCTCTCTCTCTCTCTCTCTCTCTCTCTCTCTCTCTCTCTCTCTCTCTGTGTGTGTGTAAATATCCCCATAATCTTTGCTTTCAGAGGATAATATTAAGAATATATACGATAGTCAATAGTTAAAGTGGATCAAAAACGTTCACCAAATTGCACCAAATTTAAGTATTCAGCAGGACCCATTCCTTTCTTAAGACGCGGCAAATAATAAAAGGCTATTCAGTAACGTTGTACTGTATTTTGAGGGTCTGCTTTAGAAATGCTGTTCACTAAAGATCACTTTGCAACTGCATTTCAGTTAGCATTAATTAGAGTTTTTTTATTATTATTTTTATTTCCATGGTTCCCGAACAGACATTCCACTCACAGACACTGTCAAATCTGTTAGCTAACGATTTTAGTTTGATTTAATGTGCAACAATTTATTGAAGTTTGTCTGCAAATGTGTCTGTACTTTTTATTTATTATACCTCTGTTATTCGGATAAACTGATGTGGAATCAGTACATTTATTTAATTACGTTTCCGAGTCAGAATTTTGTTAAATCATCACAATAAAACTGGTTTACAAATTGATCAACTTTCCTTAACGCGCTTTGGTTTTGAGGTCACCATTGTGGTGATCCTTATTTCTTTTGGTTGAGCACTTGTACTTTTCATCTTTAACTCTCTCTCTCGCTGTAAATATCCCCATAATCTTTGCTTTCAGAGGAGAGTAATAAAGAATTTGCTCAATTCCACAATATATACAAGTCCATATTTAAAGTGGATCAAAAACATTCACCAAATTGAAGTGTTCAGCAGGACCCATTCCTTTCTTAAGACAATTTTGAAATATTGTTTTACTCATCTGCTGTGTATTTTTTGTTTGTTTGTTTGTTTGTTTGTATGATTTTTACCACAAAAGCTTGCTTTGTTTTAAATGATAGAACATAGATAAGACACTTATTCTTCGGCTGGGATCATGCAGAGCCCTTTGAAGCTGCATTGGAACTGCGATTTTTAAGTTCAGACTACTGAGCACCATAGAGGTCCACTATATGTTTCCTAAAAAAACTTAATCATTCATCATTTTCCTTCAGCTTAGTCCCTTATTTATCAGGGGTCGGCACAGCGGAATGAACCGCCAACTATTCCAGCATATGTTTTATGCAGCGGATGCCCTTCCAGCTGCAACCCAGTACTGGGAAACATATACATATACTCATACACTGGCCAATTTTGGTTACCCAATTCACCTATAGCACATGTCTTTGGACTGTGTGGGAAACCCACGCCAACATGGAGAGAACATGCAAACTCCACACAGAAACGCCAACTGGCCCAGCTGGGACGCAAACCAGCAACCTTCTTGCTGTGAGGCGACAGTTCTAACCACTGAGACACCGTGCCGCCATTCAAATTATATGATTTAAATTGTCCTTTACTTTGATAATTGTGTGTATAATTGTGTCCTATTTATGTACCTTTCGCATCCCAGAATTTCCAAACCCATAGATACAACGGTGAAACGCAGACAAACCACCTTTTCCTTTCCAAAAGAAGTTCATTATAGATGTGTCAGGTATACAAACATCAGCACAATCTGTTCGGATGCCTCAAAACGCTGTCCATGAACATACAAAACCTCTTCCATTTTTGGCATAGTGTGGTTATTTTGGCTTTCTTTACGACATCATTTACATAATTCCTTTTTGAATGAGGTGCAGAAAAGGAGGATGAAGGAAGAGGATGGAAATAAGCAATAGAAATAACTGAGGTTTGGCACGCAGCACAACCGAGAAGCAACGCAAGCAATGCTCTTGTTATTCACAAGCCACTCTGTGTATCTTGGAAAGATTAACAGTGCAGAGGAGACCACTGAAAAAGATGACAAGGAAATGTCCAATTTGCAAACACAAATTTGATTTAGCCTGTTTTTTTATGTTGCTGGCAAACAGATGGATGTCTTTGTAATGGAAAATCTTTGTTTATCATTCCCATTTCCAGAATCCCTGACATTTTCTGCCTTCACCAGGAGAAATGCGACACCCAGTAATATTATAACGATTCAACAGTCAGAACAGACAATCAACTGTTAAATATATAACAAATGCAGCTGTGTTTGATAAAACTAGCTCATTTAGTCTCTAGGAATGGCTGATAATACAATCGCACACCCCGTCACCCAATTTCGTCAAACTCTCTAGCGCTCGCTCATTTGAATGACAGACATGTCGATGCATGAAGCTGCTATCTGGAATTGCGTACTTACTGTATATTGCATCTTTGATAAATGAGCAAAAAGTCTGACTTATCTCACTTGACAGGAAACTGCATGTCATATTCGGGAAATCAAAGACAAGAATATAGAAATGTTAGGGATTTATTACACTGTAGAAAATGCTGGGTTCCACACAGCCAATTCGTGTTGGGGGAACATGAAGGAATTAAGTTAACTCATTAGTTTTTACAAACTTAAGTGGATTGAGCATAAAACAGTTAAGTTGCCCCCCAAAAAATAAGTAGTGTGTCGTTTCAGCTCATTTTGAATAAGTCATTTGTACAAACGTCATTTTTTTGTGTTATGTGTTATGTTTTGGATATTTATTACCAAATAAGCACCAGCGGATAATATTTGGCACATTTTAAAATGGATATTAATTTTTCATATGGTACATAATGATATTAAGAACTTTTATAACAGCTTTAAAAACTGTTTATTATAGAATATAGATATATTTTACATTGTAGTTCTGTTTTTTTATCATTCATTCATTCATTCATTTTCATTTCGGCTTAGTCCCTTTATTAATCTGGGGTCGCCACAGCGGAATGAACCACCAACTTATCCAGCATATGTTTTACGCATCGGATGCCCTTCCAGCTGCAACCCATCCCTGGGAAACATCCACACACATACACTACGGACAATTTAGCTTACCCAATTCACCTATAGCACATTTCTTTGAACAGTGGCGCAGTGGGTAGCACGTTCGCCTCACAGCAAGAAGGTCGCTGGTTCGAGCCTCGGCTGGGTCAGTTGGCGTTTCTGTGTGGAGTTTGCATGTTCTCCCCGTGTTGGCGTGGGTTTCCTCCGGGTGCTCCGGTTTCCCCCACAAGTCCAAACACATGTTGTACAGGTGAATTGGGGAAGCTAAATTGTCCGTAGTGTATGAGTGTGAATGGGTGTGTGTGGATGTTTCCCAGTGATGAGTTGCAGCTGGAAGGGCATCCGCTGCGTAAAACATATGCTGGATAAGTTGGCGGTTCATTCCGCTGTGGCGACCCCAGATTAATAAAGAGACTAAGCCGAAATGAAAATGAATGAATGTTTTCATCTATTTTTTCTTCATTTTATTACATAT
>CAIGQW010052273.1:534745-537245 GCA_903798125.1 Danio choprae | reverse complement strand
GGCGAGTAGTAAAATGAGCATCTGCTCACAAGGAGTGTACACACACACACACACATCGCTTTTACTGCATTTTCCTGCAACTTTTAACTTGATCCTAAAAAAAATAAACAGGTTTTATTAAAGCTGACAGTTCATCCACTTTTTCTTTTACACAGATGCTCCTTATACCGTGAAAAATTATATTTCCCAGACAGACATTTTAAGAACTCTTGAATGAAAGGTTAAATCTGATTTTCTTATGCAATTTTGCAAGCAAATTTAGCAGTATACTTGGAAATGGGACAAAATGCTGATGAGGAAATGACTGTTTGCAGTGATCTTTTCAGTGTCTCCCATCAAGGGCAACATTCCCAGAACGTCCTGGCACTGAGCAGCATCTGACATTCACCTCTTTCGTCCCATTTTCCCCTGACGCTTGGCTACTGGAAACGCTCCAGTTTCTCTTTCCTTTTTTTCTCCCTCACCCCTCACTCCCTCCTCAGGACCTGTGACTCAGACACCTTCTCCAAGGTCGAGCCGCTGTTGCTGTAAATCAGTCTGAACAATACAACCGCTCTAGAGAACAAGCGTCATAATCTCAGGTCATTTGTTCCCTGCTAGTCACAAACAACAACAAAAGTTTGACATTTTCCATTTTGTTCTGAAGAGTCAGCAAGGTGGAAACCAAAACTTTAAGGGGAAGAAAAAACTTTAAGGGAAGAAGTCTAATCTGTAAGAACTCTGATCTGTTTAGTTAGTTTTGCAATTGTTAAATTTATTAAAGGGGTCATGGTCTACCTCAGTTTTTTATATATGTTTTTGAACTTCTCCCAGAGTTTCACTAAAATATATCAAGATTTCAAGAGAAAAAATAAAAAAACATTAAAATGTAGAAGCATTTTAGCATTGATTCACTTCATCACAGCACTCATCATCTAAACGCTCTGTTTGGATGGGCGTGGCCAATTGTAGACTTAGAAGTAAACACCAACTTCTGTGATTGGCTGACAGTTTTGCATATTAACATGGCTAAACAGGCAGTGGAGAAGAAGTGGGTGTCAATCTTCTGTGGAGGCGGAGCTTTAACATTTTACATTACATCAAATGTAAAACAGTATAAGCTGATTATAGAGAAACAGCAAATTGTTCTGAAACTTACAGGATGTGTTATAGTACTATGAGCTCTTTTATGTCAATAGACCAAAGGAAAATCTTGGTTTCTCGGTTAATTACCCTTTTAAAACAAATACAAAGACAGTAATTTAACAACAAATGCAAAGTCGCAGATCTGCAAAACATGTGAAAAGACCATTCTGAACAGTAAATGATGGTAATATAATTGGAGAAATAAACACTAAGTAACTAAACCAGGCATAGGTGATTATAATCAATCAACCAATGAATAATGATTAAAAAAGAGAAATAACAAAAGATACAAGAACTAAAAGGGAGTACAAATGTTAACAAAATATATAGCAGTCTTTATGTGAAGTTTGATATGTTGTGTATAGAAAAAACTATTTGGTATATTGTTTACTTTGAGACAGATTTCACTGCAGTTAACAAAATAATTCCAAAGCAAAGTGAATAATAACAGAAAATGTGCAGTTTGAACACACTCTGACAATCAGAAATTGACTATTGAAATGAAATATTCTCAATGAAAGATGAAATTCATTCATTCATTCATTTTCATTTTGGCTTAGTCCCTTTATTAATCAGGGGTCGCCACAGCGGAATGAACCGCCAACTTATCCAGCATATGTTTTACGCAGCGGATGCCCTTCCAGCTGCAACCTATCACTGGGAGACATCTACACACTCTCATTCACACACATACACTACGGACAATTTAGCTTACCCAATTCCCCTATACCGCATGTGTTTGGACTTGTGGGGGAAACCGGAGCACCCGGAGGAAACCCACACCAACACGGGGAGAACATGCAAACTCCACACAGAAATGCCAACTGACCCAGCCGAGGCTCGAACCAGCGACCTTCTTGCTGTGAGGCGAACGTGCTACCCACTGCGCCACTGTGAGGCGAAACATGAAATTGAGAACATATATATTTTTGTAATTTACAAATAAATATATGAGTGATGATTGAACGTTATTTCAAGCTATCATTTAAGTTATTTGAAACATGAAAGCAAACTATTTAAAACAAATTACAAACTACAAAATAAAGTAGAAAACCTATGTTTCTCTTGATTTTTCCTTTTTGTTAAAATGTATTTCGTATTTTTATCTAACCAATTCATTGGGGTGTACTAATGTTTGTACCGTGATTGTTATAATCATTAGCAGTGTTGCTCTTGCAGGCTGTTGGAGAACACTCACATTCAACTGCACTATAGATCCCATCATGCACTTCACTCACACACCTGGCCCAGATCCCCATTGATTGCAAACACACAGCTGAAGCTTGTGAAGACTGATTATAAATACAGGACTATAAATACACCTCACTCACACACACACACACACACACACACACACACACACACACACACACAC
>CAIGQW010052273.1:428379-443379 GCA_903798125.1 Danio choprae | reverse complement strand
AAAAGAAGGAAGTAAGAATGGAAACAAGAAAGGAAGGAAAGGAAAAGGAAGGAAGGAAGAAAGAAAGAAAGGAAGGAAAAAATTAAGGAAGGAAGGACAGAGACAAGGAAGGAACGAATAAAAGAATGAAGGGAAAAATGAAGGAAGAAAGAAAGGAAGGGAGGGGAAGGAAGGAAGCACGGAGGGAAGGACGGAAACAAGGAAAAAAGGAAGTAGTAGAAGGAAGGATGGAAACAAGGAAAGGAAGGAAGAAAGGAAGAAATAAAGGAAAGGAAGGAAGGAAGAAAGAAAGGAAAAAAGGAAGGAAAAAAGGAAGGAAGGAGGGACGGAAACAAGTAAAAAGTAAGGAAGGAAGAAATGAAGAAAAGGAAGAAAAGAATGAAAAAGGAAGAAAGGACGGAATCAAGGAGAAAAAGGAAGCAATGAAGGAAAGAAGAAAGATATTATTATGATGATTATTATTATTAATAATAAATATTTCCATTGAGAATAAAGAGACCTCCTTCAGTTATTCAGTGACTGTGCTGTTTCTGAAGCGCCTCCACTGTGAACAGACTCAAGCTGTTGCAGCGCGGCACGTCACAGGCTGTGTGTGTTCACTGTTTGTGAATCAGCCACTAAAACAATTCATCCTTCATGAAGAATGATTTCCAATCCCAGCCAGATTTCCTCCAAAAATGCACAGGCTTTACAGGCTGCTGGTGTAGCTGTGCGTAATCTATGATCCAGATTGAGCAAGTGATTCCCATCACTGCGTTTGCTATCTGCTTATTAGACTCGGCCTGCAGCTCTCGATATGCCCTGACATAATGTAGATGATTTCTTGAACTCTCATCATTAGCCTGGATGAACTCCCAAAAACCCAAACCAATCACACAGCCGGTCAAGCGTCCCGGTCAGTTCAGGCCAAAAAGAGCGGATGAAATGAATCGGTTAGAAAACGTTGCATAACAGAGATGAAAAATGAAAAGGCAGCACATTTTTGTCAGGCTAACTTAAAAATATTGAGAAAATTCTTACCTTTGCATGGTCATTATTGTATAAACATAAATTCATAGCTACGGTGTCAAATAGTAGACATTATTCAGAAAGCCCTATCTAGCATATACACTCATCGGCCACTTTATTAGGTATACCTATCCAACTGCTCGCTAATGTAAATTTCTAATGGCAGCAACTCAATGCATTTAGGCATGTAGACATGGTGAAGACGATCTGCTGCAGTTCAAAGCGAGCATCAGAATGGGGAAGAAAGAGGATTTAAATGACTCTGAATGTAGCATGGTTGTTGGTGCCAGACGGGCTGGTCTGAGTATTTCAGAAACTGCTGATCTACTGGGATTTTCATGCACAACCATCTCTAGGGTTTACAGAGAATGGTCTGACAGAGGAAATATCCAGTGAGCGGCAGTTCTGTGGGCGCAAATGCCTTGCTGATGCCAGAGGTCAGAGGAGAATGGCCAGACTGGTTCCAGCTGATAGAAAGGCAACAGTAACTCAAATAACCACTCGCTACAACCGAGGTCTGCAGAAGAGCATCTCTGAACACACAACACGTCCAACCTTGAGGAGGATGGGCTACAGCAGCAGAAGACCACACCGGGTGCCGCTCCTGTCAGCTAAGAGCAGGAAACTGAGGCTACAGTACACACAGGCTCACCAACACTGGACAATAGAAGATTGGAGAAATGTTGCCTGGTCTGATGAGTCTCCATTTCTGCTGCGATATTCGGATGGTCGGGTCAGAATTTGGCATCATGATCCATCCTGCCTTGTCAACGGTTCAGGCTGGTGGTGGTGGTGTAATGGTGTGGGGGATATTTTTTTGCCACACTTTGGGCCCATTAGTACCAATTGAGCATCGTGTCTGCGCCACAGCCTACCTGAGTATTGTTGCTGACCATGTCCATCCCTTTATGACTACAGTGTCCCCATCTTCTGATGGCTTCTTCCAGCATAATAACACGCCATGTCATTAAGAGCGAATCATCTTAGACTAGTTTCTAGTTTTCTTGAACATGACAATGAGTTCACTGTACTCAAATGGCCTCCACAGTCACCAGATCTCAATCCAATAGAGCACCTTTGGGATGATTAATTTTCTTTTCGGCTTAGTCTCTTTATTAATCTGGGGTCGCCACAGCGGAATGAACCGCCAACTTATCCAGCATATGTTTTACACAGCGGATGCCCTTCCAGCTGCAACCCATCACTGGGAAACATCCAAACACACCCATTCACACTCATACACTACGGACAATTTAGCTTACCCAATTCCCCTATACCGCATGTGTTTGGACTTGTGGGGGAAACCGGAGCACCCGGAGGAAACCCACGCCAACACGGGGAGAACATGCAAACTCCACACAGAAACGCCAACTGACCCAGCCGAGGCTCGAACCAGCGACCTTCTTGCTGTGAGGCGATTGTGCTACCCACTGCACCACCGTGAGGCCCAAAGCACATCTAACTGCACTAAAAATAATCAGTGAAACTGCGAGGTGTACCGTGGTATAGCTAGGGACCCCTCTACTCAAAACGCAAGCCTACACAAACAACAACTACACATGAAAAATGATTTTGTTGTATACATTAATCACAAGGATTACATTTGCATGGAATTGCTCATTCATCATCTACAAGACATCTCCTGTCGGATGTTAAATAGATGTTTTTAATAGGTTTTAAAGATGTTTATCATTTAAAATGCTTGTAAAAGAGACTTTTATTTCTCCAGAGAGCTGTGTAATACAAACATTTATCCAAACATCTACACAGAAGACGTTTTCCACACCAAACACTCTTTAAAACACATCCTGCAGACATACGTGTGGCTTTTCAAAGGTACAGCTGATAGATTTTTGTTTGTATTTCTTGAGAGAGAAGCAAAATCTCTTCTGAGTGCTCTTTCAGAAGGACTCGAAGCTTTCCAAAGGTTAGCTGGAGCGTCGCAATATGCTGTAAAAAATCATAAGTGAAATGCAAGAGACATGCTGTGTTGACCCTGGAGGGCCAGTTTGGACACACTGCGGTGTTCTGCAGCACAACCAACACACGGTGCCCGTTCAGATTAAACCTATCTTCGGGGGCAAGCCAGATCCAGGGACACCTACAGCACCACTCATGTCTGCAGGTACCAGCCTTGGCCTTTCACATCCCCAATTTCCACTCGGCTTCTTCGCCTTTGGATATATACGTGTCAGACAAGAGAAGCGTTCAGTCTTTTTGCCAGTAAACTGCCACCCTGGGCTGAGCTGGAGACTATATAACAGCAACCCTACTGAGCCAACAGTGAGGAACAAGCGATAATGTCGATTCTTTCAGACAAGGTGCTGCTGCAGATTAGGTTGCGGATGGAGTAATAGTTTTGTGGATAAGGATGGGAGACGGGTGGGATGGATTGATGCAGAGGGGGGGGGGGGGAAAGCGGGAGACCGTTCTTTAGCGAGTGACCTCAAACTGTCATACCTATTATTCCAATTCAGTAGGATCCTCGCAGCGGGCTTCACAGAGCGGGACTCCGAGAGGAAATTGAAGTTTTAGGTGTAAGTCCGTGTACAGGTCACGCAACAGTTTTGAGCCCAAAAAAATTTGAAGGCTGTTTTGAGTTGAGAATAGAGGGATTTAAACACACAGTCATAAAATTAAGCAGTGTTTTTTGTCGACACAAAAGTTTTGTCTGTTCAGTTGTTTCAATAATAAAAACTACCAATGTAAAGGCAACTTCGAAAGGTGCCACAAAGGATTTGTTTATGTGACAACAATGTACTTAAAAGTTTTAGTTTCTTTGTGGCTTTATAAAAGTTTTGAGTACAGATGACAAAGTTGTGGCTCAGTCCCTTCATAGCAAGAAGGGTCGCTGGTTCGAGTCCTGGCTGGGCCAGTTGGCATTTCTGTGTGGAGTTTGAATGTTCTCCCCGTGTTCCCATGTTCCAAAGACATGCGCTAGAGGTGAATTAGATCAACTAAAATTGGCCATATAGTGTGTGTGTGTGTGTGTGTGTGTGTGTGTGTGTGTGAATGGGTGTTTCCCAATACTGGGTTGCAGCTGGAAGGGGATCCGTTGTGTAAAAACATAGGCCAGAATAGTTGGCGGTTCAATTCACTGTGGCGACCCCTGATAAATAAGGGACTAAGCCGAAGGTAAATGAATGAATGAATGAATGAATGAATGAATGACAAAGTTGTCAAAATAATTCCCTTTCAATCAGATCTACAAAAATGACTTGTAAAAATACTGTATCATTCATGCCAGGCCACTACTGTATATGCACAAATGTAATATAGTAAAGCATCCTATAGAAAATATTCATTTAAATGGGAGATTTGTGAGGGGTGTAGTCATATATGCTGAGCACTGTATATAATCTACACTTGTAATTTGGTTCATTATTGAGATTTTATCATCCCAATCATTCTTAAACAATGAACTATTGTCAAATAGAGCTCTTTAAGTCATCTGAAGAAACATTGTAATGTCTGTCGTTTGTCCAATATCATGCTGTTTATTTCTAAATAAGCCACTAAAGCTGATCACTTACAAGGTTTCATTTCAGCCTAAGTAGGACGTACAATAAAAACGATCTGTTTTTAATCCCACTATGCAAAATGTCAAAAAGTCCACTAGCAGATCTCTTATGAATCGAACACGGCACCATGTAAGTTATAATATTAGAAGTGACAAACAAGAATGTTCTCTCTTCGATCCCCCTCACTTTTTGCCTCCGCTTCTCTTTTAAAGCTCTGAAATGCTTTTTCTTTACCACAAACTGTCAGTCAAGTGTATAAAACAAGACAGATTCATGCATACTGGCACAGTTTCATGTCTACGGTTGGGAGCTGTAAAGAGCAGCTTTCAGATTTCTGATAAGATATGTATTTCTGTTATAGAGAGGTCAGTTTCAGACAGATCATAGAAAGCAGCAGCCAATACATGCACTCAAAAGTGATCAGGTTTACTTGAACAATGTGCGCAACCAACAGCAGAAGAGTTTTCCTCACGATAGGCTCTGTTTATACTTGCTATTAAAGAAACAAGAAAGAAAAGGGGCTAATAATTCAAAGAAAGTTGACTCGAACCATTTTTGAATTCATTCAGCTGATTTCCTGTTCTGGCGAGATCACATTTAGCTTAGCTTAGCATAACGAATTAAATCAACAGATCAAATAAAGAGTTTTGATCATTTTACTATTTAACGTTTTGGTTTCTGTAGGTATATCGTGTAATAAGGCTGACAGAAAATGAAACATTACTCTCTTCTAGGCCAATATTGCTGGGTAAGCTAATTAATCTTATTTCAAAAGCAAAAATAATAAGATTATTGTGCTTACTCCACCTGCAAATTATTATTATAAGGAAAAAATTATTTTTTTATTGCATTTTTTTGCAGTGCATGATGTCTAATAGTGTGTGTGTGTGTGGGGGGGTGCATATGTTCATTCATTCATTCATTTTCATTTCGGCTTAGTCCCTTCATTAATCTGCGGTCGCCACAGCGGAATGAACCGCCAACTTATCCAGCATATGTTTTACGCAGCGGATGCCCTTCCAGCTGCAACCCATCACTGGGAAACATCCACACACACTCATTCACACACATACACTACGGACAATTTAGCTTACCCAATTCACCTATACCGCATGTCTTTGGACTTGTGGGGGAAACCGGAGCACCCGGAGGAAACCCACGCCAACACGGGGAGAACATGCAAACTCCACACAGAAATGCCAACAGACCCAGCTGAGGCTCGAACCAGCGACCTTCTTGCTGTGGGGTGAAAGCGCTACTCACTGCCCTATATATTTATATATACACATTTATTTTATATATACATTGGGATACAGAACGTGGAATTTTTCAGAGAGTTAAATTAAATGTTTATGTCATGTTTTTCTTGCATTCGTGACTTAATAATGGAACCGTATGGCAGAATGTGTCTAATCTGCAAATATATCACTGGCGTAGAAAATCTATATTATGTTGCATCATGATGAGGCATCCAATTTACACCCCAGTATTTACGCCTGCGATGTGCAATCTATCTAGCATAAAGCACGACAAAATAAAAAGTAGAGTGGTCACAAGAGACTCATTTCATCACATGTTAATACCAGGAGAACTGGTAATGTGTCTCGGTTGACCACTTGTGCTCAGAGCACTGAAAACCCATGAGCCGTAGATCGTTCTGAACGTACATTATCTGGAATCTGGAAGAGTAACTATGATCAATGGGATGAATTAAAACCAAATCTCAGTACTTCCGGAAAAACCGGACCCAAGAGCGCACGGAAAAATCCAATCATACAAAAGGAAATATGTTAATGCACTCTGGAAGAATTAAAGAAAGCAAATCAAATTATGCCTCACGGTGGCGCAGTGGGTAGCACGTTTGCCTCACAGCAAGAAGGTCGCTGATTCGAGCCTCGGATGGGTCAGTTGGCATTTCTGTGTGGAGTTTGCATGTTCTCCCCGTCTTGGTGTGGGTTTCCTCCGGGTGCTCCGGTTTCCCCCACAAGTCCAAAGACATGCGCTATAGGGAAATTGGGTAAGCTAAATTGTCCGTAGTGTATGTGTGTGAATGGGTGTGTGTGGATGTTTCCCAGTGATGGGTTGCAGCTGCAAGGGCATCCGCTGCGTAAAACATATGCTGGATAAGTTGGCGGTTCATTCCGCTGTGGCGACCCCAGATTAATAAAGGGACTAAGCCGAAATGAAAATGAATGAAATCAAAGTATCCCTCTTTAACCTCGATTAAACGTCCTGCTTTGAATGAAGAAAGACTTTCCACCATGTTTCATAAGCAGCTGAATTATTCCTGAGCTCATGTCTGTTGTTGACCTTAAATGAACACTTCACTGTTTGTTTTGAAATAGGCTCATTTTACAATTGAGTTTTACCATTTTTTTAATCCATCCAGCCAATCTCTGGGTCTGACGGGAGCACTTTTAGCTTAGCTTAGCATAAATCATTGAATCGGATTAGACCGTTAGCATCTTGCTCAAATTTCTCCAAAAAAAGTTTCAATAAATTTTCTTATTTAAAGCTGGACTCTAATGCAGTTACAACATGAACTAAGATCAACGGAAAATTAAATGTTGCTTTTTATCTAGCCTGATATGGCTAGGGACTACATTTTCATTCTGGCGTAATAATCAAGGAACTTTGTTGCCGTACCATGGCTGCAGCAGGCCATGTAATGTTATCACTAGTATGGTTCTAGTATGAAACTTTGCTGGCATACAATGATACTATGCAGATCCTGAAAATAGTCCCCAGCAAGGTAACAATGCAGTGTAATATCTTTGTTCCTGCCGCAGCCATAGTTCTTCAGCAAAGTTCCTTTAATATTAATAAATGAGAGTATAGTTCCTAGATATATCATGTATTCATTTTCATTTGGGCTTACTCCCTTTATTAATCTGGGGTCGCCACAGCGGAATGAACCGCCAACTTATCCAGCATATGTTTTACGCAGCGGATGCCCTTCCAGCTGCAACCCATCACTGGGAAACATCCACACACTCTCATTCACACTCATACACTATGAACAATTTAGCTTACCCAATTCACCTGTACCGCATGTCTTTGGACTTGTGGGGGAAACCGGAGCACCCGGAGGAAACCCACGCCAACACGGGGAGAACATGCAAACTCCACACAGAAACGCCAACTGACCCAGCCGAGGCTCGAACCAGCGACCTTCTTGCTGTGAGGCGAACGTGCTATCCACTGCGCCACCGTGAGGCCCACAATGTAACTAAAGAAGATTATGAAAGCGTTTTTTTTTTGAGCAAGATGCTAATGGTCTAATCCGATTCAATTATTTATGCTAAGCTAAGCTAAAAGTGCTCCCGCCAGACACAGAGATCGGCTGAATGGATTCATAAATGGAAAAAATCAACTCTACACTCTCAGAAATAAAAGCACGAAACCTGTCATTGGGGCTGTGCACTTTTGTATCTTACACATTATTTTCGCATTGTGCACATATGTGCACATGAAAGGTACATTTGGGGTATACTTTTGTTCCTTTAAGGTACTACGAGGTACACATTTTGTACTAAAAGGTACACATATGGACATGTATGCTACAAAAGTGTACCTTTTGAAAAGGTACCACCCCTGTTCTTGTACCTTTATTTCTGAGGGTGTAAGGGACTTGTAAAATTTGCCTATTTCCATAAAAAAGTAGGATAATAAAAGTGTTTCTTTAAACATTTGCCTTGAATTGAATACAAATTGCCACAAAGAGCATCTCAAACTCATAAGATGATAACCCAGTAAAGCACAATGCTCACTTTAATCCATTTTCCTGCATAGCAAATGACGTATCTGTTCTTTTACAGATGTTAGATGCAAAAATAGATGCATAATCGGAACCGCTTTCCAGTTCTAGATGTTGTAAATAAGACTTATACAAGTGTTTCAGAGATAAAAAAGAGGATGCTGGGTAATTCTTTACGTTAATGTTAGAAGCGAGGCGCTGTCAGCTCACATAACATCAGTCTTGGCGCGCCAATCCATGTCATGAAGACCCAACCAAATCTCAATGACTAGGTTTAGAGCGATGCATAACATTTGAATAGCAGCATTAGTCTAATTTATGCGAACATTTAGCTGTCATTACAGACATATAGCATGTGATTTACGGCACTATCTGTATTATATGGCTCATTTGAATGAGACGTGTTTCTTTGACTTTCAAAAAATGCATTTTAAAGAACTGTTTTGATTGATTTACATATCATGTCTGTGTGTAAATGAAGGTTATTTATGAGTATGGCAAGCCATTGTAATCTTGAAATGCACTAGTATCTGTGTTCATGCTACTAGTACTTTTTGTAGCTATTATATCTAGGATCTTTCCATTAAATAGTAGTTCAAATTAGCTACTAGTGCTTGTCTTTAGGTACTAGTACATTAAAAATATATATTATTACTTATTTGACACTAGTGCCTATACACTACTTTCACTTTTGACTAACATTTACTCCAATCATTACTAGGACATATATTTCTAGTAGTGTTGTCTCGATGCTGGAATTTCCTACTTCAATACGATACCTTGAAAAAGGTATCGTATTGAAGCCTTTGCTAACGTAGCCTTTGCTCCTTATTAATCTGGGGTCGCCACAGCGGAATGAACCGCCAACTTATCCCTTCCAGCTGCAACCCATCACTGGGAAACATCCACACACACCCATTCACACACATACACTACGGACAATTTATTCATTCATTCATTCATTTTCATTTCGGCTTAGACCCTTTATTAATCTGGGGTCGCCACAGCGGAATGAACCGCCAACTTATCCAGCATATGTTTTACGCAGCGGATGCCCTTCCAGCTGCAACCCATCTCTGGGAAACATCCATACACACCCATTCACACTCATACACTACGGACAATTTAGCTTACCCAATTCCCCTATACCGCATGTCTTTGGACTTGTGGGGGAAACCGGAGCACCCGGAGGAAACCCACACCAACACAAGGAGAACATGCAAACTCCACACAGAAACGCCAACTGACCCAGCCGAGGCTCGAACCAGCGACCTTCTTGCTGTGAGGCGAATGTGCTACCCACTGCGCTTCTATTGAACTAGAATTAGTGAAATTAAAACTGAATATACATAAAAACTGAATAGAAATGTGTTCAACTAAACTCAAACTAACAAAAGCATGAAAGAACTAAAACTAAACTGAAACAAAAATAGTATTGAAATAAAAAAGATTTCAAATAATGCAAAACTTTGATAACATTGAGTTAAATCACCTAAACTATTAGCACTATTAGCTAAAGAAAAAGTAGTAGCAGCATGAAAATAGATAGCAGTGTTACATGTATAGATTGAATGTTCAAACAGCTTTCCATATTCTGAAAGCATGTCCTCAATATGGCTTCAGCGGCAAGGATAAACAAAACAATGAAAGCTTCACATTGCTGTTGGTGAATCGTCTGCCTTTGAAGGAAATCTCTCTTTCTCCAAAGCTTCTCTTTTACAAATTGTAGGAGAAAGTTGAGACGTGTTAGCTATTCTGCGCATAGCTGTCTTTGTGACGGGTAATCCATTTGTTTATAATTGCGTGTTCGGTTTTGACAGGGCTAAATTAATTACTGCTTGATCTGAATGTGGGACATAATTAGAACCCTCTTAAAGCGGCAGCCAACCCTCGCATCCCTTCTGCCAAAACGGATCATCCCGCACCGTAATTAAACTTCAGCTCATCTGTCAGAGAGTCCAGCTTTTCTTTACAGGAAGAAAAGAAGCAGCAGGTACAAAACGCTGCATTTACGGCAGAGCTTCAACTCGACACAAAGGTCTACTTTAGCTTGGAAATGCTTTGGTGGACAACACTAAATACATATTTTGGAGTAGAAAAAAAACTTTATGGAGATCTGTTATTTATGTTGTAACTATTAACCTTTTAAGCTATTAGTTTCATAGCTTCTCACAATTTTGACTTCACATTTAAAAGGTATTATTCTCATTATTAGCAACATACACTCACTGGCCACTTTATTAGGTACACCTGTCCAACTGCTCGTTAACGCAAATTTCTAATCAGCCAATCACATGGCAGCAACTCAATGCATTTAGGCATGTAGACATGGTCAAGACGATCTGCTGCAGTTCAAAGCGAGCATCAGAATGGGGAAGAAAGGGGATTTAAGTGGCTTTAACCATGGCATGGTTGTTGGATGCCAGATGGGCTGGTCTGAGTATTTCAGAAACTGCTGATCTACTGGGATTGTCACGCACAACCATCTCTAGGGTTTACAGAGAATAATGTGAAAAAGAGGAAATATCCAGTGAGCGACAGTTCTGTGGGCGCAAATGCCTTGTTGATGCCAGAGGTCAGAGGAGAATGGCCAGACTGGTTCCAGCTGATAGAAAGGACTCAAATAACCACTCGCTACAACCGAGGTCTGCAGAAGAGCATCTCTGAACACACAACACCTCCAACCTTGAGGCGGATGGGCTACAGCAGCAGAAGACCACACCGGGTGCCGCTCCTGTCAGCTAAGAACAGGAAACTGAGGCTACACAGGCTCACCAACACTGGACAATAGAAGATTGGAAATATGTTGCCTGGTCAAGCGAGTCTCGATTTCTGCTGCGACATTCGGATGGTAGGGTCAGGATTAGGGCAGTTCTGAAGGCAAAAGGGGGTCCAACCCGGTACTAGTAGGGTGTACCTAATAAAGTGGCCGGCAAATCTATTTGGCAACTTGTGAATTTTATATATAGGAATAATATGTTGCAAATGTGTCAAAGAATTATTATTATTATTATTATTATTATTATTATTATTATAATTATTATTATTATTATAAATTAAAGACTAAGCCAAAGAAAAATAAATGAATTTTAGCAGTGAGAAAAGCACTCGGATCTATTTAACAGTTATGAGTATCTAATTAATAATAACTGGTATCTAAATTGTATCAAATAATAAGTACTATCTATCGCATAATATTTAATAATAGGTATAGGTATTTACATAATGGATAAAACTAGTACAATATGTTGATAGATATATAAATATATATATATATATATATATATATATAATAGTTATGAAGAAGATTTCTGTTTTCTAAGAAGCTATGTAAAGACACAGTTAATAGTGTGAGTGGAGGGCCACATGAATCTGCCATTATATGTCTTTGAAAACAGGTGATAGGTTAGGCCAAAGGGCTCATAAAAGAGCACGAGAGAGGACTCGGGGATACAATGACAACCATCTGTGTCAGAAAAGCATGAAATGTCTACAACATATGCTGAAACTGTCATGTATGTTTGAGAAGACACATACTGTATGGTATAGACGGGTCCTGTTTAGATGCTTGAAGACAAAATAGTGATGAATACATTAGATCTGTACATTATAAGGGCCAACAAGAAGAGGGGACTTTAAATTGGGCTCGTGAAGGAGTAGGAGCTGGGAGAGGCCTGTTGAGGCAGGAACCAGCTGTGAAGACACAAAGGTGGGAGGAAGCAACGATAAAGGATACAGCAAATTTGAGGGACGGGGGATTTGTCCTGGGGAGAGACTGAGATGGGTTTGCTCCAGGCTGTCTCTGCTTTGTTGGAAAATATTCCAATAAAGTATATTCTTCTGATATTCATAACCTCCAGACTGAGTGTGATTCATTAAGAGAAAAGCCGGAAACCACGACAGTTACAACTGAACAGCTAATGTAAACAAAATAATAATAATTTATCACAATACTTATTACATTTATTAACTGTATTATAGTATCACGCTGCACTGTAAAAGCTATCACGTTTAAGTAATTGGGAACAATATTTCTCACAGTTTCTGGTCAGTAGGCTTTTGGAAGCAAACAGCTTATGGGAAACCATGCAAGACGCTTCCCTCAAGCGTGCCTGAGAGTGAATCTCTGTCGCCGCACAGACGGGCAACTCTCAAAAACGCCCACTCCCACCGACTGACAATGCTCTGAACACGTTCAACCAAACTTGCGGATCCAAGAAAGTCCCTCGAGTGACTGGCTGAGTGATCAGATTTGTTTCACTTCAGCTCTTCACATCTTTCTTCTGTAATTAGTAGCCTCGTCCACATAATATTAGTAGCCTCGTTCATATACAGCCCAAAATTTCAGTTTTATTTCTTTGCCCTGTCTTAAAACCTTTATGTCAGGAATATTTTTGGTAGGCGTTTTGATCCAGGCTAAACTTACAGGAGAATAAACATGGTTAGTCGATGTTTTGGAGGTCTCTACAACAGAAAATCCCCAACGCGCTTCTTGAAATAAGGTTACAAGATCTGCCATTCTTGTTTGTCTGAACATGAAGGCCGTGTTGCGGCTTAATGCTGACTCAATTCATTTCACCTTGAGCATGATTCAAACCTGCTTTACTCCACATCAAATAGCTTTATAATATTTCTGTATCTTTTTTTGATGACCTACTTTGACCACAGGTTTGAGAAACATTGATTTGTAATAGCTTTGTATGAAAAAAGAGAAGAAAAGAAAAAAGTTGATTACAGTCTTCTCCACTTAGCTGCTTCAATGTGTATTCATTGCAACGAGCGGACTGAAGAGCAGCATGGAGATCATTCATGGGTTCGGTGATTTACAGAAATAAGCAAGTCAAGTCTGGAGCCGCATGAGGGTGAGTAAACTATGACAGAGCATTTGTATGAACGTGTTTAAACAATATCTATATTGCTACAAAGGACACAGAAGCCATCTCAAACTATAGTACATCATAACAAATGACCAAAATAACTCAAAAACTTTAATTAAATAAAAAAAAACACAGCAGGCTAAAATTAAACAAAACTATGCTAAAACAAAGGGCCTCACGGTGGCGCAGTGGATAGCACGTTCGCCTCACAGCAAGAAGGTTGCTGGTTCGAGCCTCGGCTGGGTCAGTTGGCGTTTCTGTGTGGAGTTTGCATGTTCTCCCCGTGTTGGCGTGGGTTTCCTCCGGGTGCTCCGGTTTCCCCCACAGTCCAAACACATGCGCTATAGGTGAATTGGGTAAGCTATATTGTCCGTAGTGTATGTGTGTGAATGAGTGTGTGTGGATGTTTCCCAGTGATGGGTTGCAGCTGGAAGGGCATCCGCTGCGTAAAACATATGCTGGATAAGTTGGCGGTTCATTCCGCTGTGGCGACCCCAGATTAATAAAGGGACTAAGCCGAAATGAAAATGAATGAATGAATGCTAAAACAAAACAAGCAAAAGAACAAAGCAGGCTAAAACAAATGAAAATAAAACAAATCAACCTTTTTGTTTTTATAAATTATTTTATTTTATTAATTATATATTTTATTGACATAAATTTATTAATTAATTCGCCGGAGCGTCTGTCTACCCAGTGACTCTAGCTTTGTTGCTAATTGGCTAACATGGATTTTATTGGGAGAGTATCTGTGTTTAGCTGCTTTAAGAAGGCTGAAAAGCAGCGTATATTCATTCGGTGCCGTGTCTGAGTGCACTGGATCCTTTCAGAGATGTGCAGTGCACCCAGCTCTGTGAATCTTATATTAGAGAGTATATTACAGAAATATAAGCTGACTGACTTGAAGCAATATTTTAGCTATAGCCTTTTTCTGGCATTATTTCTGCCTAAAGTTTTCTAGAGCAACATTTGTTTTATTTTATATATTTTTTATATTCTTCTGGAAAGTTGTAATTGTCAAGCTCTAAACCATGAGTGCCCAAACCTTTTTTATGAAGGGCCAAAAACCAAACTTGATTGAGGGCCGTGAGCCGAAGGTAAATATATCAAACTATATTACAAAGTTGTCATAGTTAATTTCCACAATTATTTTAAAATAAATAGAAAACATTATTTTAATCATATTAACTAATGCATTATATATTATTATTATTATTATTATTTACATTTTATAATGAACCTATTATAATGAAAACATAAGAATTCAATTTATAACACAATGGAGTTTAATGTCAAGTTGCGCCTGGCTTTTCCTTGATTTGCTCACAGATGACTTCAGAATTGTGCTCTATCCGTTGAGCAACAGTATGTTCATTAAATAAATATGATTCATTCACAACATTTAATGCAAATATGCATTTTGTAGGAAATGACAATTAAATGCATTATTTAATTATTAAATGCATTACCTCCAACATTCTGCCTCTCTTCTCAGAGGGGATGATGGCCAAAGGAAAGGTTATCATGGGCCCTAGTTTGGGCATCTCTGCCTTAAACTGTTCTTATTAGCTAACCAAGCACAGGCTGCTATGTTTTAGGTTAGTATGTTGCTTGTCAATAAATTCAGTTGTCATATAATATTTGTAATATACATTTTTAAAAACATGATTAATAAAAGGCTTCAATTAGACCCTGTAATCGGTGATCATATTGGCCGATATGGCTTCAAGTGATTGGTAATCGGTGATCGGCCACAAAAAACCTGATCGGAGCACCTCTATTCCTACAGATGGTTTGTCAAGCCCACTCACCTGTGTGGAGCACACTCAGAATTGCA